>CM069449.1:56030526-56363367 GCA_035610835.1 Ophiura sarsii
CAAATACAACCCCTCCCCCCCTCCCCTCGCTCTCAACTCTGCGACTGACCGATCGACCCTGCCTGATACCTGAGAGGTCCGTTTGCCCCACAGAATTTGTTAATCTATTGTTTGCCCATACAAAAGGATTTCTATCGGCGCCTTTATTGACAAGTCTTTTGTATTGAAGCTCAAACAGCATTACTATGATTTTAGCACAAATGCACCCAAAGAGCTGCCGTTATTTATTGCCAACGGTCACCGCAACAACGCTACTACGTTGGCTGTACGTCTCCCCGTCAGCCTACGTTCATCAACGTATACCAACTTACGAGTAACGTACGAGTAACGTACCACTAACGTATGTCAACGTATATTAACGTACCACAAACTTACCGGGAACTTATGCAGAACGTATTAAGCACACGTTGAGTACGTCGAGAAATTTTGAGCATGCTCAATATTTTTTAGCGGGCTCGACGTGTTCCAAATTGTCACAGCGTATCACAGCGTGCTCTTAACGTAAACGACGTATCCCCAACGTACCCTAACTTATATCAGCGTACACCAACGTACACCAACGTATTTTTCGATATTTCGCATACGTTGGCATACGTTGAGGCGATACGTTATGGTGTGACAGGGCCTTTTAAGGTATAGATAGGTAAAGGCGGTCGATCTAGTAATCCCAGGAGCGCGCAAAAACGCAGCTGTAATATAAATAGGTATCATGAACTTTTAATCGAGCCTTTGTACTACTATCATGACTCCCTATTTACTGTCCTTCGGACAGTGACATGACTACATAGACGTAACTATTACGCACTCATATGTGTCTTCCGCCTTTCTAAGCGTGAGTATACGCAAGCGCTTCGAGTAGACGCGCGCGTTTATTTACTGCAATTAGCGAATGACGCAGTTACGTCACTGTCTCGTGATAGTCAAATAGACTATAGGCATTACGCATCTCCACCGAAGAGGAATTTCTACTAACGATATGTAATAACTATAATGGCACTGGAAACAATACCAATGGTTGAAATATTTCAATAGTTAAGGTACACTGACAAATAATTTGGTGTCATTTTGACACTAAAACAAGTGTCAAAAAGTGGGTCCTCAGTTGGCCACCTAAAGGTGTCAAATTGACACCATTATTGGTGTAAAATATGACACCTTTTGGTGTCATATTCATTTTGACACCTAGGGTTACCTGAGGACCCATTTTCGAAAAATGTCATTACACCCCAAATGGGGTGTAAAATTGACTCTCTTAAGTGTCATATTGAGATTCATTTACACCCTAATTGGGGTGTAATTTTTGGATATGGGAAAATGAGTATTTGTCACCTCTAGCACATGTTTACGAGCCGGTAAGACTGGTAAGTACCGATCTGCTCCATTTCCAGACATTTTTGATAATAATTATGATACAATTAGCGTATAATGTAAGACGTCCGTATGAAAAAGACGACCACTGAGCCAGATGAATCGGGCTATATGTAATGTTGCACGTATCATCGTATGCATGCATGACGAACACACACATAGTACTAGTAGGTCCATGCACTGACACACAGTCCAAAATGAGTCCTGACACAACAGGCTAACAAAATGCTAGTCTCTGACTATG
The DNA here is from genome assembly GCA_035610835.1 of Ophiura sarsii. Classification (NCBI taxonomy): domain Eukaryota; kingdom Metazoa; phylum Echinodermata; class Ophiuroidea; order Amphilepidida; family Ophiuridae; genus Ophiura; species Ophiura sarsii. The sequence goes on from CM069449.1 coordinate 56,032,139, forward strand.
AAATTGTAATTTATGTCATCAGTTAGTTGACGCAATATTAAACAACATGAACAAGGCTTACATTACGCTAATTGTATCATAATTATTATCAATAATACGTTTGCGTGCCAAGGCGCATGCGTTGATATGTTGATAGACGCCCAATTTGGTGTCAGAATTACACAAATTGGTGTCATGCTGCTTCGACACCTCTAAAAACCGTGAGCTTTCCCGCCAACTATTGACGCCCTTGAAGTTATTTCAATTAATCTGACACCAGTTTTGGTGTAAATCACTAAATGATCACTAAAAGGTGTCCGTCGGACACTTAACGATGTCACCGTAAATTATGTGCAAACCCATATCATTGACGATTACACCAATTTTGGAGTCAAATTAACACCTTTGTAAGTGTCATTTACAGTTGACTCCAAGAAGGTGTCGCTGTGACACCAATTTGTTTTTCAGTGTAGGTACACTGTTCATCGATATTAAATGTGGGTGACCCGATTTTACCACATGGTGTTTTCCTATTCTAGATAAAGGTTTATTATTAATAGAGGTTTAAACCATTAGCAGTCATCTTGTAGGGAATAATACTGTAAAGAAGACACATCTGTTTCATGCAGTGGCGTAGCTACAATCTGGAAAGCGCGTGTGAGGTCAGACGCTGCCGTTGGCGCAGGACACAGTGTATTTGGTGCCAATCAGCGAATTTGTTATCGTTCTAAAGCGTGACGCTGGCATTGAACGAATTTATTTGTGGATTATTTTTACGTCATCTCATGCATATGCATGACCTTTATGCCAGCAAATCAATTTGATAACATGATTTACGCGTACCTGCATCTATGAATGAGTTGTGCGGAGCCCATTGATGCAGGGAACCAGCATAGATTTTGCATGGCAGGTAATTCGCGCGAACACCGACAGGCAAGCTTTTGTTTGCTAGTCTGCTATGACGTTACAGAACAGATGAAATCGTCAATCGAATGTGCGAGTGCGAGTGCGATTTCCCTTTGTATATAGTCAATTGCGCATGGTTACATGGATATCCTTCATACAGTCTTGTTCCCAACAAAATCCTGCGCAGTAAACAGTGCTGCCGGATAAGGCATATTTCCGAAACAGGCAATTGCATCGGACTTTTACAAAATAGAAATAGAGAGTAGAAAAGTTTCCAGAGATACCTTCCCCAAGGTCGCAGCATGCCGAAATTCGATTTCGCATGTAAAATCAGTTTATGACAGAATATCAGCAATCAGAAAAACTCAACGTTTTCATTGTGAAGAAAAGAGACAGAAAAGATCCCAATACAAAACCACTTACAAATTTACAACTAAATTGTGGGTCGCGCGTATTGCATTATTCTCTATTAAGGATTGCACACAGTTTGGTATCCATGTCGCTGAAGAGAACGTGTGGTGAATTAGTCTTTCATTAAAGTTTTGCCGTGGTGGATTTCGGAGAGATTCTCCCTAACGTTTGATAAGTTTCTTTATGATGGACTGTGTTGAACATGTGTTAAATCGGTAAGTTGGCAGGAATATCTTATTGAAATGTCGGTTTGGTTCAAACGGGGGACGCGGCCGTCAAGGCCATCATGTGCGTTGTTTTTTAATCATGCCTACGTGTATGTCAGCAGGTTAAAGCGTATAGTGTCTGCTTTCTGTAGCGCCACTCGTAATTAAGAGACCATTATCAAAATGTTTCGTCGTAACTGCAATGATGTCGATATAAAAGGTGTGTAATAAAATATAGCGCAATATATACATTTTAGCTTTATTCTGTTAATAATTGGCAATCCATTGCCATCCACTCTGACCATCACCCAGAATTTATCTTACTCAATATTCGCGTATACTCTCATTCCGTGGTGTCAAAATACTTAGATATAGATGAGGTGACCGTTGTTTACATTTATGACGCCCTCTGTTGATTTGAGACAAAACACACCGGGCAAGAGTTCCTATAGTTTACATAGGCCAGATCAGGTTTTCTAACTAGATAGTGGTGTCACAGCAAATTGTTATCAAAACTGTCTTTAAACTTGCTTAGGAATGCTATAAGCTATCGCATTTCACTAAATAAATAAAAATAAATGAGTTTTACAATTCATTAGAAAGAAATTTCATGTTGTCTTCATTAACTTTACTGTATATTCTGCCTGGAGGGAATCAACAGAGGGTGTCCCATTTGTAAATACATGACGTCACCGGTCACACCATCTATATAACACTATTTCTGTTCCTTATCGATATAGAGGGCGCTATATTTTACAAATCTGTATTGAAAATAAAGTCGCACCCGGGAAAGACAAGGGAGATTATTCATTCAACCAAATCCGCCACTATTAACCAGTGGGTTGAGGTATTTGCCAGTGCTGGGGTAGCAACTTGGCAATTACCGATAAATAGGATCATCACGAAATATGATACTTTTTAAATGCCACTTATCTTTTATTCTGATATTTTTGTAAATTTTTGTGAAACCCGCAAATATCGACACTTTCAGTCCCTCAGCTTGGTTTTATTTTGGTCATCTAATTTGAATGCTGCTCCCGGTTGCCTCTTTTTTGGGCATGAATGATTTGTCGACAGAACGCCGTCGATGAGTAGGCGACTCTCGTTAGGTATGCCCCCTGCTATCATCTCCTCATTCCCTCAATGATGAAGACAAGTTTGGCAGGAATGGCTTTTATTTATTTGCTGAACTCTCCATTATGTTCTCCATTATGTTACTTCGGGACCTGCCTTGCATCATCAGCAAGTGATACGCCACGTCAGACATTGTGTAATCGTAGATATTGGGTGCAATTTGAGGTTAAATTGAAATGAGAAACAAACATATGTCACGTCTAAAATACCAAAATAGCTTTTTAGTCTACATCATTATCTTAGTGACGCATTGAAAAATGAATTAATCTATTATATCAGAAACGACATATGTTAGTATTACACCAATGAACCACGTATACCCCGTGTCTTGATTGACGTTCCTCGAGTCCTATCAATCAAAATGATGTGAGTCTTTTACATTATTAGTTTTGAAACGCGGTTGTAATTTGCCAGTAATATAGCAATGGAATCGATGCCGAAAAATGGCAATCGGGCGACAAAATAATGCGCCCGCATTCATGACAATTTTCGCTTGATGATAGAGTTACCATTTATGCCATTTGAATAATAACCTTAGAATAGATTGATTTTAGGGCTTTTGCTTTTGTTTTCGTCAACACTATCATTGCTAACAAACCCGTGATTTGCGTACGGTCCAAAAGAAAAGGACGTTGTCCCACCCCTGGCACTCTAACAGTACTACTCCACTGGCTGTGTTAGGAATGCTTGTATTTTATTAACAACAATATTCAGTAAATGAGAGTTCCACTTAAACATTGGTTTCTTTGAAGACCATTAAGACTAGAGAGGGACCGTGCTCCTCACCCTCCTACGGCGCACTACTTGTCTGGATGTAATTACTGATATTAAATTTAGAAGTATCATATAGCCAATACATATCCGTCAACTCGTAACATTTATTAGCAGAGTTCCTTAGGGAGCACATCAAAACTCGACCGCCCGGCAACCGCCGGTTCCATGGGATTTCCTTCGGTTGAAGCCGGTTTCTATTGTTCTAAACAATGATATGTGGTGTAACCGGGCGGAACCGGCGGTTGCCGCGCGGTCGAGTTTTGATGTGCTCCCTTAAATGTTACGGCGCCATTCGACCTTCATCACGTCTTACAACTTAACACGATCATTGTTGAGAGGTCCTGGGTGCTTGGTTGCCAAAATTTTGTGCAACCGAAATGGCAATGAAGCCAGCAGCTATTGACGAAACATACGTCAAAAACCTTTATCACATTACAACATTCTCACGAAAAATGAATCTTTTATGTATATATATTCCTAATATGAGCCCTACATATATTAGTATTATATCGACTTTAAGGCAAAATAACGTCAGATCCACATGGACCAAATAATGCCCGAAAATGGCGTCCGCCGGTGTCGGGGCTCGAACCCTGGCAACTGGGAGTCAAGGCAATCAGGTATCACGTTACGTAGGGCGTGTCCCTAAATAAAACGGATGGATATTTCGTACATTCACCTGGCACTACTTTTCATAATTCAAACGGAACATGTGCCAAAATGGATAATAAACAATTCCAGATATCGTCATGTTACGGTTGGCATGAAATTGTGCCGACACAATGACAATACCGCGAATTTAGGGGGATTTTGTTATATTATTCCATTACAAAGTAAAATAATTTGGGTTTTAGATATACATGATATAACAAGCTTAATGTTCATCACTGCAGATGATAGGCATGAATTGGACATTGGATGCATCAAGATACATTCTACAGGTAAAAGTCAATTTGTTGTCCCCGAATTTCAAATACCGAATACTCCACCACTCCACCCTTTTATTATTTGATGTGATCAACATGTGATTGGCAAATTAAAGCAGAACTGCATTTGTAATGATTTAGATTATCATTTTGTTGCATCAATTTATATTTACGCATTGTTGATTTTTATAACTAGTATCCCGTATAAGTAATCGCAAATGGATTTAAAGCCAAATTTAAAGCCTATACATCATTAGTTTTTGATCCAATGATAGAGATCATGAAGATGACAACGTCGATGTTGACAATGTCATTTAACGATGACAATTTATGCTGGCGATAACGACAATGACGATGGCACCGATAAACATGGTAGTGACCACGACGACGATGACGTAATGTAGGACGATGATGACGACGCTGAAGATGATCATGACGAGGAGGACGACGAAGACGGTGATGATGATGGCGAAGACGAAACAATTCTCTAGCCCCTGTTAAATACCGTAAGAACTGTATCTATTTCTTCGTTGACACCCCTACCCTATCCGAACACACCTCACATGCCAATAGGGGTGCGTTCATACTCGTCGTTGCACATCGGCCGGCGTCGGCGGATACACAACGACGGGGATATGAACGCGCCTTTAGTGGTGAAAATATTTTGTACCTGTCTCTCATAGAAACAGGGTACAATTTCTCAAAATTGATGAACAATCATTGGTCATGGGTAATTTATACCTAAATAATTTTCGTACGATACTATAACTTACACTGACAGATAAACGGTACACTTACAATAAGAATTTGGCATAGTTTAGGGCTTAACTTATGAAATATTAAGAAATATCGGTGTGAGATCGATTACAGACAACACGTCAGAAATTGGGGCAGGACTAACGACTCATTGACTCTTGATATTATGGGATTTGCTAGGTAATAATCATTATCATAATGTCATTGTTTTTGCTCGGCAATTAAATGACGTCATACAGTACAGCTCGAAATAGAGTGCACAATATCAACGCACATCAGTGCAATGTCAGTGCAATGTCATTGCAATATCATTGCAATGTCATTGCAATGACATTGCAATGACAGTGCACTAATCGGATTACAATTTGCAATGTCATTGCAATGTCAGTGCAATGTCATTGCAATATCATTGCAATGTCATTGCAATATCATTGCAATGTCAGTGTACACTCTATTTTGAGCTGTACTGTATATAGTAGCAAATGATCATACTATAATTAATCTATATATTAACCTATCGTATCGGTTAACCTATCGTATGTTTGCGTCCTGGTTATACTATCGGGGGGGGGGGGGGGGGGTATACTCACATTAATAAAGTATACATATAATATGTCGCTCTAATTGGTCGCTTGTTTGCATAAAATTCCTAAACATGGGGTATGATTTGTGACGAAAACCCCTAAACATGGGTCCCAAATCGCGAAATAAACCAAACATATGTCCAAAATCGATAACAAAACACAGTCATCGTTCTTGCGGTAAACATGGTAAAAGCAACCCAGGATTTCAAACCTCTTACGGCACATCCCGTCAAAAATAAATTGAGTACCCCTGGGGTTTATATCCTGGTTTACACACTATAAAGTGAGAAACTTGAGAAGAGTAGTAACGATATGTGGCAGTGGTTTTCAGCGTCAACATTTTTCACAATGGCTTGTAACAACAACTTCTCGTTGCTGACGTTGATTTTGTGTATATGCTACATCTTTTTCGGTACGTAGACATGGTAGAGATGTTTTATAGTAGATCCATTAACTTTGACCGATGTACCATTTCAGGAAAGGTGATAATTTCTTGAATGAGGAGCAGTCAGTGAAATGAAATCTTAATCTTGTCATTGACACATATGTTTCTATGCTTTGCTGCGTCTTTAATCACATTGTAGGTAGTTCATATCCAGAATAACGACAAAGGTCTCTCACGCCTACGTACTGATAGCTTTTTTCATTTCTTATTTGATTCTCATCTATTATATGAAGACATGATGACCAATATGTGTCCCTTGTGAGGCAAGCAATGCCGGACATACGCTTGTTCACTAATATTCCAAGTTAAAGTATGCGTACGAGGTTACGTGATCAAGCGAATGGGACGAACGGTTAACGACGGATTAAATTCAAAAAATGATACTGACACAGGAGTTGGTTATCCAACTCCAGCGGTTTTAGGATGAAATAATTTAGTTCTAACGTGTGATGAATTTTCTAGGGTCATATAATCAAAATCCATTTTAACATTGAAAACAACGGAGATTCAAAATTTACCGCCATTTGTGTCCGGCAATGTCTGTTATGAGGGCACGTTTGAATAGAGCGCCAATTACCTAGGAAGTTTAAGCTCATGCATCTTGTTTGCATGAGTATGAGTTGCGTAATGATTTGTTTGCATGAGTTGCGTAATACCCCTGTCACACCTTCGGGGATCAAGCCTTGCGCTTGCATTGCGCTGAGGGTCCCCATGGTCTCAATGCGCTTCCTCTATGCTGTAAACGTTCTTAGTGTGTCCAAACCGCTGTCATTGCGTTGCTAGTACGCCGGGCTAGTAGATTTTCAATACGTTTGCACAACGTTCTCTGTGGGTGCGCGGAGTGTATAGGGCGATTGCACGAAGGTCATTAGTTCAAATTATACTCCAGAAAAATACATGCATGCATGTAGTACAATACCAATCACCTGTTAAAACTGATATTGATGCAAGTGATTGGTACTCCATCCATGCATTTCTTTGCCTGCAGGATAATTTGAGCTAATGACCCTCCGTGATAAAACAGAGCCTGCTGCATGCTCAATTTGTTTTCGGGGCTTGATGAGTGAGAATCATTGAATAACATGAAACCATGGTAAAAGCGGCAAGGTTTCAGCACCCAAGGGCAGAGGTAAAGTATCTTGTATGCATCCTGGCTATGTCAACGGGACGCTCACGTCGCTCGCTTTGTGCTGCCATGGCCAGTAGCGCAAAATTGTTGTGGAAATTGCGGGGGGGGGGGGGGTGCGGTGATTGGCTGAGGCGTCAGGACCAATTACACTTGCGCGTCCGGAGGTGTGGGGGGGGGGGGTCTGAGGGGATGTGCGGCCTTCATCATCATCATCATCATCATCATCATCATCATCATCATCATCATCATCATCATCATCATCATCATCATCATCATCATCATCATCATCATCATCATCATCATCATCATCATCATCATCATCATCATCATCATCATCATCATCATCATCATCATCATCATCATCATCATCATCATCATCATCATCATCATCATCATCATCATCATCATCATCATCATCATCATCATCATCATCATCATCATCATCATCATCATCATCATCATCATCACCACCATCATCATCATCATCATCATCGTCATCGTCATCGTCATCGTCAGTATCGTCAGTATCGTCACTATCGTCAGTATCGTCAGTATCGTCACTATCGTCACTATCGTCACTATCGTCACTATCGTCACTATCGTCACTATCGTCACTATCGTCACTATCGTCACTATCGTCACTATCGTCACTATCGTCACTATCGTCACTTTCGTCACTATCGTCACTATCGTCAACGCCATTATCATTGTCATCGTTATCGGCATTATCATCGTCGTCGTTGTCATTTTCGTGATACTTAAAATTGGATCAAGAACGAAATATGTCTAATTTACCGAACCTATTATTATTTTAATATGATATAACCAAGAGGAAATTAATATAAAGTTCATTCACCATATAATATCATTGCAGCACACTATGTAGAGGTATCATCCAGCGACCACGTGTTTGCTATTCCCGAGACCTATCCTAGCTATTCCTCGGACTATTTACCTCGAGTATTGATAACCACTTCGTCTACGCACCCTGTCCAAGCCTCGTTGACCATTCCAGGTTTAGGATTTGAAGTAAACACAATCATTACGCAGTATGAACCTGCTGACATCAGATTGCCTATTAAAGCACGTATCGTCGATCAGGGGATGAGCAATAGCACTATTGTCGTACGATCAACTTCAGATGAAATCACAGTTCATGGCTTCGATAACGAGTATTACGGTGGTAGTGGCTTCCTCGTTCTCCCGTCAAATTACCTCGGCATGGACCATTACGTAGTTTCCTATACCCCGTACTCATCATCGTACCCAACGTTCTTTACTGTAACTGCGCATAACAATGAGACCGCTGTCAATATATCTACAACATCCGGACAAGAGCATAACATTATTCTACAACCATACGGAAGTTATCGCTTTGAAGGCGGCAATTTAGAAGATCTAACAGGTACTCGTGTGCTGTCTGATAGACCCGTGTCTGTAACGAGTGGTGTGTTTACGCGTGTACCTGAAGGAGTTTCATCTTATGAAGGGTTGCTTATAAACGTTCCACCGGTTGATAAATGGGGCAATCATTTTGCATTGGCGCCATTTTTGACCAAAACATGTGGTTACGTTTATCGCGTCATATCGGGTTCTCAGACTACCCGGATTAGCATTTCTCACATTGGGACGATTGTGCTTAAACATGGGGAATTTTATGAAGGGGATATTACGGACGATAGAATGATAACAATATCATCGGATTTGCCCGTGTTGGTTGTTAAATACATGAAAGGGTTTTACGCTTGTGATTCACGCGGTGATCCAGCATTGGTGATCGTACCTTCCACTGACAATTACTATAACAACGCGACCTTTCCGGTATTTAACACAACATACACTGATAACACGAAAGTCCATTTCATAAACGTCCTCGCGGAATGTAGTTCCATGGACGGATATGTAATGGATGAATCTACATCAATGTCTGACTGGGATCAGCTTCGTACTGAAGACCAATCGATGTGTGTAATCCGTGGGGAAGTTACGACAGGTGTCCATAGCGTCATGAATACAAATCCTTCAGCGAGATTTACCGTCTCTGTCTACATGATGTGTGTTGATTGCACTACTTCCTACGCTTACCAGGCTGGATTCGCATATACAGGTAAGCGTTTTAAAACTGATTGCATAAGGTCGCTAAACGATTCAGGTCGTTCTCGTTGAAGATCTTTACGTCGTTCTTCATACGTTGCCATTATAGTCGGCGGCCATTTTAGCGACTTGCCAAAGGTTAGGACAGGTCGCACCAGGTCGCTAGGCGTAAATTGTTGCAGTTAACTTCAATCTAACTCGTGCGCGACTGGTCGTTTGATTGTCGAGTAACTGTGAGCGATTTGTGTTTCAAAGTCCGTTCCAGCGACTCCTAATCGCCACGACCTGCGACTGAAACTATGTTATCAGTGTTTAAGCAGCGGAGCTGCGAACTCAGTACGCTGGGCACAAGAGTGAAAGTGACGTCTACCTCGGACTTATATAATGACGCCAGGGTGATATTTTGCGTCATCCGTCATACAAATACAGTGCAGGGTGTCCCAAAAGTTTCAAACAATTTTCAAAACTGTGTATCCCCGGTTACATAATTCGCAGTATAAAAATAAAAATAAATCTGGATAGAGAAGACTTACAGAATTATTTTGCTACCAAACTTACAATAATAGCTATATGTTTTACCAAAACACAGACGAAAGTTTCTTGAACTTTAAAACTGCATTTTTATATGAAAGCGTACATAATGAGTTGAATATAGTCAACGATGAATGGAAAGAGCTAGGGAAGATAAAAGAGGTTCTCTACAGTGATTCTTTTTAATTTCAGATTGAGATAATACTTATTATGATCATCATTAATGTTGTGCATTGATTCAATGATTTAATAAGTGAAAACCTTTTTTGAACAAAATCCACATGAATGAATGTGATAACAGTGACTTATACTGTGCGTCTAGCAAATCGAACAATGTTATGGTATTGCGAGTTACGTGGCCAAACCTTACAGTGTGTGTTTTACATTGTGGGTCCTCAAAAATGGCGTCATGTTTGGTACCGGAATGATTCTACAAGTTTTCTCTTTCCAAATACATTTTCAATTTGGTACTGCGACGTTTTTTAAAGAGTGATACAAATCTTTAAAATGGTTTCGAAAGTTTTGGGACACCCTGGAAAATGAATATTGAGATCAGGGGAAATGTTGCGAAGTCCGTGGGTATCAACAAATCCAATATTCTTAATTAATATTTATATGGGCCTTCCAAACGGTACAATAAAAGTGCGTACTGAATATTGTGCACCAAGTTCCCGAATGTGCGTCCAATATTCAAAAGATATTGCCGTCCAATAATATTTGTTTGTGCGTGAGTATGTATGCGCAGATAAGGTCAACTCGGGCTAACTTGTTTAGTTTTTTATCAACACAGTCTGTTATATAAATAATAATACTAATATTGAATATCTTATTTCAAGAATATATTGCACTCGCTATAAAAATATTTGTATAGCTCGTGCAATATATTCTTGTATCACCCTCAAAGCCATTCAATATTATATAAATATTCGTCGGCTGAGAGGAGCAAAATACTAATCTGAAGTCTTATTCTAAGAGTCACTTTACTATCGTGCCTAGCGTAGTATTTTCGCAGGTACGCCTTAGGTGCAATGTTTACATTACATACTGCAATATGGCAGTACTTCGTACTGAGTGCAGTAAAAATGCGGGCCAACATAAACCTGTGGTCAGCTGATTGATAGCATTATGATAAACAATCCCTCTTTGAACATCAATTTAGAATTGTGAGAAAATACGTTTGTCCTTTGCAACATTCGTTAATTAAGAAAACAAAATTGTATTAATTTTAAAAGCACAAAACATCCGAATCTCTTCATTCAAATACAACTGAACACAAATTGCTTATGAAATGAAGAAAGAAGGTAAATACACTGTTTTTAAGATACACTGATATAATGTGAAAGGGTCTCAAACAAATCTATAAACTGAATAAAATCTGTCTATTCTCAGGCAATAAACACGATTAACTGTTTGGTTTTGCATTTATTTCTAGCGCCAGCACCTCCACCAACCACTCAAGTACCTCCTATTGATTTATCTCCAGTAACATCTATCAATGGTAAGTGTTAAACCTCTTGCTGGGCTGACAAACCAACATCTTAGTTTGAACCACACGAGGATCTGAGAGAGTCATAAGTTGAAGCATTTCTAAATATAATGAATACGCACTTATGTTACTCGTGTCAATAGTCCGGGAAATAGTTTTTACTAAAGTCTCTCATGCAGGGGCGGAAATTTCTTGTTAGGTGTGGGGGGGGGGGGATGATAAGTGTTGCCCCCCCAAAAATGAAATTGAGCTGGTACTATCTATGCGGTGCATGCTCGGACAGGGGGGTGTCTGAGGGGGGATGTGGCCCCCTCATAAGTAGAAAAAATGTGAATTTTCAAACTCATTTGGTGCGATCTGGTGTATACTTTTGACCAATATTGTATTGAAAAGCCATCGCTTCATTTTTAATAAGGGGAGAAAAAAATCTACTTCTGAGGGGGGCACATCCCCCCTCAGAAGTAGATTTTTTTTCAATTTTCAAACTCATTTGATGCGATCTGGTGTATACTTTTGACCAATATTGTATTGAAAAGCCATCACTTCATTTTCAATAAATATTTTGTTTTCGAACCCATTTGGTGCGATTTGGTGTGTATACTTTTGACCAATATTTTATTGAAAAAGCAATCACTTTATTTCTTATAAATTTTGGCTTTTTAAATAGGCAGATAGGCCTATATGCCAGAAAGAAGTTATAGTTACCTCCAAAAGATTGATTCTAGTCAACGTACGTACGTACGCGTATGTATCCTGACCAACGTACAATAAACTCTAAACGTTCTTATGTCCCTCGCATGCCTCCCCGCCTGCATTTCTTTCTCTTTTTCCTTTTTTTCTCCTTTTTTCCCCTTTTTGTGTCTTTCTTTTTTTCCTTTTCTCCCCTTTTTTTATTTTTTTGGTAGATGTAAAAAATCAGTGGGGGATGATTACATTGACCATCCCCCCAGGTCAAAAAGTGGGGGGATATATCCCCCCATCCCCCCCCCCCCCCCAGGAATTTCCGCCCTTGCTCTCATGCCGTTAACATTTAAATATTATTCCTACTAAACATTTGGTTGATTTCAGGACTGACTCTATTCTGTGAAGGAACAAACATGACTGCTATATTCAACACTTCCCTGTTGCCGTTTGAATATGCAAATGATGTACATATGAGAGATATGAATTGTACCGCATCTCCTTACGGAAATAACTTTGCGATCATTTCCACGAACTACCACGAGTGCAGTACAGTGATGCAGGTAAGTGACCATTCTAAATTGTGGCCGTAATGCCATTTCAGTGCTAGTCCCCTGGGTGTCCCTGTACATGAAACCTAGCCTTTCATCGAGGCTTTGTAGTGGTAAAACAGTGTGAGCGCCCTCTATTGAAATATCATAATAGCTTCGCTCGGCCTCTCGCCTTTGGCGGTGGATAGGTCGGCATACGACTCGCTTCGCTCGGCGTTCGACAAGTAATTTTGCGAGTTGTCTTTGACAAAGACTACATGAAATCGTGTGCTGTCCTCGAATGCGATACCCTTACACACCGCTACCGTAGGCAGGGTAGGGGTTCTTGCATGACGATGAGATCCGTAGAAGGCCAAACACCGCGATTTGGGTGCTGAATCACACATCGATTGCAGAAATCAAATATGCCACATGCCGCGGCTAAAATTATGGCCAAAACAGTGACATTTCTCCGTATTCCTGTATAAGATTTAAATAATAGGCCTACTTTTCAAAGTAAGTTTTTCTGATATGAATCTGATTGAACCACTACTTGAACATATTGAAGGTAATATGTGCAACAATAGCGTCTGTTTCTAACGTTTTCCACTTATGACAATGAAGACGTTAATTATTCTGTATTGTTTAGGAATCTAACGACCATATCATCTTCCGCAACCTACTCATTCTGAACGCCGACCCGTCTTCACCTATCAAACCACCACAAGTTGAAATCGAATGTCGGGTAGAACGTCGTCACATTTTGGACACAAGTTTCCGAGCTTCCTTGAAGAAACACGTGTCCTTCGGAAACTTTTCATTCGAGCTGGACATCTTCCACGATAGCACATATAGCGCCCCCTACGATCCTGAAGACTACCCGGTAGACGTCAAATTTGGCGATGATATCTATTTGGCTGCAAGTGTCGTTACCGTCAATGAATTGGAAATCTCTGTTGAGTCGTGTTGGGGGACGCCCTCTGCGGACCCATGGGACTTGACGACATATTCAGTCATATCTAACGGGTAAATATTAAATAATTTATTCATTATACAATGCTTTTAAACACTTTCCACGCGGCAGTCGTTTGCAGACGGCAGTTCCAAAATTTCCCAAATTGTTTCAAAGATGTTAAAATTAATGAATTTCATCATCATACTTGGAATCGCCATGAGAAATGCATTAATACACACATGCCTATTATTGGTTCAGTAATTCTTGAGATAAAAGTTTGGAAAGGGTTCTGAAAAATCTGTTTTGTAAACGGTATAACTAATAGCCGCGTGGAAAATGTTAACAAATACCCTAACCGATTGGTAAGCATGTCGGTAATCAAAGATATCATCAGAAAAAACAGAGAGAAGCATTTGATATTAAGTTACTAAGACTATTATTATTAAGCCTCTCTCGTGAATCCGTCGTTTCATACCACGCGGGCGACAGTACTATTTTAAACAACCATTCACAATTAGTTTACATTAACTACCTGCATTATAATTGATCAATTCGTAACCTATACTCTGTCGTCTGATAAGTTAAATCATAGATCCTCGAAGGATCTATAATTTCCATAACCATATTACCTTTTCTGTAGCATGACACACAGTTAGTGCATTTTTGAAATTTGAGCCCTGAATATTGACACAAAAGTTCATTTTGACCAATTTCTATGTTAAACATCTAAAGGTCAAGCATCAGGGTCAAGATTCGAACCAATTGTAATTTTATTCTTATTCTCGAATGATAAAACAATTGTATCATTGTAAACCATAGACAGTCAGTAGACGGTCACAATGACATATGAGGTCTTTATTAACCGCTATGTCTATTACATTTGTTTATATGTATACGTAGATGCCCAGAAGACGATCCTGTGAAATTCATTGAATCCGACGAAGCTACAGTACAAAGATTTTCCCTGGCTGCATTTGCGTTCAAAGGCGATAGCTGGTTGGTATGTACTTATTCATGTTCTTCAAAACGATAAATTTGGTTCAAAGAAGATCTCTTGTGCATTCCAGCATACTTAGCATCACTATAGTGCAAACAGGGCTTTCCCCAAAACGGACAGTGTGAAATATGTGTTGAAATAATTAACAGCTGAGGGTCGTCTGACTTTTACCTTCTATTACATGGTGCAGATATGCATAAAATGGTCACATATACATGTATATGACAATGAAGTTGAACCCAATATAATACATATGCGTTATTCAAAAACGAAAGGGTCTTTAAAGGAGAATTGCAGTGCTAATCATGAAGCCAAGCATTATATGGTAGGAAAATGTATATGGACCAGTTTAATTGAGCACAGAAATATACTATTCAATAAAACGAATTTAACTGCACATCCCCAACCCGTGATTATTTGAAAATTCGCGCCCGGTTGTCTTTGTCGAAAGTGCTGATGGGATAGTCATCGTTATCGTTACTAGAACCGTCGTCTCATCAGCAACAGGTCGCTGCACGTAATCACGCAGGAGTTCAATGCGTAGATCGAAACTATCAATACATGAAACAACATGGCGACGACCATACAGGTGATTTGTGTCCTTTCTAAGGCCGAATTTGTGTTAACGCTGCACTTTTAAAAACTTTAACCTACGGATGTGGTCTGTATAATAATAATAATTCTACATATCTGAACGCTAAAGTTCCATGGCAAGGATTTCCTTTAAGAAAAAAAAGAAGAGATAAATTGAATTTTAGTCACATCAATTGTACTGCTTGCAGCAAAATGTTCTTAAAGACCCTCGTTTAACAACATTGTAAGCCTTTTATTTCATTGGGATCCAGTAGATACTGCTGACAGAAACCAATGGTCATGTGATGAAAGTGAAGCATGCCGGTTTAGTTCAAGAAAACGTCTCGGAAATTGGTTCATTATTCTATAATACCAGCAATATTTAAAAAAAATCAAAAATTGACAACAACATTCAATAGAGAATATGCCCAAATACATGTATCTACAATGTTCAACAATTTTTAAAACTAATCATAATTTTGGAAAATTCGACGCAGAATTAATTGTCGGTCGGACGGGCCCGTAGACAGGTTTTCGTCGCCTTATTTTATAAACATATATTTATTTGAAATTTACAACATTTGAACATTTTCAGGTGTTCTTGCATTGCTCCGTGATTGTCTGTGACACATCGTTATCCAACTCAAAGTGTAAGACCGACTGCGATGGACCATCATCTCGTGTGCGCCGATCGACTACAGAGTTGCATACTGTTAGCAGTGGGCCGTTGGTGGTACGTGGCTGAAGAGAGTCGATTATTCAAGGACTCACTAGGGGTCGATCAAACCCTATCTTTTTACCACCTGGATAGTAAATGGTGCGTCCCTCGCCGTGCAAGAAGTTTATACAATTACAATTTTCCGTCACTAACTTAAATCATAATTTAAACATACAGGGTGAGTCACAAAAACTGTAATTTCAGCGGATTCCAAAAGAGTAACCTCCAACCACTGGTAGACCTATGTATGGCAAAAGGAAATATGTGAGTTTTAACATCTAAAATTCCTAAGAAAACTAAATGTATGTTTATGTTAGAATCACCAGCATTTTTACTGATAGCAAGGGTATTCATAGACGAATAAATGAAATTTTCCGATATAAATCATTTTGGGACACCCTGTATAATAATCAATTATTTAGACAATTTTGAAATCATAAGGTAATAGAAAGTGTCAACATCTTATTTTCTGAAATGATAGACATTCATCTCATTTCATTTCCAGACACCATCGCTCGTATATCAAATAATTTCCCACAAGCACTTTGATCATTTACATTGATATCATGAATTTCAGTATTATCAAAATGGATATTCTATGGTTGAATCCAAATTGAAGTATGTTCAAACATAATTCACCAATTCTTCAAACATGTTATACAAGGGTCGGTCATTGAGTAATGAAAGGGATCATGGTATGGGATGCATAAGTGATTCTATTGAGATATATTGTGATCAATACAAAGTATGACTTTGTCTTGTAAACAATACACTTTTGGATTTCTAAGTATAAACTATGACGTTATAGCATAAGCTTAAAATAGGTACGCTTTGGACACTGTCTAAAACCTGTCAATATTTGGCTGGATATAGGTTGAAATATGGGTCAATTGAGTCATTTTCGTATATCTCGGCAACGCAAGCATGGAAACAAATAACATTTGGTGCAAAGTTAGATTAGATTAGATTTTGATGGCACAGTAAGCTTTTATTTGGTAAATTTCATGATTTTAGCCATTTTTGGCTCAGTTCAAAATGACCTGCCGTCTGCACATGCGCATATTTTCTGTAGGTTTCATGTGAATAAGTTGAGACTATGGAATCTCCCAAAATTCTTGGATTTTTCCTAATTTTCTCTTGATTTCCCGCAAAATTAGTGATCCGCTGACTGGGCATTTTTCAATGTAAATGGGCTGTTTGAAATAATAATATTTGTATACTTATCAGGGTTGCACAAAGTTTTTTCTTCCCAAGAGCAAGGTTTTGAGCTTAACATTTCCCCACCTATACACTTAAAGGTTAAATTAAAAACAGATTACAATATATTACAATATGTTAGCTATGGTGTTGTTTAAATGTACCAGTACCATAGCAATCATTTTACAATTGGGAAGAATTATTTTAAGGGGGCATTAAAAAAAATGATATGCGCGAAGCGCCCACATTTGTTTTGTGGCATTTGACGCTATCATTTTTAAATTTTGTGTGCGAAAATGTGTGCGAAGCGCGATTTTTTTGTTGCTAATGCTTATTTGTTTTTCCAATTTTAACTTAATTGATTTTTTTTTGTGGGGGGGGGGGGGGAGAAGTGTGGGGCACAAACAAATGTTGGAGGAAATGACCCCCATCCCTTGCCCCCTGTAGCGCCTGCCACTGGGGAAAAGCAATAACAAATAACACGTTAGTATACCTGTGCAACCACAGCTCATAACCCAAAGTTGCATTTGTTTCCTCATCTTTTTTCACCCTTTTCCCCAATGGGCCTACTTTTTATTTTTCCACTTGGCATTATTTCCCTAATTCTGCTCATTATTTCCGTGCTCCCTGCTCCCGCACTTTGTGCAACCCTGATACTTTTATTCAATCGCTCCTCCTTACTTTTCCCTCTTATACTACATTTGTCAAATTACACAGGGTTCAAAGTTATTGTCTGAGGAATCATAATTATGATTTAGCAGTATCCAAAACTATGTACATACTTTGTACATACTTTAAGCTAATGCTATGACATCATAGTTCATACTTAGAAATCCAAAAGTGTATTGTTTGAAAGACAAAGGTTCATATATACTTTGTATTGATCACACTATCCCTCATCTGCACTCATTTTTATTTCTAACCATATTTCTAATTATTTTGCAGTTTAAAAATTAATCAATCTAATCTTTCTCGTTGCACTTTTCACCTTTACTGTTGCTTGATTTTCTCATTTTTTCTAAAAGAATATTTGTAGGATATATATTACTTGCCTTTAGATGCCCCCCTCCCCCTGTAAAACACTAATAAGACAAACACAAGATAGGAATTTAAAGATTGGCTGAGACCAAATTGGAATAGTTTTATTGTAGAACATACCCAATTTATATGAGTGACGACGACAGACACATCAAATTTCACCACCACATTTAGACATTAATTTATATAATTTACTAATATGGAAGAGCGAATGCCTAACAGGATATACGAATATGACATAGACATGACATATGCAAGGAGCACGACGGTGGACACGACGAACACAACGTGGACATGACAGAAATGAGCTGCCGGAGGGAGCCGGTGCGAAAACATTTCCCATGAGCCCCGCAACGCAAGACTCAGCACCGCAAATAGTGGTGACGCGGAAAATGTCCCGCCCCAACTCCGCCCGACACCCACTTCACGCCATACAAGGGACAGTCTACAAGAGGGACCCCACGACAACCAAGGTGGCAAGACACCCGCATGGCTTTTTAATATAACATTGAAATATTGCATTGATCTTTTCGAACCATCTCAATTAATGAAGATACATTAACATAACCATTACGAATCCAATGTTTGAAATACAATGGATTTTAATATATAAATGCAAATACTGTTAGCTGTAACACCAGTAAGCTCTTTGTTTCGATGATTTTATCGATCATTGTCAAATCTTTTTCTTTCCGTTATTTTATATTGCTTTTAATTTTCTTTACGTCTCCTTCCCAATTCTAAGATATCTCATTAGCAGACTTAGTGCTACTAAAACTGATACCAAACGATTTTACATTATTCTCTGGGTAAAGTTTCCATCACGCACTCTCCTTTGGCTAGTTTTACTCGACCCGATCCACATTATTTCACTTTTTCAGAGTTCAGAGTTTTATTCACCAAACATATATAATCAAGCAGTAAATGAAACAAGGAAAATGGTGGGCTGACCAAGTAAGAGCACAGCTCGTGAGGCCTTGGCCACCCTTACAAAAAGAGAGGTGCAGGACAGCTACAACATGAAAGACGTAAGACAAGTTGCAAGACGCAGACAATACAAGGACAAGTGTGGACTAACGACAATGTTGGCAAAGGCAATGCTACATTATGAATAAGATGTTGAATTCAAAGTCATGAAAGTACATATATAGTATAAATATGTTGTATACAATAATAATAATAATGTTAACACTAACTGTAGACGTAATAACGGGATAGATTATATAATGGTTATTAATGGTATTGAGATAACAAATACTGTTTATATTTGTCCTATTTAACATAAGATCTGGGTGATACGGTGGAAAATTCGTCTAAGATGTGTAAAACTATATGTACATGCGTTTCATCCTCTACAAATACTGTATCATCAGCATACATAGATACAAGTACTTCATTTTTACAATAATTTTGAAGTGTAATACCCTTTCTATCTTTAGTTTGCCTTATTATAAACTGCTCAAAGAAAAGTTTGGACATTTTCACAATCACAATTTGTTCAAATATCGCGAGATATGTTCATTAAGTTTTATATATCCATGTAAAGCTGGTGTATTCATCTTTACAATGATACCAAATTTGAAGCAATCCCTTGCTCCAGCGCTCAGCTACTTGCTCGAGAACATGGGGAGGTTACAATCTCAATGTGCCAACATCAACACTATTTCGTGCTCAAAAGAACATCTTTGGCGTCTATTCAATGAAGGGTTACATAGACCCACTACGTATCACGTTACGTAGGGCGTGTCCCTAAATAAAACGGATGGATATTTCGTGCATTCACCTGGCACTACTTTTTCATACGCAATTCAAACGAAACATGTGCCAAAAGGGATAATAAACCATTCCAGATATCGTCATGTTACGGTTGGCATGAAATTGTGCCGACACAATGACAATACCGCGAATTTAGGGGGATTTTGTTATATTATTCCATTACAAAGTAAAATAATTTGGGTTTTAGATATACATGATATAACATGCTTAATGTTCATCACTTCACATGATAGGCACGAATTGGACATTGGGTGCATCAGGATACATTTTACAGGTAAAAGTCAATTTGTCGTCCCCGAACCTCAAATACCGAATACTCCACCACTCCACCCTTTTATTATTTTATGTGATCAACATGTGATTGGCAAATTAAAGCAGGACTGCATCTGTAATGATTTAGATTATCATATCATCTTGTTGCTTCAATTTATATTTACGCATTGTTGATTTTCATAACTAGTATCCCGTATAAGTAATCGCAAATGGATTTAAAGCCAAATTTAAAGCCTATACATAAATAGTTTTTGATCCGATGATAGAGATCATGAAGATGACAACGTCGATGTTGACAATGTCATTTAACGATGACAATTTATGCTTTGACGACAATGACGATGGCACCGACGAACATGGTAGTGACCCCCGTCCATGACGTAATGCAGGACGGGGGGGGGGGGGGGGCAGGGGGGGGCAGACTTCCCCCACTTAAAATGGGGACGGAGAAGCGGGAAAATGGGGACGAGAAATTGTTCATGTAGTACATTTACTGTGCGATTTCTTTTTGACTGTGCGACATTTTTTGACCTCACCCCCCACACACTTACGTGAAATTCACGAGGTAAGTGACTAGAATTTTTTTGGGGGCAACCTTTTACGAACATTTTAGAAATCTTGCCCCCCCTGAAAAATATCCTAGCTACGCCACGGTCTGGTCCTCTCTTAAAAATAGGGACGATATTGATGTTTGCCCCCCCCCCCCCCCGGAATGACAATGCTGGCTACGCGCCTGTCCTGGGTATACTATCGGGGGGGGGGGGTATACTCACATTTATAAAGTATTATAATATGTCGCTCTAATTGGTCGTTTGTTTGCATAAAATTCCTAAACATGGGGTATGATTTGTGCTGAAAACCCCTAAACATGGGTCCCAAATCGCGAAATAAACCAAACATATGTCCCAAATCGATAACAAAACATAGTCAACGTTCTTGCGGTAAACATGGTAAAAGCAACCCAGGATTTCAAACCTCTTACGGCACATCCCGTCAAAAATATATTGAGTACCCCTGGGGTTTATATCCTGGTTTACACACTATAAAGTGAGTTACTTTAGAAGAGTACTAACGATACGTGGCAGACTGGCAGTGGTTTTCAGCGTCAACATTTTTCACAATGGCTTGTAATAACAACTTCTCGTTGCTGACGTTGATGTTGTGTATGTGCTACATCTTTTCCGGTACCGTATGCAGACATGGTAGATATGTTTTATAGTAGATCCATGAAATCTTAATCTTGTCATTGGCACATATGTTTCTATGCTTTGCTGCGTCTTAAATCACATTGTAGGTAGTTTATATCCAGAATAGTGACAAAGGTCTCTCACGCCTTCGTACAGATAGATTTTTTTCATTTCTTATTAATTTGATTTTCATCTATTATATGAAGAAATGATGACCAATAATAATGTGTCCCTTGTGAGGCAGACAATGCCGGACATACGCTTGTTCACTAATATTCCAAGTTAAAGTATGCGTACGAGGTTACGTGATCAAGCGAATGGGCCGAACGGTTAACGACGGATTAAATTCAAAAAATGATACTGACACAGGAATTGGTTATCCAACTCCAGCGGTTTTAGGATGAAATAATTTAGTTCCAACTAGCACTGGTATCGGGCTCGCTGATTATCTCATTTACTGATATTCCAGTTAAAATGGAGCTCACGTGCTATACATAGGCCTATATAGTGACATGCAGCGCCGAAGGCGCGATACATGTCCCTGTGTGTTACATATGGGCAATTCCACAAAAATGGGACCACTTGGCTTTTTATCATTCTTTGATCCGGGAAATCTTACTATAAGTATATATCACACTTTTTTAAAAATATTATGCTAGAACTTGATGAGTTCTACTCGGAACACCATGGTTTGCCATGCTTTAAATGACATTATCAGGTTCAAATTTACACTGAAAGGCCCCCAAAACCACAAAAACACGGTTTCCTCGACCAGATGTCGCAATTTTAAACTGTTGGATTTGACTCTCAATTCAAGTTTGTCTAAGGTCTTGTCACGAATGAATCAAGCAAAGGTACCAACAAAATATATAAAGGCATTAATTTCTGCATACAGTAAATTTAATGTGCACTTTTAAATTAAAATGAACTTTCCACGAAATATGTGTAGTTTCCGATATCCGTACACCTGATATATCATTATAAACTGAATGTTCTAAATATGCAATAGTTTATGAGCAATCGCGTAGCATAGCAAACCGACCACGCTATTGGAATTATTATAGCACCTCGAAAGTCTCTGGCACATCATTTGGCTTATAAAAATGTTGAAGTTCATTATTTAAAACGACTGTTTTAAGCTTGTAATTTCCGTTATCGATGTTTCTCTGGGAAGTAGGTATCCTGTTAACTTTGAAAGGTATTATGTTATAGGTCTATTGGTTCTTATACTAAATGTATCGAGAAAAAAAATAGAAATTCAACTACACGGCTTGCAGAAGGTCAGAAAGGGACGAAAACGAATACAAACGTGATCGGCGTTATCGTGAACGGCGTTATCCTGTAAAATGTTATCACCCTCATTTGAAGAAAATATTGCAAGAGCACAATCTTTCTTCTTTGGAAAATCTTTGAGAAGTCTAGATACAGCAGCGAAACATTGAAAACAGTGAGTTTGCTTCTTCTTTTGTGTTCTATATAACACATTTCACTTTGTGAACCAAACGGTTTCTTCTAGAATATGCTGTAAGTGTAAATATATGGCTCATAGTCCACATATATGAGTGTTTACTACCGCGCTACAATGATAGCGAAATCGCTCTATTTAGCAAGTATTGAGCATGTGTTTTCGTCAGGCTTATTTCGCGTGTGTATGTCAGGATAACCATGGATAACGCTGTTCACAGGGATAACGGAATTTACCCTAAAATGTCCATATCAATCAAAAAAAGAGAACAACTTCACAATATGCGATGCAGTGTGCATGTAATTGAATACAATATTTAATGTAATGGTACATACCCCTTTTAAACGAAAATGCAAGCTATATAAAACATTTAAAGTGAAAATTAAATATTTGACCACTGTTTGACGGTCAATATTGGGAAATTCAGCCCAAATGTATGGTTTAAATCATTTTTTCGTATTAAAATTGATATAACAAATAAAGTTTCTCCAACAGCTACATGATTTATGTCAGTTTCAATTGTTTTATCTTTGTTTCAATCCCATAACTGGCATACACGTGAACGGCGTTATCCAAGAATATTATACCATTAAAAATAGCATATAAAGTTATCTTTATATAATGACATACAATTTCAATGTTGGGCTTAAAGAAAATTACAGAAGGGAATATTCTTCTACTAGAGTAAAATTGACAAAACAAGTTTTGGAAAAAGGTACAAAATTGAAAGCACATAGTTGTCAAAAGCGTTGATTCATAGCAAGAGATTTGTTGAGGCTAAAAAAATGAAATTCATTCTTCTGTCGCATAGCTTGTCAAATATTGTTATGGGGAGACCTCTCAACGACAAAAAACCAATAATTTGAATATCATATTCGGACTTAGTTGGGGATGCAATGACTGACAATGCAATATGACACTAGATAACGCCGTTCACCGAGTGAAAAAACCATATAAAACACCTGAATTACATGGTTTCGTGCGTTAAAATGTGAGCAGTGGTGTTCGCAAACATTATTGTTCTAGTAACTTTAGCATATTGGGTCATCAAAAACAATCAAAGTAAGCAGATTTGAAACAATTTATTTTCATAATTTTCCAAAGCTGAAGTGGTCCCATTTGTGTGGAATGGCCCATATACTGTACATGTAATAGGCCTATCCTATACAGTGACATGGTAGCGCCGAAGGCGCGATGGAGCGCGGTAGCGCGAGCCCTGGGATATTCGCAAGGACGTTTACGAGTTATTTTCACTGCCTTTTAATTGATTCCCTGCTGTTACCAATTTGTCACATTTAACACAATAATCCAAATACCAAAGCCACGGCCTGTTACCTCATAAGGTCGCCTCTAATAGCTGCACCGGACGCGTGTTGACAGCTTGCACTGCAGGCCGGTTCGTTACTATGGTGATCAGACTGTTCAACATGGTTTAAGGTCAACATGTTTTTTAACCTGGGCTACATTTGTGTTACATGAGTCTATTTTATGAAATATACCTCCTTTCGCAGTTTCAGTAGAATATATCAACAGGTTTACATCTAAAGTGTATGAAACCATATATTTGGAAAGCTTATTAAATCTAAGGATTGAAAATATGGTAACTCAAAATCAAATATACATGATGACCTAAACATTATACAGGGTGTAACAATTAAAATTATATACAAAATGATTCAATTCGCGGAATGTAGTTCCATAGACGGATTTGTAATGGATGAATCTACATCAATGTCTGACTGGGATCAGCTTCGTACTGAAGACCAATCGATGTGTGTAATCCGTGGGGAAGTTACGACAGGTGTCCATAGCGTCATGAATACAAATCCTTCAGCGAGATTTACCGTCTCTGTCTACATGATATGTGTCGATTGCACTACTTCCTACGCTTACCAGGCTGGATTCGCATACCGTGTATAACCAGCATTTGGCACGTTTTTAGTCTGTTTTTATCTCTGATATACAGGGCGCCATCTCGCGATCAAAACGTCTTTTAAAAGTTTATTCTTAAAGGCACTTCCGAATCTCAAATAATTGCCCCGGGCAAAAGTCACATGACTCGCTACATACCCGAGATCCGCGTACACGTGTCATAAGACCCATGATGCAATACTGAAGAGTGGCTACAAACATAAAATGTGAACGAAATCCGTGTCTAGAAATGTTTCTAACAGTCATTCTATTTATTTCAATGAAACCAGAGTTACAATCTGAAGCAACATCAAATCAATTTTTAAGCGAGATCCCTATGTTAAAAACATACAAAACTATAAATTTTAAAAGCATTAAACTCCAATTTATGGGATAGTAATCGTGTTCACAAACGATATTTGAATCTATTTATGTTGTAACAACAGTACAGTGCGCCGTTGGCTCAATCGGTAGAGCATTGGGTTAATGATCGAAAGGCCGGTGGTTCGAATCCCACCCAGAATGGTTTTTTTGTCTTCGTTAGTATCATATTAAATTGAGTAATTTTATGTTGGGTTTGTTTATCGTTCCCCATAATATTTGTGAATCCACGGACAAGATACTTTTAATTTGAATGATTGTCTAAATTCAATAATTTGAATTCAACTTTACTTGTCCATGGTCAGCGTTGCGTAAATTGAATTATTGAGACCCTATAGCCCCATTGTTTGTTTGTTTGTTTACACGGTCGGTCCATACGGACACACACTTGGGTCCTGAAGGGACCATGCTCAAGCAAATTGCTCGGGCCAGGCTTAAAAAGCCTATATAAGCATGCTGGCTGAATGAAATGAAAGTTAGAAAAGATGGAAGAAAAGAATGAAGTAAAAAGAGCCACTTCCAAGAAATAAAGTTAACAATTTTGCTGTCATCCTTGGACATGAGAAAAGAATAGTCTTGATCCAATCTCATTTGCCACATAGGCTTATTTTTACACAAATAATCTGGGAAAGGCCAATTGTGCCATTATGAAAAGAGTCGATCGTTTCGTCATTGAATCGATATTCTGATTTCCCATGCTTAGGCGTACGGTCATGTGCATGTACCAACATATTATCTGTTTGTATACGACGCAATTTGGTTTTCCCTTGAAAAGAGGATGTCGATCTTGTGCAATTCAATATGCCAAAATGTCAGCCTTATACAATGCCAACATCAAGGCATTTAAATGTGGTTCAACGCCATGTGACTAGGTTTTTTTTTACTAAGGGGAGCAATAAAATATTAATCCATTATTTTGATATGCTTAAGTCATGTTTGCAGGGACGCTTCTTCTTGAAAATGCCATTTTCTGAAGAAGATGTTTTTGTCATTACTGAAAAAATAAGGTATATTTCCTGTGGCCCTGACCCCTGTCTCATTAAAAGCTTTAAATTAATAACCTTTTATGGTCATCGATGTATTGCTCTTTACATTGAATCCAAAACTCATTATGTAGAGAACACATAAACACGTCATTGAGTAGTTATGGCCGAGCGGTTACGACTATGGACTAGTAATCTAAAGGATTCTCCCCTCCTCGGTTCGAATCCTGATGAATACCTTTTGTTAGAAAAACGGTTTAGTCTCGGTGTGTCGGAAAATGGCGTATATTTTTACTTTAGGTGAATAAAAGTCGTGGCCATGACCCCTGTCCAAAAATGTATTACAAATAAACATATTTTTGATTAAGTGTAATACGTTAGGAACATTTCTTGTGCACAAAGTTTTTGCTACGACGTCTAAAAATCATCAAAATTACGATATTTACGATCGCATTGAAAATGCATCTTTATCGACTCCAAAAAAGTAACAAAAATCATGTTTTTTGTGAAATCGGAAATAATGTCCTAAATAAATAGAACTTCCCCTTCAAAATGAGCCTAAGATGGTCACAATTGATGGAGGCAATCCGTCACAATCGCGAGTTGTAAATGACCCAATTTATATTTGTTTTCTTGAAATCTCGCTTTACTGGCGGGCCGGGGCGAACAAAATAGACGGTATTTTCATGCCTTGACTTCTGACTGTACAAACAGATCAGATGGGAAATAAGAATCGATTCAACGACGACTGACTTCTTTCAATAACAATTGGCCTGATAGATTATTGCGTGAATAACCATGGTGTAACAATGGGCGGGGTATTGCAATAATTCAATAAACGCAACGCTAAGCATGTATTAAACCTATACATGTACATGCACACGCACCCCCATGAAGTGATAGGACATTAGTACATTCAAATTAAAACCTCATTGAATCTGTAAGAATATCATTCTATTAAATAAAATGTATCTGGGATCAAAATAATATTATGATTGAACGATATTAAAATAATCTCTACATTTACTAAATATAATAGTAACGGGAAAAACAAAACATTCTCTGTGGGATTCGAACCCACGGTCTTCAGATTACAAATCTGACGCTCTACCGATTACGCTAACGGAGCACTGAATGACAATAGTAGGACAGACATAAATTCAAATGATAGTTAAACACTATCCTATAATTAAAGGATAGTGTTTAACTATCATTTGAATTTATGTCTGTCCTACTATTGTCAAATGAATATAATGACTTTTCGAAACATTTCTAGACATGAATTTTGTTCGTACATTTTGCTGTTTGTAGCCAATCTTTCGGTACGCGAGCTATCAACATTACATCATGGGGTTTATGTATACGCGGATCTCGGGTATGTAGCGAGTCATGTGACTTTTGCCCGGGGCAAACATTTGAGATTCGGAAGTGCCTTTATAAGACTTGTAAAAGATGTTTTGATCGCGAGATGGCGCCCTGTATATCAGAGATAAAAACGATATATATACGGTATATAGGTAAGCGTTTTAAAACTGATTGCTAAACGATTCAGGTCGTTCTCGTTGAAGATCTTTACGTCATTTGTTCCTCATACGTTGCCATTATAGTCGGCGGCCATTTTAGGCGACTTGCCAAAGGTTAGGACAGGTCCACCAGGTCGCTAGGCGTAAATGGTTGCAGTTAACTTCAATCTAACTCGTGCGCGACTGGTCGTTTGATTGTCGAGTAACTGTGAGCGATTTGTGTTTCAAAGTCCGTTCCAGCGACTCCTAATCGCCACGACCTGCGACTGAAACTATGTTATCAGTGTTTAAGCAGCGGAGCTGCGAAATCAGTACGCTGGGCACAAGAGTGAAAGTGACTTTTACCTCGGACTTATGTGATGACGCCAGGGTGATATTTTGCGTCATCCATCATACAAATACAGTGCAGGGTGTCCCAAAAGTTTCAAACACATTTCAAAACTGTATATCCCCGGTTACATAATTCGCAGTATAAAAATAAAAATAAATTCGGATAGAGAAGACTTGTAGAATTATTTTGCTACCAAACTTACAATGACAGCTATATGTTTGTGGCAGTACTTCGTACTGAGTGCAGTAAAAATGCGGGCAAACATAAACATGTGGTGATTGATATACCGTAAATTATCAGCATATATATGGCACCTTTTTATCTCTGAAATACAGGGCGCCATCTCGTGATCAAAACGGCTTTTACATCATATAAACCCCATGATGCAATGTTGATAGCTCGCGTACCGAAAGATTGGCTACAAACAGCAAAATGTTTCGCAAAGTCATTCTATTCATTTGAATGAAACCACAGTTATAATCTGAAACAACATTAAATCATTTTTTGGGCGAGAACCCTATATTAAATACATACAAAAATAGAAATATAAAGCATTTTAACTTGATTTTCTTACAGATTCAATGAGGTTTTAATTTGAATGTACTAATTTACTTTTACTTCATGGGGGGGGGGGGGGGGGGGGGGGGGTGTACATGCGCATGTATAGGTCTAATACATGCTTAGCGTTGCGTTTATTGAATTATTGCAATACCCCGCCCATTGTTACACCATGGTTATTCAAGCAATAATCTGTAAGGCCAATTGTTATTGAAAGAAGCCAATCGTCGTTGAATCGATTCTTATTTCCCATCTGTTTGTAGCTACATTAGCTGTTCGTTTGAGACGTGGAATATTTTTTTTATATGAATACAATTGTGCGGTACGTTGCTTTCGCGGTTGCTTAGGCGAATATCAATTAAATTGGCAAGATTTAAGACTTTGAGGGGGAAATTAAATGTGAATTTGACGGACATCCCAAAGCTACAATTGGAAATTGGATTCCAACAAAAAATATAACATTAATGGATGTTATCAATATTGGTTTAATATACCATTTGGTTGTACAATTACATATGGTGGAATGTCCAGATCCGCTTTATTTATCTGATCTTACAAGTATGATTAAGTCAGTCAATTTTCAAAAATGTGGTCAAAACTATTGTACCTTGTTCATGATTGACAAGTTATCTATTTTTGGGAATCGTATCCCGTGTTTCATATCATGACTTGGCCAGTCAGACAGACTTGTGATTCCTTTTATGAAACGCGACCCAGTGTTAGTGTTGCCAATCATTTGTAGATTTGATAATGGTATGTGGATAGTAGAGATTCCTACTCGCCATCATCACGTTGCTCTCTTTTAATCCATTTCACTTCCTTGATCCACCGTTTACACGTTCTTCATGTTTATTTATTACCCTAGCCTCCTCTATTACGTGACTGATTCTAGTAGTTGGGACAATAATCAATAAAGTTCATACCGAAAAAAATTGTACTACTTCTGTATAGATTACGCATAACGCACGGAGACGGCCGCGTCTGGTGAATATATTTTCATTTTTTTTATCACAATTATAATTACATTTAACCGATGATTTTGATTTTTCAAATAATTGTTCAATGTTCGTCCCTTTGTACCTTACCCCTCCCCTTCCTTTCATTTCGCAATACAGGTGTATTTTGGAACGGTTGGGACAATATCAATAAAGTTCGTACCGAAAAAAATCGTACTACCTCGTATAGATCACTCTGGGACACCCTGTATACAGGGGCGTCAATTCCCTTTTAAAAATGTGGGTGGGGTGACATCGGTGTGGGGTCCAGGGCCCGCTTAGGGGCCCCGGGGGTGCCCCTAGGAACTATCGGTTTTCTTTTGTCAATGACTGTCAATGAGGGGGGTTGTATTCCTGGGCCACCCCCTTAAAACGTCAGGGCAGGGTTTTGTTTTCATATGGTTTTCGTATGGGGGCTGGCAAGAAATCATAAATGTTGACTGATGCAGTCTTAAAAATGTGTGCGAAACGCGCAAAGATTCATAGTTTACACTAATTTTGCCAGCCATGATTGAGGTACATTTTGGCTTCATACGACCTTCTAAAAACACGGAAATTAATGTTTTGAGCACATCCGGGGTGGGAGGGGGTGGGGCCATTTGATATAGCTGAAATCCAAATTATTTTACTTCAAACATTAGTTTTTGTCATTGTCTTCAAACTCAACTAAATTTGGAAATACAAACTCCCCCTAATTGATAATGATAACCATAAATAATTCAACTTCAACAAATTACCCAACAATTCACAAATATTAAATTAAAACACCAAACATGACCATTTTTTTTAAATGTCCTATTGGTATCATATGTCATACGTTGGGGAGTATTAGTAGGCATAGCACACATAACATTCAAATGATTGAGACATGTACAAAATTGGATTCAAATGAAAGATTGCAATGAAAGATTTATTTTCCAAAAAGAATTATGACAATCGGTCAATGCATTCTTGTGGTACGGTGTTTTGAGACACTCGGAAAATGGCCGAAAACCTGCCAAAAACAGTAACAATGCCCACAAATATAATTTGTCAGGATTTAGAGAGCTCAATTTGTTAATAATGTAACATTCAAAACACCATTTACACATATTGAATTGAATATCTATATACCATGTTAAATTAAAAAATATGGTAAAATTATATTGCATTAAGCTAAAATAACCTAGTGAAATTGGTCATTTTGACCAGTTTTACTGACTGCAATCAAAAAAGTGACTAAGTCCAGCTAATTAATATGCGTAAATGTTATAAATCCAGATGTGAATGGTGTATTGCAATCAAACTTGGTATTATGGCTAACTGTATATACCCAATCTTTTAAACTATAATTTAGTTTCATAAGCTCATTAAATATGCAAATTAGCTAATTATCTATTCAAGTAATTGATATGCAAATGAGCAATGTCCGACAATTTTTTTCCCAACATAAGAGTGATCGGTAATAGATATATAACATGTATACCCAATTTGATTGACAAATATTGATAGATTTAGAAATTAAACAAGCTTTTCCATTTCTTAAATACCCATATTTAAATTCTCAGTCTTTTCCTCACACGAGGCACTCAAAGGATGCAAAAACTGGGCATATCACTAAATTTATTGAAGTGTTTAGTACAATATCTCAGGTTAGGTTTGTTTAAATCGGCCCAATATATTCAAGTTCAGAGCCAATTTCAAAAATTGGTAAAAACTGTCATAACTAAAAAACCTGATGATAATTAGTATTTATACCTGGATCAAGGTCATGACTACCATATATGGCAAGCTCACTGCCCTAAAGGGAGTGCCTTATGTGAGGATAATTAATTTTATATAGGGATGTTTTTCAAAGTGGAGCTGCATACATTATATGAAAAGATTGTTTTGCATAAGGGCTTACAGACCACTCCTACATGTTACTCATTTTGCGTGATTAATTAATCCAAATATTGTATGGCTGTCTTCATGACTTGGATTAGTGCATCCATGCACGCCAATTGAGGCAACAATACAAATCACATTCCACATCGTGAATAGCCATCCATTCAATAATGCAAAATGAGTAACAGGTATAAGTGGATGTAGGCCTTTATGCAACACAGCTCTTCATATGTTGTTGTTCACTGGTGTAATGCTCCCAGTGGCAGACTATGTGTGTGTGCATTGTGCTATGCCTAGTATTAGTACCATAGAACAAAATACTGTAATGTGCCTTTCATTCATTTAGTATAACAGAGGATCATTGATTTTCAATGCCAAAACATTATTGTCTAAGCTGATGAAACGCTTACCAGATTTCGTTCTCATTTGTGTTGGAATCCAATAGCCAACTGGTGCTTTGGATATTGATTCGCCTTGCAACCGCGAAACCCGCGAACCGCACAAATTAATTTAGATATAAAATGATTCCACGCCCGGTCTATTTCAACGAAGCTACAAACATAATATGTTGGTACATGCACATGACCGTACAGTCATATAGGCCTAAACATGGGAAATCAGAATATCGATTCAATGACGAAACGATTGACTCTTTTCATAATGGCACAATTGGCATTCCCAGATTATTTGTGTAACAATGGGGCTAGGGTCTCAATAATTCAATTTACGCAACGCTGACCGTGAAAAAGTAAAAGTAAAACTGCATTCAAATTGTTGAATTTAGACAATCATTCCAAATCAAATTAAAAGTATCTTGTCCGTGGATTCACAAATATTATGGGGAACGATAAACAAACCGAACATAAAATTATTAAATTTAATATGATACTAACGGAGACAAAAAGCATTCTGGTGGGATTCGAACCACCGGTCTTTCGACTATTTCGATCATAAACCCAATGCTCTAACGATTGAGCCAACGGCGCACTGTACTGTTGTTACAACATAAATAGATTCAAATATCGTTTGTTCACATTTGATGTTTATAGCCACTCTTCGGTATTACATCATGGGTTTTATGATACGTGTACGCGGAACTCGGGTATGTAGCGAGTCATTCGACTTTTGCCGGGGGCAAACATTTTTAAAAGCCGTTTTGATCGCGAGATGGCGCCCTGTATTTCAGAGATAAAAAGGTGCCATATACTGATAATCTACGGTATAGCATTATGATAAACAATCCCTCTTTGAACATCCATTTAGAATGATGAATAGACACGTTTGTCCTCTGCAACATTCGTTAAGTGAGAAAACAAAATTGTATTCATTTTAAAAGCACAAAACATCCGAATCTCTTCATTCAAATACAACTGCAAACAAATTGCTTATGAAATGAAGAAAGAAGGAAAATACACTGTTTTTAAGATACACTGATATAATGTGAAAGGGTCTCAAACAAATCTATAAACTGAATCAAATCTGTCTATCCTCAGGCAATAAACACGATTAACTGTTTTGTTTTGAATTTATTTCTAGCGCCAGCACCTCCACCAATCACTCAAGTACCTCCTATTGATATATCTCCAGCAACATCTATCAATGGTAAGTGTTAAACCTCTTGCTGGGCTGACAAACTAGCATCTTAGTTTGAACCACATGAGGATGAGTCATAAGTTGAACCATTTCGAAATATAACGAATACGCACTTATATATGCACCAATTGATAACTACTCGTGTCAATAGTTCTGGCAATAGTTTTTAGATAGCATTATGATAAACAATCCCTCTTTGAACATCAAATTAAAATTGTTATCACACACGTTTGTCTTCTGCAATATTCGTTAAGTGAGAAAACAAAATTGTATTCGTTTTCAACTCAAAACATCCGAATCTCTTCATTCAAATACAACTGCAAACAAATTGCTTATGAAATGAAGAAAGAAGGTAAATATTATGGGGAACGATAAACAAACCGAACATAAAATTATTAAATTTAATATGATACTAACGGAGACAAAAAGCATTCTGGTGGGATTCGAACCACCGGCCTTTCGACTGTTTCGATCATAAACCCAATGCTCTAACGATTGAGCCAACGGCGCACTGTACTGTTGTTACAACATAAATAGATTCAAATATCGTTTGTTCACATTTGATGTTTATAGCCACTCTTCGGTATTACATCATGGGTTTTATGATACGTGTACGCGGAACTCGGGTATGTAGCGAGTCATTCGACTTTTGCCGGGGGCAAACATTTTTAAAAGCCGTTTTGATCGCGAGATGGCGCCCTGTATTTCAGAGATAAAAAGGTGCCATATACTGATAATCTACGGTATAGCATTATGATAAACAATCCCTCTTTGAACATCCATTTAGAATGATGAATAGACACGTTTGTCCTCTGCAACATTCGTTAAGTGAGAAAACAAAATTGTATTCATTTTAAAAGCACAAAACATCCGAATCTCTTCATTCAAATACAACTGCAAACAAATTGCTTATGAAATGAAGAAAGAAGGAAAATACACTGTTTTTAAGATACACTGATATAATGTGAAAGGGTCTCAAACAAATCTATAAACTGAATAAAATCTGTCTATTCTCAGGCAATAAACACGATTAACTGTTAGGTTTTGAATTTATTTCTAGCGCCAGCACCTCCACCAACCACTCAAGTACCTCCTAATGATTTATCTCCAGTAACATCTATGAACGGTAAGTGTTAACCTTTTTGCTGGGCTGACAAACTAGCATCTTAGTTTGAACCACACGAGGATGAGTCATAAGTTGAAGCATTTCGAAAAAACTACTCGTGTCAATAGTTCTGGCAATAGTTTTTACCAGAGCCCCGCATGCCGTTAACATTAACATATTCCTACTAAACATTTGGTGGATTTCAGGACTGACTCTATTCTGTGAAGGAACAAACATGACTGCTATATTCAACACTTCTCTGTTGCCGTTTGAATATGCAAGTGATGTACATATGAGAGACATGAATTGTACCGCTTCTCCTTACGGAAATAACTTTGCGATCATTTCCACGAACTACCACGAGTGCAGTACAGTGATTCAGGTAAGTGACCATTCTAAATTGTGGCCGTAATGCCATTTCAGTGTTAAAACATACTGATATCTGTTAAGGTTATTCACGAATCCGACTAGTCCCCTGGGTGTCCCTGTACATCAAACCTAGCCTTTCATCAAGGCTTTGTAGTGGTAAAACAGTGTGAGCGCCCTCTATTGAAATAGCATAATAGCTTCGCTCGGCATCCCGCCTTTGGCGGACGATAGGTCGGCATAGGGATCACACCACTAAATAGGGCTCCATAGGGATATGTACAAAAACACTGATATAAAACTCTGTTTTAGACCACTAAATTGCGAACTTGGACCTTGTAGAGTGATTTTTTCTTAAAGATGATCACATTTTCTCACCAAAAAGTAAAGAAAATAGGTAGGTGAGCCTGCTTGATTTTCCAAAATACGCCCATGGAGTTGACTACCTCTCTGACGGGCTTGAAAATGTTGCCGTAATCGCCAATGTTTCCAGTAAAAAGCACAAATTTGCAAGATCTCTCAAAATTTATTTATATAGATGATATTCACAGTTTATAGTCAGGGTGCATGTAGGTGATGTCCCATTAATCATAATTAATTAAAAATCATAGGCATTTACGCAATTGTATTACTGTCAAGTCTTTTTAAATTGAGGATTTTGTGATGCACACTTTCCGATTCTAGCTTTAAACACCGTCCTTAAGGGTAGGGGATACCCATTTAGTGTAGTGCACCCCATACGACTCGCTTCGCTCGGCGCTCGACAAGTAATTTTGTGAGGTGTCTTTGACAAAGAATACATGAAACCGTGTGCTGTCCTCGAATGCGATACCCTTACACACCGCTACCGTAGGCAGGGTAAGGATTCTTGCATGACGATGAGATCCGTAGAAGGCCAAACACCGAGATTTGGGTGCTGAATCACACATCGATTGCAGAAATCAAATATGCCACATGCCGCGGCTAATATTATGGCCAAAACAGTGACATAAGATTTTAATAATAGGCCTACTTTTCAAAGTAAGTTTTTCTGATATGAATCTGATTGAACCACCACATATTGAAGGTAATATGTGCAACAATAGCGTCTGTTTCTAACGTTTTCTCTTTATGACAATGAAGACGTTAATTATTCTGTATTGTTTAGGAATCTAACGACCATATCATCTTCCGCAACGTACTCATTCTGAACGCCGACCCGTCCCCTTCACCTATCAAACCACCACAAGTAGAAATCGAATGTCGGGTAGAACGTCGTCACATTTTGGACACAAGTTTCCGAGCTTCCTTGAAGAAACATGTGTCCTTCGGAAACTTTTCATTCGAGCTGGACATCTTCCACAATAGCACATATAGCGCCCCCTACGATCCTGAAGACTACCCGGTAGACGTCAAATTTGGCGATGATATCTATTTGGCTGCAAGTGTCGTTACCGTCAATGAATTGGAAATCTCTGTTGAGTCGTGTTGGGGGACGCCCTCTGCCGACCCATGGGATTTGACGACATATTATTCAGTCATATCTAACGGGTAAGAATTAAATAATTTATTTATTATACAATACTTAACACTTTCCACGCGGCAGTCGTCTGCCACGCGGCAGTCGTCTGTAGACGACAGTTCCAAAATTTTCCAAATTGTTTCAAAGATGTTAAAATTAATGAATTTCATCATCATACTTGGAATTGCCATGAGAAATGCATTAATACACACATGCCTATTGTATTAGGGGAATATGGGGCAACTGGACCGTGGGGCAAGTGGTCCGAAATGAAGGATTTTGTAATTGTATGGGCATACTGCTTTCTTTTGAACAGTACGACTTTTGTTGATACTTGAGATATATCCTTACCTTCTACAATCCAAAACATTTGGAACTTTAGGGTATTTACACATGTGATTTTCTCCAGACCTTTGAAGCCAACTTCTTGAGTGACTGATTGAAAATTCACAGATACATGTAGTATGAGCGATATATGAAGATGGGTTTAGATCATGTTTAATGTACTTTATATGATTGACAGATTTGTTACAATAAATATATACATGCAGTACAGTCGTCTTAAGATGCTAGGTGCATATTGCATTTGATGGGTGCTATTGTAATGTGCCTAGGGACTTTCCGAAATATGATTAAAACCATAGGTTGTGGTTGAAATGACCGTAAAATGGCGGATATTGCTAAATTGGGACATTGGTGGTTTAGATTTGCAATCAATATTGTCATTTAAAAAATGCTTCAACTTAAATCATTATCACGGGTATTCATTTGGTAGAGTTATTAGTTTATGAATTTGCAAATAACAAAGTACACCATTTCTTATTTTATCTAAAGACACTCGTCTACTTGTAGGACCCGAACGCCGTAATATTTGCGAATTCAAAGATACTCGCTGACTACAGAAATCTGTGTAATGGCTAAAACAAAAATGCAGTTTTGCCTTTTTTCTGAAATGTATTGGAGTTTTATTGATTATTATGTCAAATGGTGGTATATTTTAAAACATTTTAGTGTAAACTTTGTTACGTCACAGGCGTGTTTAAATAATGTTTCACCTCGACAAAGTGCTACATCATTTGTTGGGGCAAGTGGTCCGAAGGGGGTATTGGCCTGCAAAAACTTATCAAAATTGTAAAATTAATTTTGAAAATTAGTTGTTAGTGTCAATAAAACATGACTCGGTATTGAAATTTTGAGTAGAATATGAAATAATTCACATTCTTTCTAGTTCTTAGACATTTTGGGGGCATTTCGGGTCTAATACCACTATTTCTGCTATTGAATGATTACAATATGACATGAAATTGCTTTAGAATGGTTTAAAACCTTGGTATTATGAATAACATCTTTATTATATTTGAATGGTGTCTGTAAAGGTATTTGCTATGACGAAATATCATGATTTATGTATTTTATCCACTGCTTTTTGTGTATTATTAACCGTTGGGTCATCATTGTCATATTGACTAACTTCCCCTGTAACATGAAAAGCTGGCTAAATATCAAGATGGTTTATTATAAGTACTAAATGATGAGTATATGAAGTAAATAAAATCATTAAAGAAATGGGTATATATAGACAAATGTATGGGGCATCTGAATAACACAACCATGTAACCATTTAACTAGGTTCATACCGTTTTAATCTAATAAATGTGCAGTCGAAAATTTCGCTTGCTTTGTACACCATTAGTATACTGCTATTTACACGTTAACCACGAAAACTGTATAAAAATGGGTTTCTTGAGACATGTATCCTTTTTACATGTTAAATAATATGGAAATGTGTTTGTAAAGAAAATCCTGCCTAGTTTCCGTGTTGTCATTCACTGATTTCTGTGTATTCTAACCGTTGGAACATATAGGACCAGTTGCCCCAATGATGGAGTAACTGGTCCGTGCCAAGTAAAGTTTTCAGTTAGTGGTAATTGGCCTCTTCTTTAGATATTTTTAAACATTGATTATATGTTATATGTAAACAGTTACATGGGTGATATTTTCATAGCAATTCCATAAATATTTACACGAGCTTTAATCTTTTATATCATGAAATATGCTTAACCGGACCAGTTGCCCCATCCTCCCCTATTGGTTCAGTAATTCTTGAGATAAAAGTTGGGAAAGGGTTCTGAAAAATCTGTTTTGTAAACGGTATAACTAATAGCCGCGTGGAAAATGTCAACAAATACCCTAACCGATTGGTAAGCATGTCGGTAATCAAAGATATCCTCAGAAAAACAGAGAGAAGCATTTGATATTTCGTTACTAAGACTATTATTTTTAAGCCTCTCTCGTGAATCCGTCGTTTCATACCACGCGGGCGACAGTACTATTTTAAACAACCATTCACAATTAGTTTACATTAACTACCTGCATTATAATTGGATCTATGATTTAAGCATAACGACCCAGCCAACACGTATATATGGCCCCCATGTGGGCCCTTTATGGGCCACTTTGTGGGCCTTTCTGGGCGGCCCACATGGGACCCATAATATTTGGCCACTTTGTCCGAAAGGGGCCCATGCGAGTTGGCCCCCATGGGTCCCATCTGGGCAGGCATTTTGGTTCCTTTGTCCGAAAGGGGCCCGTGCGAGTTGGCCCCCATGGGTAACCATATTTCCATAACCATTACCTTTTCTGTAGCATGACACATAGTTAGTGCATTTTTGACATTTGAGCCCTGAATATTGAAACAAAAGTTCATTTTGACCAATTTCTATGTTAAACATCTAAAGGTCAAGCATCAGGGTCAATTGTACTTTTATTTTTATTCTCGAATGACAAAACAATTGTATCATTGTAAACCATAGACAGTCAGTAGACGGTCACAATGACGTATGAGGTCTTTATTAACCGTTATGTCTATTACATTT
This sequence comes from Ophiura sarsii, assembly GCA_035610835.1. Lineage (NCBI taxonomy): Eukaryota > Metazoa > Echinodermata > Ophiuroidea > Amphilepidida > Ophiuridae > Ophiura > Ophiura sarsii. Next base: position 56,070,879 of record CM069449.1, read on the forward strand.
GTTTATATGTATACGTAGGTGCCCAGAAGACGATTCTGTGAAATTCATTGAATCCGGCGAAGCTACCGTACAAAGATTTTCTATGGCTGCATTTGCGTGCAAAGGCGATGGCTGGTTGGTATGTACTTATTCATGTTCTTCAAAAACGATAACATTGATTCAAAGAAGATCTCTTGTCCATCCCAGCATACTTAGCACCACTAAAGTTCCAACAGGTGCGAAACATGTTTGTTTGTTTGTTTGTTTGTTTACACGGTCGGTCCGTACAGACACACGCTTGGGTCCTGAAGGGACCAGACTCTAGCAAATTGCTCGGGCCAGGCTTAAAAAGCCTATATAAGCATGCTGATGTGATGAAATAATTAACAGCTGAGGGTCGTCTGACTTCCACCTTCTTTTACATGGTGCAGATAGGCATATAATGGCCACTATAATACATGTATATGACAAAGAAGTTGAACTCAATATAAAACTTAATACATATGCGTTATTCAAAAACAAAAGGGTCTTTAAAGGAGAACAGTGCTAATCATGAAGCCAAGCATTATATGGTAGGAAAATGTATATTGACCAGTTTAATTGAGCACAGAAATATACTTTTCAATAAAACGAATTTAACTGCACATCCCCAACGTGTGATTATTTAAAATTCGCGCCCGGTTGTCTTTGTCGAAAGTGCTGATGGGATAGCCATACCCAATATTGTGACGTCATCGCTACTAGAACGTCTCATCAGCAACAGGTCGCTGCACGTAATCACGCAGGTGTTCAATGCGCAGATCGAAAATATCAATACATGAAATAACATGGCGACGACTATACAGGTGATTTGTGTCCTTTCTAAGGCCGATTTTGTGTTAAGGCTGCACTTAAAAAAACTTTAACCTACGGATGTGGTCTGTATAATAATAATGCTTCATATCTGAACGCTAAAGTTCCACGGCAAGGATCTCCTTTAAGAAGAAAAAAGAAGAGATAAATTGATTTTAAATCACATCAATTGTACTGCTTGCAGCAGGATTTTCTTAAAGACCCTCGTTTAACAACATTGTAAGCCTTTCAATTGGATCCAGTATATACTGGTGACAGAAACCAATGGTCATGTGATGAAAGCGATGCATGCCGGTTTAGCTCATCAAAACTTCTTTGAAATTGGTTCATTATTCTATAACACCAGTAATATTAAAACAATTTCAAAAATTGGCAACAACATTCAATAGATAATATCCCCAAATACATGTATCTACACACAGAAAACACTATGTAAAAAATTACACAAATTATGTAAAAAATACACAATCTGTGTAAAAATAGAACTCCATAATACTATGTAAACAGTTGTGTAAAGCTTTTGCATAGGAATTTACACAAGCTTGGGTATATATTACATGTTTTATGTAAACTCTTACATAATAATTATGGAGTTCTATATTTACATAATTTTTTACATAGTGTTTTCTGTGTGTACAATATTCAACAATTTTCAAAACAAATTGTAATTTTGGAAAATTCGACAAAGAATTGTGTCGGTCGGTCGGTCGGGCCCGTAGAACAGGTTTTTGTTTTCGTTGCATTATTCTATAAATATATATTGATTTGAAATTTACAACATTTGAACATTTTCAGGTGTTCTTGCATTGCTCCGTGATTGTCTGTGACACATCGTCATCCAACTCAAAGTGTAAGACCGACTGCGATGGACCATCATCTCGTGTGCGCCGATCGACTACAGAGTTGCATACTGTTAGCAGTGGGCCGTTGGTGGTACGTGGCTGAAGAGAGTCGATTATTCAAGGACTCACTAGGGTTCGCTTTGTTTTGAAAATATCAAACCCCCATCTTTTTACCACCTGGATAGTAAATGTTGCGTCCCTCGCCGTCACAAGAAGTATATAAAATTACAAATTTCCGTCACTTACTTAAATCATAATTTAAACATACAGAGTAAGTCACAAAAACTGTCATTTCTTCAGCGGATTCCAAATGAGTAACCTCACACCACTATTAGACCTATGGCAAAAGAAAATATGCGATGTTTAACATCTAAAATTTCTAAGAAAACTAAATGTATGTATATGTTAGAATCACCAGTATTTTGACCGATAGCAAGGGTACTCACAGTCACAGATGAATAAATGATATTTTTCGATATAAATCATTTTGGGACATCTTGTATAATAATCAATTATTTAGACAATTTTGAAATCGGAAGGTAATAGAAAGTGTCAACATCTTATTTTCTGCAATGATATACATTCATCTCATTTCATTTCCAGACACCATCGCTCGGGTTTCAAATAATTTCCCACAAGCACTTTGATCATTTACATTGATATCATGAATTTCAGTATTATCCAATTGGATATTCTATATAGTTCAATCAGTTCCAAATTGATATATGTTCAAACATAATTCACCAATTCATCAAACATGTTATACAAGGGTCGGTCATTAAGTAATGAAAGAGATCATGGTATGGGATGCATGAGTGATTATATTGAGATATATTGTGATAAATACAAAGTATGACTTTGTATTTTAAACAATACACTTTTGGATTTCTAAGTATGAACTATGACGTCATAGCATTAGCTTAAAATAGGTACGCGTTGGACACTGTCTGAAATCTGTCAACATTTGGCTAGATATGTAATAGGTTGAAATATTCGTCGATTGAGTCATTTTCGAATATCTCGGCAATGCAATTATAGAAACAAATACCACTTGGTGTAGAGTTAGATCCACATTAATCTTTGTTTGACATTCTTTTTTTAGATCTGAACTCCTTATTGCAAACAAGAAGGGACCATCTCAAATACGCTTTTATTAAGCAACATCAGCAACAATAAACTATAGAAAACAACAACTGATCAAGAACAATGGAGGGATTATAATTGTGTAAATTGTTGTGGGTGTAAAGCAATAGTAGTGAGAGTTTTAAAAGGAGCTGATCGTACAATTTTCTCACACCGTTGAAATTATGTGACGATTACTTTAATCATAAACATCCAGTAGCTCTAAAGATAGCAGTAATAAGAGAGGTTGTGGCAGCCATCTTTGATTGATACAATCATGTACAGGGTGTCCCAATTTTTTTTTAACACTCCGGGCACATAAGATATCTTAAAAGGACCGGAACACACGGGTCTAATCTTGATGTATTATGAAAGCTGAGTAAATAAGCTTTCATTTGCATTTTATTGCGTTCCAATTGGTTATTTAGAACGGGAGATATGCTTCAAGCAAACATGAGGAAGCAAAATCGGATTGGTCCAATCCTCTCAGTATGAAAGTAAAGCTTTTAAAATGCACGAAGCAAGAAGCAACATGATTAAGTCACACACACACATCAGTTAATCTCTTCTTTGTTCTTTTCAACGCATTCTTTCGATTCTTTTCAAGCTTAAAAGACATAAATAAATATATTCCACATAAATTATATAGGTATTTTGTCATGAGTTCAAGTTCTATACTCTTTTTCCATGTGCAATGGGTAGCTAGCTGTCAGTAAACAGTCTTTAAAATTGAAATTGAAACATTTCATGTTCTTTGTTGAAATGGTCCATCCAATTAAATAAATTAACTAATAATTGCACTGAAATAAAACTAGTATTGCACTGAAATTAACCATAAATCATTTTAAGCTTGAAAAGAATAGAAAGAATGCGTTGAAAAGAACAAAGAAGAGATTAACTGATATGTGTGTGTGACTTAATCATGTTGCTTCTTGCTTCGTGCATTTTAAAAGCTTTACTTTTATACTGAGAGGATTGGACCAAGCCGATTTTGCTTCTTCATGTTTGCTGAAGCATATCTCCCGTTCTAAATAACCAATTGGAACGCAATAAAATGCAAATGAAAGCTTATTTACTCAGCTTTCATGATACATCAAGATTAGACTCGTGTGTTCCTGTCCTTTTAATATATCTTATGTGCCCGGAGTGTTAACATGTTTTTGGGACACCCTGTATATCTTCATTTTAATTATCAAAATAATTATACACATTGATTTAATCATTCTTCAATGTTTCTGATTAGCTTTTGATGGCACAGTAAGCAGTCGAATTAAAAAAGATCGAATTAAAATATGCGAATTTTTAAATTCGTGTCCGACTATGGGGGCCGCCATTTTGTTTTAAAAGTATATTAGTGTCCCGGATGTACACAGTTAAGTATATAGCAATTAAAGTATATTTTAGCTGCGGGGAAATTCTATTAATTCGGGGTATGTTTAAACTTGTGAATCCGATAGTTGAATGTATTTACTAACGTTTCACCTACGGCAAGCAAAATCTATCGAAGGAAAAACGAGTAAAAAGTGATTTTAAACCCAAAAAAGGAACAAATTCGTTCGTGTAAGAGGTGGTTTTGTCATTAAAAATGACGTCATTTGTTTTTCGGAGTCAATTGAACGCACAAAATATCACCTGGAATCAAGTTTAAGTCAAATTTAGTTCATTAAATGATAAACTGGGCACTCCATTCAAGAAAAGGTAAAAAAACAGGCGTTATTAGCAGCAACTATAATGACGTAAGTTTAAAAATGGCGGCCTCCATGAATTCGTCGCACGAATTTAAAAATTCGTATTTTTTTATTCGATCTTACTAACTGGTAAGCTTTTATCTTGTAAATTTCATGATTTTAGCCATTTTTGGCTCAGTTCAAAATGACCTGCCGTCTGCACATGCGCATATTTTCTGTAGGTTTAATGTGAATAAGTTCAGACAATTAGTTAACTATCGTATGGATCGAATCTCCCAAATTTCTTGGATTTGTCCTAATTCTTTTTTGATTTCCCGCAACATTAGTGATCCACTGACTGGGCATTTTTCAATGTAAATGGGCTGTTTGAAATAATAATATTTGTATACTTTCATTCAATCGCTCCTCCTTACTTTTCCCTCTTATACTACATATTTTAAATTAGACAGGGATCAAAGTTATTGTCTGAGGTATCATAATTATGCAAAAAAACCTGATTTAGCAGTATCCAAAGTGTACATACTTTGTACATACTTTAAGCTAATGCTATGACATCATAGTTCATACTTAGAAATCCAAAAGTGTATTGTTCGAAAGACAAAGGTTCATACTTTGTATTGATCACACTATCCCTCAATAACATCACCCATGCATCCCATACCATGATCACTTTCATTACTTATTGATCGACCCTCGTATAATCTGTTAGCATATGAAATATAATTTATTTTCTTCAAAATTGCAACACACATTTCTTATTGTATTGTATTGTAATTTATTTAAATAGTTTTAACCATTTTATCATTTTCAAATAAAAATATCAATTGTGAATGTTTCCCATACCTAAATGTACTTATTACTAATAGCTTTGTTATTAGTATTAGTCTATTTATGTTCTTCTTTCTTTTTCGCTTCTCTTATAAAACCCCAAAATAGCATCAATAAAAGATAGATTAATGGTTTGTCCTAGTTCGTCTGCAATCATATTTTATTTCTAACCATATTTCTAATTATTTTGCAGTTTAAAAATCAATCAATCTAATCTTTCTCGTTGTACTTTTCACATTTACTGTTGCTTGATTTTCTCATTTTTTTCTAAAAGAATATTTGTAGGATATATATTACTTGCCCTTAGATCCCCCCCCCCCCCCCCCCCCCCTAAAACACCAATAAGACAAACACAAGATAGGAATTTAAAGGACTGGCTGAGACCAAATTGGAATAGTTTTATTGTAGAACATACCCAATTTATATTGGTGACGACGACAGACACATCAAATTTCACCACCACTTATATGACATTTAGACATTAATTTATATCATTTACTAATATGGAAGAGCGAATGCCTAACATGATATACGAACACGACATAGACATGACATATGCAAGGAACACGACAATGGACACAACGAACACAACGTGGACATGACAGAAATGAGCTGCCGGAGGGAGCCGGTGCGAAAACATTTCCCATGAGCCCCGCTACGCAAGACTCAGTCATCGCAAACAGTGGTGACGCGGAAAATGTCCCGCCCCGACTCCGCCAGACACCCACTTCACGCCAATCAAGGGACAGATTACAAGAGGGACCCCACGACAACCAAGGAGGCAAGACACCCACATGGCTTTTTAATATAATATAACATTGAAATATTGCATTGATCTTTTCAAACCATCTCAAGTAATGAAGATACATTAACATAACCATTACGAATCCAATGTTTGAAATACAATGGATTTTAATATTTCAATGCAAATACTGTTAGCTGTGACACCAATAGGCTCTTTGTTACGATGATTTTACCGATCATTGTCAAATCATTTTCCTTTCCATGATTTGATAATGCTTTTAATTTTCTTTATACTTCTCCTTCCCAATTCTAAGGTATCTCATTAGCAGACTTAGTGCTACTAAAACTTATACCAAATGATTTTACATTATTCTCTGGGTACAGTTTCCATTTAAAATCACGCACTCTCCTCTGGCTAGTTTTACTCGACCCGATCCACATTGCTTCAATTGTTGTTTTATTTAACCTAAGACCTGATACCATGGAAAATTCGTCTAAGATATGTAAAACTATATGACATGCGTTTCATCCTCTAAAAATACTGTATCATCAACATACATAGATACAAGTACTTCATTTTTACAATAATTTTGAAGTGTAATATCCTTACTATCTTTAGTTTGCCTTATTATAGATAAAATAAACAATAATGCGGAAGAAGACAGCCTTGTCGTACACCCTTTTCCAATGTGAAAAGCTCAGATATATTAACATTTTGAACAATACAACTGCTTGTACCATTATAACATATCTTTATCCATTTTATAATGTCAGACCCAAAGTCAAGATGTTCTAAAATATTTAAGAGAAATGTTCTGTCTACGCTATAAAAAGCTTTGCTGATGTCTAAAAAGAATAGCAACCCTGGAAGATCTTTACTTTCTGTATAATTATATTAGAACATCTTCTATCAAATCTAACATTTTCGCCAATATACCTTCTTTTGATGTGTCCATTTGAATCTGAATCGATTATTGATGGTAAAACGGCTTCCAATATTTTTGCTAAAACATTTGTTGCCAGATAATTGAATAGACAGACGCAAGGGTTAAGGTAGTGGTAGCATTTGATTACAACCAGATTATTTAGTTCGTGACCTTTGTTTGATCACCTACATTGGAAATAGTTATATCAACAGCAATATACATATCATGATGCTAGCATGATGCAAAGTAACAATACATTGAAATGGCCGACTCGCTGAAGCATTAGACACACAGCTTGGTCCGCGGCGATTATGTGAACTTGTACTGGGCTGGTTCTGAGACCCGTCGACTGCCTGTTGCTGGCCTTGTTGTTGTCCGTCTGTGAGGGCGATAGATAGATGACGGGCGAATGCCGCTTGTGGGTTTCTCGGTGCCTTACGCTTCGTACCACGGTCCCTTATCATATTAATGAGAGTTCCACTTAAATTGTTTCTGAGAGGGGACACCGTAAATAACGTACTTCTAAAGCTTATCAAAAATCCAACGAAAACACCAGCAAATGCAAATACAGTACTTCTTTTGATAAAAACGTTAGTTGATGACGAGACGATAATTTAAAAACCAAACACGGCGTAGCTAGTAGCTAGCAAACCCAGACAAACATGGAGAAATTATAGTTTAAACCACAGCGAAGGTGAAACCAAGCTGATAAATAACGATGTTTTTAGTTTTTTCTTCTCCGACTGAAAATGGTGACCGATCAGGTTGTACACTGAAAACCTAAACAGGTCGCCTGACTAATTTAAAGCTAGTCCAGATGGTGTACATTTTGACTAGCTTTAGCCTAGTACAGCACTGCTGGACTAGCTTTAAGCTCGACAAGCTTGATGTAAGTCCGTCCTAAGCTGGACTAGTTTAGGCTAGTCCAGCTTTAAGTTAGTCCAGATGGTGTCCATTCTGAGTTCTGACTAACGTAAGGTTAGACAAGCTAGCTTGACTAACGTAAGGTTAGTCCGGCTTGGCTCGACTAACGTAAGGTTAGTCCAGCTCAAACCATATAAAGCAATCAAAAAAGAAAGTCGTACACTTTGTTTAGGTCATTTAAAGTATTTTTCGGTTATGTTTTTACCAAACAGGCTAGATAGACATTTGGATGAATCTTTTAGGCACATTACGATACCAAACATAACACATAGCAACAAAGATAAACCATGATTAGCGCCATTTAAAGAAAATTAGTCACTTTTCAAAAGTCACATTTTCAATACACTACGCGGAAGAAAACACCAATTGTTAACAAGCACATACGAAATGTGATTTCTATGTAGCAAAATAATTTCCACATCTGGACAGATTCAAGTAAGCGCATCTGTTGAATTCAGCAAGTTTAATCGATTACTTACTGAGCACTTTATTTAGCATCCGGCATCTTTTTGTGTATATTGTTCATGTTTAAATTAACTTAAAATTCGACGTAAGACTTTATATTTTCATCTGAGGTTACTTCATTATAATTTAGTAAAAAAGACATTATCCCCTAATTTAATTATAGGTCAATAATACGTGCGCTGATGTTGATGCATGAATAAATAACACGAGGGGAGTGCTATTTTAAGCATATCAACATTTGTGCAAGTGCACTGATATTTCTAATAATATTACGAGAAACAAAACATACGCACGTATTGACGTAATTTATACACGACAATCCAAATCCAAATTGTGCACATACTTTTAATCTCTTTAATAACGAATAATACTAGTTAACAAACAATATCACCCGCAGTAAACATTTGCGAACAACGAATCAAAACAAAGCGCGTGGTGCACGCATGTACAGCGCGCACGCTGAGTGCAATAAGACATTTTCAATAAGCTTAGTGTATTTTAGTTTCCTGATTTCTGATTGGGTCGTAACTACTAAGAGTGTATGAATGTCTAGTATTATTCCTCAATAATATGTTCTAGTAGAAAATATAAAGTAAAGATCTTTACACCGTTAAAAAATGCAGTTCACCTCAAAATGACTACAGTATAAACAACAAGCCTACGGCAATGATGTTTAACACAACAATATTAATGTAGGATATATATGCACGAGTTGCTATTGATGGCGCCACTAATTTGTCTCCGTATCTGTCAAGAAGCGTAAGCATTACACCATTGGTCCATCCAAATCCAGCCTGCAACCCAATAAAATTATGGAGAAATTATCATTTTGTTAGTAGCATGTTGTTATTTGGCTTATCATGTCGAGTACATTTGGTGAGAGAACGCGTCTTTTCACAGTCGTGTCAGGTGCAGAAAATACCTGATGTGGGCGAATAAGTTTAAGAACGACGATACTATTATACGTGGGAAAATATTAAATGATATCGCAAGAGGGTTATAAGTTTGGAAGACAACAATCTGATCGACATCGAGATTATGAGATACCGCTGTCTACGTAACCGCCACCATTGTTGAGCTGCTATCACGTGATCACCAAAGGTGACCATGTGACCGTTTAGTCAAAGTCGTATTATCACCACACTTAATGAAGAGGCCGCAATTAATAGCCTCGCACTAGCTGCATTTTGATCAAACATCACTTTGAAAAGTTATCTATATCAAATGTCATTATTCTTGTTGTTAGTCAAAGCTTGTTTTGAAGCAACGTTTTGTAGACTTAGGTCTATCCCAACGGATGTTCGAACGTGACGTAATATCATACCAGATTGAACGCAACGTACGTATCATCACTGCAGTCGCAATTCTTACCTGGACTTCGTATTCACCGCCATGGCCAGGAACGCCTTGCTTTTCAACGTCATACTATTTATATAATGAAATAAATATAAATCCGTTAAGAAGAAACAATAATAGGCTACAATTCGTAGACGGTCAAAGATGACAGACAGCTACGATGGCTTCAAGACGAAATCAAGTCTGGACAGGAAACAAATTATATTTTTAGGAATGAAAGGTGTACGCGCGCCTGAAGGAAATGTAACATTTACATTTAAATTTCAAGAAATGTTATCTCACATTGTATTGAGGATACAAACAGTGTTGTTGTTAGGTCAAGGTCAGTTCAAGTGTTGCTTGTGCACTTGTATACGTGGTCAAAGAGAAACACGACCATAAAGGTCAGCAAATAGGCCTATACTCTATTTCTCTTCCTCTGGACAGTGACGTATTTTACCGGCGCAGCATTTTCGCCCGCGTATGAATCTTACGCCCGCGTATGTTTTTGTACGCGGGCGTATATATGCCAGCGTCCAGCGTTCACTGCGATCAGTGAATGACGCAGTTCAGTTTCGTGGAAGTGAAATACAAATGTAGACTATATAAGACGGAGGTGCGAAATCAATTAGGCTCCAGAGTTAAGACAACTTCTACGCTAGACTGTTTTTCGATGCTATAGCTAAATTGGTACGCGGGTGATATAAATTATTACTTTTGCATCATCGTGGTAAAATTAACATTTTACTCTTTAGTCCATCGTATTCATTAGGATCCACTGCCTAATCACTTTTATACCGGCGATTTAGTTATTGGCCGGTCATAAATTCTCCAATTCCCAGATTAGACAGGCCAGTGGTCATGCAATAAAGCACTGTTTTGATGTGAGCCCCCAGTGGTCTTGCTAGGTAACAATGCTAGCAGACTAACAGCCTGAAAACGGAACTGAAAACAGACAGTTTATGGCATCAGGTTTGTAATACAAGTGTTAAGGCAGTGGAACACAATGTAGTTTCCATAGCTACACTGCACTTAAATAATGAAAATCTACTCTAACTTTAACAAAATAACAATGTTTCAAAATTGCAAAGAACATTCTTATTCTCCAAAATTCTTATTTCACACATATTACAAAGTCTGTATGATAATCTTCTTTGCAATTCTTATTTTAATCAGAGAATAGAAAATTGTATTCAAAATGGTCAATTCTCGTTATTTTACTTCATTAGTGATTATCAAGTTTTGGTTAATTTTAGTATGTATTAGTTATATCTATGGTATATGTCAGGCTTGTCAGCATTGGTACTATTGTAGTTTTTAACATTATTCTGTAGTTTTTTAAAAAAATCTGTGGAGCGCCTTGAGGCTGTTTACATCTTTTAAGGCGCTAAATAGGTCCCATGTATTATACTTATTAATACAAAGAAGAAATAGAAGAAATACCTTTTCAAACATAACATCTGTTTCTTGGTAAGCCTTCCAATTGGTTGTCGTCCAATTCTGAGCCAATCGTAGCGCATACTCTTTAGCTTCGGTTAACTCACTGTTTTGTAAGGCTTGTAAGGTCATTTCTTGCAATGGAGGCCATGCATTGGGGAAATCCCATTGTTGTCCGGTGTTAAAGAGTGAAGTGGGTATACCACCAGGATAGTCAAGAACGCCCATTCTCTGAAAATCATTGCATACGATAGAATATATATAAAGGCAAGTGACTGCAATGAGGGTCCATATTAACATAGGAACATTGTGACATGTGATCTTGAACAAAATATGACTATGCCTCGGCACGAGGTAGTAATATCTACGCCCGGTCGTAGTCATTTTCCTGTCAGTATTGCAAAATTAAAAGGGAAGATTACTCTTTATGCGGTTTAGACATATTCTACAAACAGTGGATGTTTAAGTCGGAGCATTGATAAGAATGTTGTGCCTTGACTAGATGAAATAGTTAATATTATTATGCGGACGCCCCCCCCCCCCCCCCCCCCCACCCAAATCTGAAAAAGTCCTTTTTTTGTACCAATGTACCTTTTTTGTACCACTGTTTTTTTATTTTTACAAATGTACCTTTTTTTGTGAAAACGCCCCTCCCACCCCTTTTTTCATTATGTAAAGCATTTTGTCGGGCCGTTTTGAACTCAAATAAAATATGTCCTAGCCCCCCCCCCCAAAAAAAAATGTTGAGTAAAACGTTGACTCAACGTTGAGTAACTATGCAACAGTTCAAAAGTTGAGTAAACAATGCCCAATATGTTCAACAGTTGAGTAAAAATGCCCAATATGTTCAACAGTTGAGTAAAATGTTGGGCATTTTTACTCAACTATTGAACATATTGGGTATGTTTACTCAACTGTTGAACTGTTGCATAGTTACTCAACGTTGAGTAAACGATTTACTCAACATTTTAGCAGTGTACGTATAAATGACTTGTACGTAAGACTTATAGTCGCCATAGTAATAATTTGCATCACCATACGTACAATGAAAACTTAACTTAACCTATTCAAATATTTCCATAATAATAATAGAAATGTTTGGATTGATCTCAGTTCAGTTTTTTAAGGTTGCTTGTATGTATGGTGATGCAATACAATTACTTTGACGCCTATCGTATAAGTCTTGCGTACAAGTCACTTATACGTATGAGCCATACGTACTGGTTTTGCAGTGCTTCCTATCAAAGTGAAGTGAACTGTGTATTCAGGAATTGCCGACTACAATGCATAATTTGATCGCTGCTTACCTTCAAGTAATTGAGAACTTTTTCTTCAATTTCAGTCTTTCCATTGGTCGAAGCGAAACAGTTTGCCCACATAGGCATTATATTTGAGGGATAAAACTCGTCTCGATTTTTGTCTGACTCAAGATCATAATCCTGCCAGACTCCTGCTTCCTCCACCCACAATACTTTCTCAATTGCAAGACTACGGGTTAACAGAGCGTCCATATACATATGGGACTTGTTTGTGTTACCTAGAGAAATAAAATACATCGGAATTCACTACCCATGAAAATTCGCGTAAACGTTACTGGATTAGGTATTTGAAGGACAGGTACAACAAACGGACACTGACATTTTCGCAAAAAAAGTCTAAGTAATGTTGTTGATGTTTTACAGTCAAAATGTTTAATTTCAAACACGATAAATAAATTAGGCTTGCAAGCATTACGTGATATTGGCTTGATATTGGCAGCCTGAAACTGACATGCGTCATATGAAAAATAATAATAATACAAGATTCACTACTGCCCTCTGTTGATCCAACAACCTTTACAATTTAAGTGGTATTTTAGGGTAGAGGACGCTGGCTATAATTATTTCTAAATAGTGAATTTGTATTTTTTTACAATGTACTCATTCGATTAATGTATAGATAAGCTTTAACGTTTTGATTTTTATATCAACCACAATCCACCTTCCTTGTTTTAATGAGGTTAGATACTAACATTGTGAGATAGACATTTTACGATCCGGTATTCACAGGGTTCGCCTTCGGACAAGTTTTAAACTGTCAAGCTTTCGTCAGGATGAGCTCTGACTTATTTAGGATCAAATTATTATAAGCAAAACATAGAGACTGTCTCTTCTCTATATTTCTATATTGTCATAATTTGGGCTGCCCCCTGCCCGATGAATTGAGTGTAGGTGTTCTCAGTTGGTGCCCCTTTCCTGCTTGCGAAATGGGTGGATCTGAAAAGGGCTTTGAAAGTAGGTGCCCCTTCCCTACGTAAGAAAGATTGGTGGCTCTAAAAGAGCCTTTCGGGTGAACTGTCCCATATCCACTGAGCATAGTTGCCCGGGAATAGTTGGTGGCTCTGAAAAGAGCTCTTACATTAGGTAGCCTACCATTAATTAGGCTCCAAGAGAACCTAGTTCAAAGACTGTTCCTTGACCATACTTGGTTACTTACCAACAATTGCAAATAGTTCCGACAATATCTGCTCATTCATACACAGTATACTGTTAAGGTCAACCGGAACTATTTGTTTGGTGCGTATGGATTCGATTTCACTTTGATCATCGGCGAACCATCTGCTGGTAAAGTCCCAACCACTCTCTGCTCCAGCAGCGAGGTCGGAACATATCCTAGCCGATTCATCTATGGTAACAAAATGTATTTGAAGTAAGTATTACCAGAGGTTGAACCTCTGCTAGCTGATATGAAACCAGTATTTTGATGGCGACTACGGTATATCATACAAGTCAATTGTGCAACTATAATAGTCGTAGAATGTGGTTTCACGTGTAGGACATAGTAAAAGAAATTACAAGACGAGTTTCCAATTGATTCTTATGAGAGAGTATTAATCTGCTCACATCGCCCACCGACATGACCGAGAGCGTACGAACGAACTGACCCGGAAAGCTCGCATTGTCATTTGACATTTTTGCTGGCGACTGCTTTAGTAGTGAATGAATAATGATCAACCACCGTCAACCCCGACCACCACCAAATTCAGGTCATGCCACTTCAGTAGACTTTTCATAACATCTGAACTTGATTGCGCACTAGGTGTAAATATGATGTTTTGTGGCAACCTTGTAGTAATATTGTAATATTGTGCCAATTTAGCTGGTTGGCTGTGATAACAATATCTTATACCATGAATAATAAAGGGTTCAACAAAAGAAAGTATACCACTTTGTTTATGTCATTTTGAGTAATATTCAATTTTGTTTGACCAAACAGTCTAGATAGGCATTTAGATGAATCTTTCGGGCATAATTTGATACCAAATTTGCCCCCTAACAACAAAGATAAGCCATGATTAGCACCATTTAAAGAAACAATATCCTATTTTCAAAAGTCTCATTTCCAATACACAGCACGAGAAAAAGAGACCAATTGTTAACACACACATGTCGCACGACCCAACGCATTTGCACTGTGCGATCGATAGACCCGTCAATCCTGGCTATACATACACACAGAGAGACCCAGAGGAGGCAAATTTTGTATCAAATTATGCCTAAAAGATTCATCTAAATGCCTATCTAGCCTGTTTGGTCAAAAAAAATTGAATGTTACTCAAAATGACATAAACAAAGTGGTATACTTTCTTTTGTTGAACCCTTTAATATAATAGTACAAGAATAGGGGTGTAAAATCCCCCTCCCAGGGGATTCATCCCTTCTACGGGTTGCTATGCGAATAGACATAATTTAGGAATTGTAACTCCCTAGTTGTTTCGGGAATAGTTGTTTCACGGTAAGAACTCTGAAATTCAATCTTATTTATGAATGTTGAAGTTCGTCAATACATGTATAACTACACCTTGCATGTTATATTCTTACAAATTGTGTATAGGTAGTCGTTGCCTATAATGTTATTTCTGTTTTATTACCTTCAGAATCACTCAAGCTTGTTTCCACATCTTCTCTGTAGGATTCTGGTCTGATGTCCATTACCAAAAAAAAGTAAAAAGAACAACATTGAAAAGAAACGACATATTTTCTCAAACAACGTTCAAGCATAACGTTGCATGAACGTTTTGAGCACCTTCTAACGTGTTAATAACGTTGTAGGAACATTACTAACCAAACGTTGTGATGAACGTTTTTAAAACGTTGGGTACATCTACAAAATGTCGTTTTTAAGCCGTTGTATCGTAACGTTTTACAAACTTTATTTGCTCAACGTAAAATTGTCATCAGGGTTTCGAGCGGTTTCAACATTTGAATCTATTTCACTCTATTCAAGAGGAACCACACAAGTTAATCCTTTTACCACGCAGTCAGACGCTTCTGATTGTTTTGGGTAAAACGCCGGTAACAGTTGCTTATTTTACACAAGGAAGTTACATGTAATACATACCGAACGTAAATAATTTGTAACAAAGAATAGGGCCTAATGACTTGAAATATAAAGTATGTTGTTAAATCACAAACCTCGGTCTACCCATCTTAACATCGTAACGATTAAGCGTGTATGACTCCCCATCCTTGACAACCTCAACCGTCCTATTAGTCATCCAGAATTGGTATTCCATCTCCAGGACTGGTAGAATAGACTCAACAAAGTCGGTGTCATTGGTGAACTTAAGATATTCGTATACGGATGGAATGAAGAAGGGTGGTTGGCTGCGACGCTCGTAATAAATTCGGTTGCCGTTTGGTATGAAACCTAAACTGAAAATTAAATTTAAAAACAAAACTACACTATGGATTGGAAAGCAAATTCTTGCAGAATGCAATATGTCCAAAAACTCCACAACTGCGGAAATTAACCCAATGATATGTTATATATATAATGGATTAGCATAGCACCCATCTTGTCGGGCATACTACACTGTATTTAAGGTTTTCTGAAAGAAGATACACCTGTTTCATGATATTGACATAACTTTGATAGCACAATTCTTGCCAGGGATGGATTTAACTCTTTGAACCATGTGCTCTCAAGGGGATTAAAGAGTAAGAACAATATGGATGATCAGTGGTGAACCCAGGATTTGGAAGTCAGGAAGCGGCCAAAATTGCTAAGTTGTACCATACATGTACTGCCTTAACAAATGTGTGCATAGCTTCAAATGAGCTTCTAAAGTTATTATTTTGTTCTTGGCCAGACGCTCAGCAATATTCCCTATTGTTGTACTAATTTGATCATCAAAGTACCTTCAGTTGGGGAGAAGCAAGATCCAGCTTCATTTATTTGCCGACAGGACGCAATTTGCCGATAGATCAAATCCAAGTGTTTGTTTGTTTGTTTGTTTGTTTACACGGTCGGTCCGTACAGACACACGCTTGGGTCCTGAAGGGACCAGACTCAAGCAAATTGCTTGGGCCAGGCTTAAAAAGCCTATATAAGCATGCTGGTTGAATTATTATTAAAAACAGCCACTCCCAACAAATAAAGTTAACAATTTGCTGTCAGCCTTCAGACTTGAGAAAAGAATAGTCTTGCTCATTTATGCCACAGAGGCTGGAAATTCATTCAGTTTTTTCTTCTAATTGGCTTTTTTTTTGGGGGGGGGGGGCAACATCTAAGGGCCCTGGTTTTGATTCATCATGTGGTATCAGACACCAATGGCGTAGTATCCCATTTTGTATGAAATTAAGCTATAATACTGGTATAACACGATACTTACAGATCTATCATATTGGCAAAATTGGATAGCATTCCTCGGACTGTCTCTGTCATTTCAGATATAAGTAACCCTTTGATAACCCAGTAAGAGTCCCTGTAGGAATAAAAGGAAATCACCCAGTTACGAGTCACCTAAAAGTAATTACTTAACTACTAGAGATAACTCAGTAAGAAAATTAAAATATTTATATCGCTTACATTGGGGAATCCTTTTAAAACCAGATGGCCTACTAGCATGGCCTAGCTACCTAACCTATAACAGGATTTCTTGAGCAACACCAGCAAACTTGACCAATGGTTTATGTCAACAGTGTCTACTGGTTTCCATAGCAATTATATTGCAATGGAAGGCTTCTAATTTTGTTAAACGAGGGTATTAAGTAAATCCTACTGCATAGTACGATTGATGTGACTTCAATTCAGTCCTCTCTTTTTCATAAACGTTTTGTATAACACATATTATGGAAATTTAGGTTGGGATTCCACTTCTTGCTCATATATGTGACCAAGTTATATGCAAATGTGTACCATATGTTAGAAGATGGACGGCAGACGACATTCAGCTGAAAATTTTCTAGCGCCTGTTTGATACTGTTTATTTTGTGGGGAAAACCCTATTATAAGGACAATAGCACAAGAAATCTTCTTGGCCAGTTTCTTTCCTGACATCATCAAGAATGATATCAGTCTATATACATCCATCAGCGTTTCAACGCGGCAGGCGTCTGCAGACGACATTCCAAAACTTCACAAAATGTTTCAAAATGTAACAATTATTGAATTTCATCATTACCATATTTGGAATCATCATAAAAATGCATTGAAATAAATACAAACATGCCTAGTATTGGTTCTGTAATCCTTGAGATAGACCTTGAAAGTTTGGGAAGGTTTCTGAAAAATCTGTTTTATATTGGTAAAAGTAAAACCCAATAGCCACGTGGAAAGTGTTAATAGTTGGGTATCACCATACCAACCAATAATAGAATTCTCTGAATCTTCCTCCTGGAACAATGAACGGCTCATCTACATAAATTAGGGTGTATCGATCCTGATTTGTTTTCACATCCGGGTCAATCTGAAAGAAAAATGAAAATCGAGATATTTTTAATAAAAAAAGGAACAAATACAAATCATGATGAAACATTTTATAGATTCAGAATGTCTCAAATCTATTATTGTTGATTACAACAACCTGTTTATAAATTACTTCTTTATGTACAAATTTGACTGCGTGCAACTTGTCTCACCTTTCTTCCCAGCTCTTTCCACAATGCATGTAAATCGCCAGCCCATTTCCTTAGAGATTCGTCTTTTATTTTCGATAAAAATCCAGGGCTGAAAAACAAGGAGAATTTTGTGATATGCTAGCTTATTCATTTCAATAGTTTCATACACAATATATTCATTATTCATCATTCATCATGTTCACTAGAACCGCCTTTCCAAACGGCAAGTGTGGTATTCACTTGATTCTACAGATGATCTAGACAATGCCGGACATGGCCTCGTTCACGAATACTCCGGGATATATTATACGTGCGAGGTTACGTTATCAACGATTGCGACGGAACGGTTAATGACGGTTAAAATGATACTATACACCAAGGTTGATTTTCCAACTCCCGTGGTTTTAGGATTACATAAATTAATGCCAACAAGAGATAAATTCTTCGGAATCAAAAAATTACGGTAATTCGGGCCCACCGTCGTCTTAAATGCTTAAATGTTCCCAAAAAGTAAACATCGCCCTCTATAACGAAACCGTCATCATAGGATGTGCATGATGATGTTTCGTTTGGACACAACATAAAACAAGAATGGGACACTTGTTGGAGGGTCAAGATCTTAATTTAGAATTCGCGCGTGTTATGAGATGCTACAACCTTTCCAGACATAGGCTAAAAAAGGTTGACGATTCAGCAATTTCACTGGATTACTGTCAACTTAATGCAAAAGGTATTACATCAATGGTTATCCCAAGACGTTTAGTAGACACGTTGTTGATCTATCTTGCGTTCTCCCTTCAGTTCACTTGCTTGCTGGTACCTTCCCAGCGGGCACTCAACCATATTTCAACGTTGAATCAACGTTGAAATATGATTGCGTTGTTGAACAACATGATTTCAACATCTTTTCAACTACATTTTGTGCTTTGTTGAATAAACGTTGAATATTGACGTTGATTCAACGTTGTTGAATAGACTTGTAAAAATCATATTTCCAAAAATCAGTCTGGAGCTAATTTGCATATTTTACTTGGCCTTATATTAGCCGAGTAAATTACGCAAATCGCTCATTAGCATAACTGCAATGGTACAAAAAATAGCACTGGTGCTCGTTTGTACCATCCCAATTATGCTAATGAGTTAATTTGCAGCTTTTATTCATTTAAACCTATTATTTTATTTGAATTAAGCCGATGCATTAATTTAACACTATGGAATGTATATTGATATACACTTGTATATGCATATTTTCGCACTATTTTTTAAGATAGGTGATTGCTCACTAAATAAATGCATACACATTGTGCAAGAACATAAACATCCATGAGTCAATGCCCTTGCAGCCCCCAGCCCCCATTGAATCAACGTTGACATATGACGTTGAATCAACGTTGAAATCTATGGTTGGTACAAACTTTCAAATCCAACTGTTAATTCAACGATTTTTCAACGTTGATAATCAACGTTGATACAACGTTGTTACAACGTCATTTTGCCCGCTGGGTTAACACTTTCCACGCAGCAGGCGTCTGCAGCAGACGACATTCCAAAATGTCACCAAATGTTTCAAAAATGTCAAAATAATTAGGTTTCAGTACCATATTTGGAATCACAATGAGAAATGCATTAAAACAAGTGCAAACACCTCTCGTATTGATTCAGTAATTCTTGAGATAGGCTTTGAAAGTTGCGAAAGGTTTCGGAAAAATCTGTTTTGAAATGGTAAAGTGTTAAGCAGCATTACAAAACCAGCGCGTATGGGGCATAAGTGATGTGTGTAAACCTGAAACGATAGTTGCCAGTGTAATATACGAACAAGCACCCGTTAAAATTGAACCGAGACGAATGCATATATTTCTATATTATTATTATGTACAGTATAGCATTGGTTTAGTTCAATGGTCATATACGTGCTTATACGTATAGTGACACAAACTATTACTTTGGCGACTATCGTATAAGTTTTACGTACACGTCACGTATGGTATGATACGTATCATACTTTCCACACGGCTATTAGTTTTACTATTTCAAAACAGATTTTTCAGAAACCTTTCCCAACTTCCAAAGCCTATCTCAAGAATTACTGAACCAATAATAGGAATACTTATACTTATTTTAATGCATTTGTTCATGGTGATGCAAAATATGGTAAGAAATTCAACAATGTTAACATTTTTGAAACATTTGGTGACATTTTGGAATGTCGTGTGCAGACGCCTGCCGCGTGGGAAGTGTTAACAACGTGATTATATCTTACTTCGATTTCCAATCGGTGGGGATCCAGTCAATAAACTCCAAATCAGGTCCATCAAAATAACTGTTTACAAAGTTGGCCATGTTCTCAGGATCAGAAGGGTTATCCAATACAGCAAATGCAGCCAATACCTCATCTGTGAAACATGGGTCAATCAGAACAAATATAGCGATACCAGGTGACGAAAGAATCCCAGTTCAACGGGCAAACAGACCTCGCAGGTAGGGTCAGTTTGTGTTGTTGGTTTTCAAACATTTCGGGAAACTTTGGTGAATTTTCAGCAATTTGCGATTTTTTTTCTTAATTAAAAAAGAAGAAAATCAACCCCCAAAACAAACAAAAAAATGCAAATATTTCGCATCGTTCTATATATGTTTTTAATTTTTTACATATACATTATCTACGGTGCACGTATCAATTACAATCATGTGTAGTCTACATAATATAGACGTCAGGAAGACTTTCTCTTTGTGGAAGAATTATATATGGTTTGAGCGTGAGTTCAATACGATACACCAACACAGCCTCGTCTCCATGCCTCCTTCAGACCGTGCAGACTGAAATAGGCATGTACATAGGCGCACCGTGGTTCGGAAGTCACTTAGAAATGTTGGTCCCGTGTATCGGAAGAGCTATCCCCGAGCACGTTAAAAGGTCACAGACTCCTTCGTAAAGAGTAGGGGATCATCCCGGTCTGTGTCTGTACAGCTTATTCTCCGGGCATCCCTTTAATTTAGTGCTTGTTCACTATTGGGTTTGTCCTGGCTCTTCAGCCTATTGTTATAAATAAATAAATAAATATGGCCATTCTACCCTGAAACAGGTGACACGATTTGAAAGTCCCCGGTAAGTATCAATATAAATCTGTCGACCCAATGCACATTTGCTATTCATATATAAATGTGTTTACAATAGGGATGTAGGCAAAATTTCAAGTTTATAAAAACTGAAAAGAAATGTCTTCTCTGAAGTTTGTTTGAATATTAACAAAGATGTGTAAAAACACACCAAAAGTCCCGTTTTTCATTTATTTAAGCATTTGATGAGCATGGGGAGGGAGTATTGATTAACTAGTAACGACAACTCATCGTCCAGCACACACACCTTTCACACTATCCTACGTGTTCAACTGAACTGATCAAACTATTATATAGTATCGCCCGATACTGGAACACCCAGTATCGTTTGATACTGGTACAAAGTCAGTGTTCCAGTATTGGACGATACTAGCACGTATAAAATGTTCCAGTATTGAACGATGCTGGTATACCAGTATACGAGACCTAAAGTACACTGTTTCCATATTCTGTATCACCATACGTATAAGCCACCTTTAAAAGTTGAACCGTGACCAATGCAAATATTTCGTCAATTTTCATTTTTATACGTACAAGTTTCGCAGTGCATCCTTACCTGGTGGGTATTTGAGATGTAAGTCGACAAATGTCTTTGAGTCGTTGAAAATATAGGCATTTTGAGCAGCTTCTAGAAGAGGTCCATAGCAAAATATTTGACTGTGTAGAAAAACAAAATTATATATTTGAAAAGAAAGTCCTTGTGATCCCGTTAACACCCGTTTCCCTAAAATTAGTTGATTTGTTTAAAAATCATTTTATTTAGTGAATTCACAAACTCAACTCACGCACATCTATTATAATGAAGGCATATATAATTGTTAACACCGGTTGGTGCAGAGGCCTCTTGAATGGAATCTACTAAGCCATAACTATCACGAAAGATACGGGTTCAAATCTTCTTTTTTTAACGTCAAGCGATACAGAAGACACTCAACCCCTAGGTGTTTACCACGAAAGTATAACTCGGGTTTCATCACGATTCCGTACGTCTGCATGCTCGCCCATCCGTCAACAACGACTTCGTCTCCGGGAGATTCTAAAGGAGAGCGCTTGCTTCGACCTGCTTTGGAGGCCTCGAGTCAGTGTGTAGTGTTATTGAATTTTATCTAAATGGGCATAGACTAGAGACTCTCCTTCTTCTGGGGTAGCCGATATGTATATGTAGGGTAATTTGGTAACACGGTTCATGCAATGAATTGGACGTCATGCACCGATTCAATTGAATGTAGTATAATAGGCCGGGTGCGATTCCCCCTTTGTAAAAACGTTGCGCATGGCTACATGGCACAGGGATTTCCCAACACCAGTTGATTTTAGATGAAAATTCCCATAGAGTTACACTGCCGATAATGAGCTAATTGATATTCATGAGGTGATTTACTACGGCGATTTTACATAGGAATTCAGATTTGCTCGATAAAATCATGAATGCTCTTGAATCACGAATATTAATAGGAAACATGAATTTATTGGTATAAAATGTACAACAAACACAATGAAATGGTGATGGGGTGTGATGGCTTAATACTTTGTTGACAACACAGTAATAACTGGCGAGCTTCCAGGTGGGAAATACCTTTGCGCGGCAGTGTATACACATACATGTATGTACCTACATCCCGCGTTGACGTACCGTACGTATAGAACTGGCTTAATAGCCAACACAGAATACAATAATAACATATCGATTCACTCACCTTTGGCAAGGCAATGCATCGGCCAACTTTTGACATGAAACCAACTCTGAAAACGTGAACATTAATATGATAACGTCAACTATTAAATAATACTTTTTAATACTGTGAAACGCCATGTTATGTGACAGACAATTGAATTTATAATGGATCGTATCCGTCTTGATACTATTTGAAAAAAACCGTGTTGTTTACTTCCCGGTTAGTGATTGTGTTCATCAAAAACCAAAGTCGATTGATTCTAGAAACATCCTTTCAAGTACGTGGAAATGGAATAAAAAAAACCTGTCGTCCTGTCTGGTGTGTTTCGACAGAAAGTTGATCACATTTAGTATATTCAATTTTGTAGCGGATAGATAAAAATATCAGTATCAAACAGTAGTTTTACGCATTTTAGCAGTAATAACCATTTTGGGGCCGTGTATTTCTCCATTTTAGCAATACTACTATTCGATGTTAATATTTGTTTGTAAGCCTAATGTCCAAGGGTCAAATTACAAATGTAAACAATATTGTCATCTGCTGTTTGGGTTCCGTTGAACTACATATAGAGAGAAGTAGTGTCTATTCTGAAGTTATATGATAATAATTAATCAATTGCTGCCGGACGCTCAACAGTGATTGACACAGGATCAACGATATTTGCGGATGCTACCATAATATTTATGAAAGACAATTCTGCCATTGATTTCAATAACTATTACCGTCAAAACAATTTAATTGATAATTTTGGAAAATAATTAGCAAACGTTTCTGACATGACAAAGGTGGGAAGAGGATGAATCTACTTGACTTGCTGTAGAATATAAGGATATAATTACTACTATATTCGATGACTACAAACGTCAAATCATTTCAAACGATAATTTTACAAATTAATTAGACCGTATTTGTGACAAACGGCGGAGGCGGGAAGAGGATTTCACCCGCCCGAATTCTACTTAACCTGAAATAGAGACCAAGGACAGAAATATATATATGGTCGAATCCAACGAAAAGTGTACACGTGATGTTCAGGCCTATAATAAAATAATCTATATCTTGACTATTTTATGTTTGTGTTATACGTATCCGCCTCGATGAGACGCTTCGCGCCATATATAATATGACTAACTTCTATGCACAATTGGGCGTATGCGAGCAATAAACCTGCTATTTTTCACCCTTTTTACAAAATAGTTGTTACGGTTTTATTTTAGACATATAACCGTTTAGATGAAAACGAGCTTAAGCGGAAATAATTTTACCTGTTTGATTGGTGGATATCTCAAGAATGCCTCTTGTAATTTTTGTTACTTTTGATCAATCCCCTGAATTGTTGTGATTTTTTTGGCTGTGGTAAGTTTTGACGTTACCTACCAATACATGTTTTGTTAAATCTCACTTTCGGGGAAGAATTCGCCTGAGGTAGTGTAATTTGTGCTGTAAGGATACCTAAATATGTTAAATACTTAAATGCATTGTCCACATTCAAGTCGATTTTTTGATAAAGCTGTTAGAAAATTTAAAAGCGGAAACGATCGGTTTGGTAAAAAAAATGCATTACCTCCGAATACCTATTTAAAACACTGCCATTTTAATATAAACACAGATTAGTGAATGATATCTATAGAATAAGCGAAGTGTGATACAATGTACATGTGTGCCAAGTTTTATCATTTTGAAGGCAACATTTTTTTTGAAATATCAGCAATAAAAGGCTGAATTCGTAGGCAAATTTGAAATATGAACTTTTACCTTCAAATACAAATAACGATACCGTGGTTATTCCCTCTGTTGTTACATACTTGTATCGACTGGAATAAAGTAGAAATGTGCGCTGCGTTCGGCAAGCCACAGAGAAGTTTTGCATCAATCTTTCAGCTTTTGTAAGTAACTTTTCACAAAATTCTGTAGTTTGTGTACAAGTGCATCAATATTTTGTTGTTGTCTTAAAAGTTGATTGAATATAGCCTCCCTATGTCTCAATCTTGTTACTCCTATTAGTGTAGTTGTTTATGTTATTCACGCAAAGACATCCTCTGACAGTTGATTTAAATCGCAATGGGGGTGATTAATGTTTATATAAATAATCAGTAACAGCTTCTCGTGCATTGACTTCATGTTGTATTCGGAGGTAACATGCACACAGAAAACACTATGTAAAAAAAATACACAAATTATGTAAAAATTACACAATCTGTGTAAAAATAGAACTCCATAATACTATGTAAACAGTTGTGTAAAGCTTTTGCATAGGAATTTACACAAGCTTGGGTATATATTACATGTTTTATGTAAACTCTTACATAATAATTATGGAGTTCTATATTTACATAATTTTTTACATAGTGTTTTCTGTGTGTGTATATGTAGGCAACATTCAATAATATACACGGTGCATATTGGCCCTAAATGATTTTATTTTACATACAAGCAGTGCGCAATCATACAATCTGACTGGATATATTATTATGTTTATATTTGGAGGGAAAAAATTAATATTCCCTTATTAAATGAAAATAGGAGGTGTTAATTTAAATAAAATGCATGGTGTAATCACACTGGTTTTGCCGAGAACATATTTTTTGTTGGAGTTAGAGTGAATGAATGTTAATTATATCCATAGATTACACGTTGATCGTCTTAAAATGGGTTCATTTAGTCATAATATCCATGAAATTTCGGCTTCATAATCAATTTTCTCATATTCCATTTTGTATTCGTAGGTAACCTTTAATTCCTGTATTTTTTTTCGCTTTCATTCGCACCTTATATTATGTAAATATTTAGCAGGAATGTATAAGACGGGAATAATATCGTTTGGTGCGTAATATTGTTTTAAACCAGCTTGTCGATATGATGTATACGTACATGTAGTTAACCAACTTCCTCTGGAATTGCAGAGAAGTGACTACTGAGGTACATAATATTGGCCATTATTGTAGTTGTATTTGAAAATGGAATTCATGTGTCACAAATATAAAATAACTTGTTGTTTTTTTGCTCGGGCAGGTTGTGTAATGTCACCGAAACGTATTTTAAGTGAACAAGAAATTTAGTAACACATTTTCCCTTTTTTTAAAGGTGGGAGGTAATCAAGGGTAGGCCTAACTGATTTCAGTCTCAAATCAAGAATTGTTCATGAATAATGCTTCCGACATTCATTAATTAGTGTAATTGAACTAAGCAGTGGTTGATTTAAAAGAAAATCACAATGAAAGGCACATGCCCGACAATATCTCTGTCGTGGCAAAACATATTAGATTAATGTTTTTAAATCATATTGGTGATTCTATGTCAAACGGAATCTGCCTCCGGTTGAAACTCGATAAAAACTTACTATGTACGACTTTTAGAATGATACAAATTCCAAACTAGGAAATTATATCTTAATTCTAATCTGACAACTGGATGTCTTGCTGTAAGTTGTATGTGCTTTATTCCGCGCGCTGTGGACTGAAATGCACGACATTTGAATATTCTAGACTTTGAACATGTTCGGCTCATATTAAACTTATATATATAATAATTATAAGGTCTGATATGAAATTATTTCAAAGTATATATTAAATGAATTAAAAAGCGATCTGGCTTTCGTGTTTAAAACAGCTATTCAAAATGATAACTGCTAGAAGACTCACTTGCCTCCTTCATTTAGAACAAATTGAGGAAGACAACCGGTTGTTTTATTGCTTAAAACAAATAACCTGACATTCAAGATTATGAATTATAGGCAAATCAAACTGTTTGCTAAAAGAAAACCGCTTGCTTTCTTTCTAATTAATGATGGCTCGAGGAAATGTTCAATAGTTGATTCGATCCAATACTTTGGATTCACACGGAAACTGAAACGTTCATTCTTAACATTCTAAAATGTCCTATAATAAACAAAGAGTAATTCTGTTCTACTAGATATTCATTCTCGTGACAAGAGAGAGATAAAGAACTAACTACACAAAGAATACAACAAGATCCACTAAACTTGTTAAGTAGAGATTACAAGGCTGAATGATCAGAGGTATCTTACTTCAAATGTTTCTATATGCTTAATATTTCATTATGTTTAGTTTTAATGATGAACATGCTTTTTACCAAATGAGATGAGTAAGAATATTATACTAGCGAGTTAATTGATTGTTTAACTATACCTTTACGAAATTTTAACCCAGTACGATATGTTGTCATCATCTTGCCTTGTATCAGATGTTAAATATTACACACTTCTGACTGTTTTGTAGAAGTTAAACGCACATTCTTAATAATTGAAAGTCGAGCAAGAAAGACACTTACAAAATTGGATGATCAGATACGTTAGCATAATAAAACATTTTCTGCCGTAATTATCATGTGTAAATTAATTTTAATCAACATTCCCTAACCAAATTAGATGATCAATAATACTAACAGTATAGGCCTAGTGAGTTTATTGATGTTAAGGATGTTTTCTTTTATATCTTTGAAATAGGAACATAGTTTTATATAATTTTAATGTTTATTTGGTTAATCTTGCTTTTTATTCAAATGTTGAATATTACGCAATTCTGATTGTTTTGTAAAAGCAGTGCTGAGCGCACATTCTTATATTATCAACTTTTAACGTCAAGCAAGACACCTTTTTATTTTGCTGTACGACATTCACCCTCACACGCGATTCAGGGCATAAAAACTACGTCGAGTACAATTTTGCCTCTTAAACATATATGTAAAATCAAAGAATCCAGCCGTTCTTAGTCAACGAAGTTAAAGTTGAGAACAAATGTGTTACCTACGAATACTTTGATTATTGCAATATTAGCTACCGTGCTTTAAGTCTTAACATGTTTTTCTCTTATAGGAATGCTTAAAATTGTTGCCTGATATTTTGTTCTTAATAAACCTATTCAAAATCACAACTGAGAGTTAGATATTGTATATTTTTTCAACATTAAATTATATTCTAGTATCTATTTAAAGTAAACTATTGGGGAATATATCCATAATATTAGGATTTAAACATGTTTTAACATGTTTATTTAAAAACAAATATTGTTAACAACCCTGCATGATCATTTCACCCCCAAAATGCAGCATAAATTAAGTACAACATTACTTTATTACAGTTTTACTTCTCTTATACCTACGTATACATTAACTGTTACCTACGAATACAAAATTTCCACATTCCTCTATGTACTTAAGTTTCTGGCGCATGCTCAAAATTCTAAATTTTCCAGAAAGGGTCATTCCCCCTCTTTGAGGTACATGAAAACAAATGTTCATTAAAATCATCTTGGTGAAAGTATACAAAGTGACTCAACCTCATGTTTCAAAGTATTGAGAGCCTGAAAATGCTACCTAACTGTGTGAATCTAAAATGTAAAAAAAGATGAGTACCTGTACAAATATGACCACTTTCTATCAGCATTTTCTGAATACAATACAATCACAAATTTGAATGCAATATGTAAATAGGTGGAATAATCATCACTTAATCAAAATATGGTACTTGTATTTGTAGGTAACATTGAGAAGTGTACCTTCAACTTCATCATTCCGCCACGTGATCAATTGGAAAGATTAGTGGTGGCACTTTTTTTCCATACAAGCTTGATATGTTGACTTTGAGTGGGGAAAAGGAAAAAGAGATCGAAGCATTATGAAACTAGACCCTAAAAATCTAGCCGTGTACACTTTTCATTGGATTCGACCATATATATATATATATATATACTGTGAGAAATGTGTTGATCTCCATACGCTTATTAGAGCATGTCATGTCAAAGATAATAGTTATAGAGTGCGATAATAGATATGACTCGGACGAAGCAAGTAGAGTAAATTTGTATTCAAGCTTTCGACTTTATTGTCTTCTTCAGGATAGTGTATACGGTGTGCGATTGCAAGATAAATTAAAGAAGTCTTACCCGGTAAGACTTCTTATTTATACATTTAAAGGACACATACTGTTTCTATTGCTTCACATAGCTCCATATATTTATACTAGGTTTCATTTGTTTCATTTATGTGTTCCAGGTACGGCCTGACGAAGGACATGTGTCCGAAAATTTGCCAATAAATATTGTGATATAAAACTGCTACGTCCGCTTTCATAGTGCCCAATTCTTCCGTCTATATACTTTTTTCTACGCACTATGAAAACACCAATGTGTACTGAACTTCGCCAATTTCTTCCGTTATATATATATATATTATATATATATAAATTAATTAAAGTCAAATGGATGAGTTACTACTCAGAGTTTCATGCTACTGCATTCATCAGGTAACTGATTTTTTGTTATTCCGTGCTGAAGAAACAAACACAATACGCGGGCGTCGGAAGTTCGGCGAAGATCGCGGTATGCGCCTTGCTCTACGCTCCTGGCGCGGAGTGCTCATTCATAGGCATTATGTTAGTC
Source organism: Ophiura sarsii (assembly GCA_035610835.1). Lineage (NCBI taxonomy): Eukaryota > Metazoa > Echinodermata > Ophiuroidea > Amphilepidida > Ophiuridae > Ophiura > Ophiura sarsii. Next base: position 56,100,090 of record CM069449.1, read on the forward strand.
AGTGTCATTCCCAGCTGCTGATATAGGAATGTTTTAATCTTGCTCAGTTGAGACACTTGGAAAAACTTAAGATTGACCAGTCCAATTTATTTTACAAGTATTTTATTTTATAAAACGAGTGTTCTTTCTCAAAAATAATAATCATACATAACATATCATAATCTACATATACAATGGTTCATGGATATCAGCCGTCTATATTGGTTAACAAACAACTTAAGCCCGACTATTAATTGATAACGTCCAAATGTAAGTTTTTAAATAAGTGACAACCCGATTTGGTTTACCAAATCATTCCCCAAATTGTCCAAGTCAGGACCAAATTGGTATCAGAAATATGTACCTAAATTTTATCAAGTCCAAAATACAATGTTGTTTAATATCAAGTCACCTTGCAAAATTGTCAAAGTCCAAACAACAATTTTGTAAATAATGAAATTCCAAAATTTGTTCAAGTTCAGAGGTGAACGGGGATACAAATATAATTACCACAACTAATATTAATATAATGTTATAAGTCTAACCCTATTTGTGTGCACACTCGCGATACTACGATTTATCTCCTGATAACACGTTGACAGTTCCACATTCGGTAGTATTTATTTGTATAGAAAACGCACCTGTGTATTATTAATAGTCGCCGTGTTATGACATTGTAAGTTTAGGGACCGTTCATTATTTATGGTGGAGGGCGGGGGGGGGGGGTAAACTATAGGGGGGTGGGGGTCATGTAACTTTCATATGTTGAAATAGGGGGGTTATGTAACTTTTTATTCTTGAACAGGGGGGGTTGTGTAAATTTGTTTAAACTATAAAGATGGTGGTGACTGGAGTGGAGTGATTTTAGAGGCTATTTTGGAGTGTAAATGCCATTTTTTTCTGCGCTTCGCGCATATTTTCTCAAAACCTATCGACTTCAAAAACTTTTACTATGAGACGACATCTGGACAGCAAATCGACGATATGGTGGAAAAACATCTATATAATCATCAACGGTCGAGACATTTGATCCACAGGGTGTATAATGTTACAAAATCCAATTTCATGATTTAAAAATGTGATTTATTGCATGCTTTTCACCTCATCTCTGCTTTGCACCAACGCTCACAAAAGTAGAACGTTTTACTGGATTTATACGTTTCTGCTAAGAATGTTCTAACTTGTTCGGGTTTTTATAAAGACTCACAAAACCACCCGAAATGTATAAATATGAAGAAGAAAAAATTCCAACTCGCTACGCTCGCCATTACTAATTTCACACAATAAAGCTTACCCAAATTATTGGCCGTTCAGATACATGTAGGGCACAAACAAAATTTGCCAACGTATCGATGAACAAAATTCCAAAGGTAAAGACAGCCCCTTAAGTGGGTCTATGTGACAAGTTGATTTTTTCAGGGAGGGGGGGGGGGGGGGGGGGTGTAAAAAGCTACTGGTTAGCAGGGGGGTCATGTAATTTTCAGTTTCAGCTGTAGGGGGGTTAGGTAATTTTAACATACGAGTCTCGAATTTGTCCCAACCCGCCCTTCCACCATAAATAATGAACGGTCCCTTACGAGTAGTAAACACAGAAGATGCACTGAAGCGAAGAAATAAATACCGTGTCTATAAAGCAGAAGGTCTGTCGATGATTCGTGCGGGGATTCGTGAGTGTACGCTAAAACCGAAAGTTCTAATATGTATATAATTTTACGATGACCTTTGTTGACACATCTTGAACGTGACTTTGACCCCGTGTGACGTACGTATCGTCTACCAACTTGTCCCGGAATTAACTTGAAACCAAATGTAGAAGTTGAACCAACGTAAATAGATACCAACAGTCAGCTTAAACCAAAAGCGGTGTACTACAGAATTAAAAACACAGAGCAGAAATCATAATAATTTCTGTAGGCCATAATTTTGACATATCTTTTTGGTAAAATTATCTGGTATGATAAAACATTTGTAGCGTTATATCAACAGTTCTTTACGCTACTATATTTTTATCTATTCTTTTCACATGTCATTTCCTGACACATGACAATAAAATAATCTTATCTCTTTCCAACATATCCAAACAATTAAATAAGATTAATTATTCACCGTTAACTTCACGGCTTTTATTTACGCAGCTTTGTTTTTACTGCTATGACAATAACCGTGATGACTTTACTGTAAAAATGTGTAAGTCGTTGCTACGACATTTGACACAATTTATGTGGTCATTTTTATTCACGAAATATTATGAAACACTGTACATAGGAAATTCTAAATTTAAACATAATATTCGTATGGAAAATTCCGTCACATGATATTTTTCTCAGTGATAGTAAACATTTTCACAACCAAAATTTTGACACAGTTCTAAACGTGACTCTTTCACATCGTGACATGTCCTTGGTTTGATATTTAAATCCTCATAAATTCAAGTCTTTGTATTTTATGAATCAAACATATTTTGCCCAAAATGGGTCTCATGACTCAATACAATTATATACATTAATTACACATACATTTGTACTTATATACATTGGATCCAAAATAATAATGCCTCACTTAGAGTGCGTCCATCCTCCACTGGCGGAATCTAACGGGTACTGACGTCGCCGCAAGCACATATAGTTCTCTTGCCTCGTGCAACCTCTTTGATGACAAAAACCACTCTTAAAACCAATATTTGGACTATCATACTCTTGCTTTATTATATGCCTCGTCGCAGGGAAAAATGCAGTATGACTACAATGCAACTTACCATAAATGCCCGTTTCACCAAATTCACTTAAATGACAATAACAACACCAATTTTCCTCCAATAAAGTCAAGTTTGGTGACACATATTAAAGAAGTCTTAACGTAAATATTTATTAGAGCGATTTTATAAAATAACATCATTTGCGTATTATTTGCATATTTAATTAGCATCAAGTCCAAAACACATTTGACTTTTTATCTAGAGATGTGTGTACGCTGGTAGACTGGAAATCAGATATGTTGTGCAAATACCTAATTCTGATATTTTTGTATGAGCAAAATAAAAAAAATCTTTGTATTTTTTTCTTTATTTGATTAATTTGCATATCTAAGAACAAATATTTAAGACTTAATTTAAAGATAACCATAACTTAAATATTGGCGTGTGACCTATCAAATTACTAAACAACAAAATGGTATGGGCACTTTTTATGATTTCGTTGTTTTCAGTTTTTTATTATAAGTATTTAAGCAGTGTGTATACATTTTGTGCACACTCTTAGCTTTAGTGTATGCAAACAAATGATTCACCAGTCAGGGAACATGCATTTGAATTTACCGCGTTAGCAGTACATCAACATCAAATAATGTGCAGTGAAGCATGGTTATACACAGGAGGGCTGTGTGTGGATTTCTATACCGGTCCCCTATACTATGCTTGTTTACATCCAATATAGGTCTATATTCATGACACAATGAAATAAAGGGCAGTTATGGTAAGTTGCACTGTAGTGTGGACCTTTTTATGTCATGCACCACTACTTCCCCATTACGAGGAGACGCAAGACCTTACGTCTTGTCTCTATAGATGTTGTTCAGCGAATGCCTATTTCCCCCACGTTGGCAGGCCCCTGCTACTGAGATTCTCGGCGGCTGTTACTCCGATACAACGTGCAAATCGTATGGAAACAATTTTTAAGACTGACGGGACCGGCTAAATGCCGGGACCAGCTTGGAGGAACGGCCAATGAAAAAATAACATCGTAGTTAAAGTCATCGTACATAGACCCTATGTTTTTCCCTAACAAAAACTGAACGTCGCGCACTTGTGATACCGCCCTCGCAAGAAGTTGGGACAATCCAGTTAAGGCTTGAACTGTTAACTGTTGTTTTGTCCGACCAAATTGGTGTAAGACAAGTTGGGCCCGGGGGGGGGGGGGGGGGGGGGGGGGTCTTTCGCCAAAATCGTACGTGGATGTGCCTCCCGGACTTCGAAAATGTGACTTTCTCTATACCTATTTTTTGGCCAATTTCCCACCCATCAATATACCAATTTGGTTAGAAAAGCACCCAATTGTGCACAAATTGGGCGCTTTTTACCAAAAATGCCTCAAAATACACCCAATTTATGCCAATTGGGCGCTTTGGTGTGTGATGAAAACCACCCCATCGCTATACCAAATACCAAAGGCACCCCAAAAGGTAGGCACATATACGTATACCATATCAATGTGAGAACCACCCCCCCCCCCCCGGGAAGTTAGGCTGAATGTCAGTTGGTCTAACATCCAATTGGTCTAATAACCATTTAGTCAAATAACCACTTTGTTAAAACACAGTTGGTCTAATGCCAATTGGTCTAATAATAAATTATAAATTTCAACTTGGTCTTATATCCATTTGGTCTAATTTAAATAATAATGGCGTCTACGTTGTTGAGCGGAGAGGCTACGTTCGGCCAAAAAGAAACTGAGACTCGACAGGAATAAATGCACTCATTTGTATTTGCAACAATTTATATCATGGTCTCGGTTTAATGTAGGACTGACAATTTAGCTGTTGAGAGATTGGTGGCTAAAAAATCTCGTTTTTACTATTTAGCCGCCACATCAAATGCTTAAAATGTAATTGCTTCGTTATTATCTTTAAGTGTGGTGTACACGGATTCAATGGTGCCATATTTCTATATCTGAAGAAACTGTTTTTTAAATTCTTTAAATAAAGGCACGAACACTATAAGGTATTTTAACATTAAGACATTATGCATATGGCAGGGGCCGCTGCCATTACATATGCCACTCAGAAGCTGGCGACCCTTGGCCCCTTTATATAAATTCACAAATTGTGACAATTTGCGTTCGAAATCTAGTTTTCGTCAAAATCCACTCCAAAGCCCCCATTATAGAGACCCTGACTCCCCCCCCCCCCCCCCCACCCCCCGCATGTGATGTGGAGAGATAGACCGGTGGTCGGGTATATATAAATGACTATTTTTAGTCATATACATGTATATACATGGAGTTTTGTCACTCATTTAGGAGAATAAATGAAGGACTAATACCGCTCAGTCACCGCCCCCCCCCCCTCCTGAAAATACCGCAGCAACCAGATCAGCTTTGTTCTATTGGCACATTTTTAATAGTGGCGTTTGAAGTCTATATTTCGAATATAACCTGGTCCCATTTCATAACCAACTTTTCTTAATACTTGTTACCGCCCCCCCCCCCGCCCTCCCCCACCCCACCCGTAGACTAATGCAAAGATCTTTTACAAGTCTATTGTAACGAACCGTTCTTCAAATCAGAAGAGTAAGACTTATTACGCTCTTGCGGGCTCGCGCCGAAACAGTCATACAAATTATACACGTAATGTTAAAACGCCACGACAATGCAGGCTAACTCTAGGCGGAACTGTGGCAGTCTTATAGAGTTCAAATCTTAACTGGATTGTCCCAAGTTCTTGCGAGGGCGCCCACACTGTTCTCGATTTCTAAAAGAGTAAGTCCTCCTTAGTATTCCTCCATGACGTTGGCCACATTTGTTTGGGCTTAAAATTTCGCGCGTAAACACAGGTGGTGTTTTCTAAGCCCAATACAATATGTCGCTCTATTGTACCAATGGGAATGTGGGAATGTCACCCACTAGTAAATAATGTATACAAGTTTGCCAATATAGTTATGCACATCTATGACATACTATTTTGCGGACCATTCTACATCCGCATTTAAGGTTATTTGAATCCGACCATGACAGTCAGGAGTGGTTTGAGAGATAAAATTTGTTCTCATGACGGCATTTAGATATATATATTACAGAATTGAATACAAATAATCACAACCAGCATTTAATTACGAAATTATTACCGTGGGTAGACTTCCATTCGTCATTCCTTTTTACTTTATATACGTTTATAACAATTTGTTTATATGTACACTGGGGTATACTACCAATTAACATTAAAGTTCTATACCGGAATTTAAACTTTATATTTAACAATACATTTGTGCACATTGCCTATGATGCTGCGACCGCATCATATATCATAATTAATTACTTATTTTTGGAATAAAGGAATACCAATTTAACATTATAATACAAGAGCAAACCGGTTTATTTTAACTTCTTCGTGGAAACAACACAATTTGCATTACATTCGTGTACAAATACTCTTTGAATTAATCATACATTATCAATCGATACATTTTCATTTTTCAAACAAGAAACTACGTACTCCCGTCTTAGCTCATCGGCCGATGTCGCCGGATAAACGTTGACATTGCTTCACAGCCCTTTTATGGCAAAAGGATGTATCTTATATGTATTTTCCTAATGATATACTTCCTTTTAACATGGAGTGTGTTAAATTGGTTCAATAATCCTCACTTAGGAAAAGGTTGCAACTTGTAAAGACAATAAAAGTAATATACTGCCTTTTACCTCTACATGATTTATGGAGAAAAAAGTTAACTTAGATCATGTTAAAAGGAAGTATACTGTTAGAAAACTACATATAAGATACATTCTTTTGCCATAAAAGGGATGTTCAGCTCGCGCACCACAGATATCCACCGGCAACGCCGGGTGTATGAACGCGCCATTATACACGCTGAAACAATTTTCTCATCTATAGTGATAAGTCTTTCTGAAAATAATGGCCTTTCGATAACGTTGAAATTGGTGTTAACTCAAAACCTATTCACCTATAGCTCAATCAGCTCCAAATTTGGCGAGAATTTTTTCTTCTATATTCAGACCATTGACCCAATAGTAATTGTCATTGGCGTTCATGTTCAAAGTTGTAACTTTTTGGATATTTTAAATTAGCCAGAAGTTGTAGTATTTGGGAAGTAATTAATGAGTTTGAGTGTTAACCCGAGTCCACTCTTCTCTTTGAGATCTATTTTTTGTAACATGGTGTTAAGGGAGGTGTCAACCCTATTATTTTGATGATCAACTTTTGCTTCTAAGTTTGAGAATATTGAATAAAAGTACATAAAAGTATACATTTTTAGAAAGGAAATTTGATAAGGAATCCGATGGTGATATCAATGTGATACCAAATAAACTAAATTTTGAGAAATGAACCAAAAAGCAATTTTTTTACCCCAAATTTTTCAGACAGCATAACTATAAAATAAAAAATGGTAATTTGTTCTAATATACGTTTTTGTAAACAAAACAATTTTGTCTAGGAGGCAATTTTTTCTTTTTCCAAAATAAAGCTTGGTTTTGAAAATATTGCTAAAAACATCGGCAAAGTGTAAAAGTCGTGTTTTTTTGCATACATTTCGCTAGAAATGGATGCATATCTCGAGTTTAAAATCCATAATCGAAAAAATAAAAAATTGCCTCCTAGCGCTGAAAGTCCTCTACACAATGGTAGTAAAATCTTACCTGATAGTTTGATATCTTTTTAGTTATGCTGTCTGAAAAATCGTAAAATTCCTTCAAATTTGAACTTCTAGAAAACAGCGATTTAGTAAAAATATCGACATTTTCCCCCATTTAAAGCTAAATGTTCACGGAATACAGGGGCGTGTGACCTAAAAATTGAGTATACTATTATGAACAATCATAATAAACTATCAGATTCAATTTATATTGTCACAATGTGAAGAAATTGGAAGAAAACTGAAATTTAAATGATCGTAAGATTGGCCTTTGTTTACAATTTTAGACATTGTTTTGCGCTCTTTTGTTTTTCGCGTCTACGTCGCGGATATTAAGCGGCGCGTCTAGTATTACGCGCGGGAAGTTTCAGCGCGCGACGCAATGATCGAACAGCTGTCGCAGCATTTGAAAAGCGCGGAACTCCGCTTAAATTCCCGCCAAATAACCATGCGCCTTTTCCTGGCTCAAACTTACCAAAACAACAATTTTAAATCACCCAAAAGAACGGGAAATAATCGCTTCCGATTTAGTAACTTATGATGGTAATGATAGAATACATATAAAAGTATAAAATAATAGAGAAATATGAAATTCAATTTTTGAAACAAGTGCCGGGTTGACACTGCCCTTAACCCGAGTCCATTCTTTGAAATCTATTTTTGTAGCATTTACCGACGAAGGAGAGAGAAAATAAACTGCGAACGTAGAATTTATTCAGAGTCATTTGTTTGTTCGTTAATAGCAGAAAGCGTGGGTTCCATCCCCACAACGGACCCGGGCGCCTTAAATCTGTGTACGGGTTTCCTGTTAGATTCATCAGCTCCAAAAGAACAGGTGGTGTCAGATCTGATAAATACACTGCACGCTTGTCTCGCGCTCTACAACCCGCGACATATCTAATGTTTCTTCGGGGGTTTGCACGTTGAATCGGAGTAAACCACGATCGGGATTCAGTGTCTGGGGCCTTGCACAGGTACTCGAATTTGCATTGTAAATATTTATCAGAATGATAAATATAAATATTTAAAAAAATATGAATTCAGAAGTATAGCCAGAAAAGGCGTCGTTACTCTGAGTTTCATGTCGATAATTGTCAGAGATAGCCAGAAAGGGCATGCTCCTGACCTTTTATCAGTTGAGGACTTTTAAACGGTTATTTAAGTCATGTTATACTGTACAGGTTGTGTCAAAAAAGTGTCCAATGAGTTAGAAATTTAATTAAAAATACATTCCATGTCGTATTGTTTAAAATACCGTCCGTCTAAAATTCAAATATTTTATGGTATGTCATGGATAATATTGATGAAAACATGTTTTCTATAACTATCAACATTTAGTTTAGTAGATTATTATAGTAGGTAGACAAGTAAACACTTAATGACGAATCAAATAAAAGTGCTCTCTTCACATGAAAAGTGCCCAAAGCTGAATTTGAACATGCCCGAGTAGATTTGCCATACTTTGATAACCGAAGCTCCAAAATGGATAGAAAGGATATCACAAGATGGCACATTAAAGATTGCTGAACATGATTATACGTATTTACTGGTATTTCGCCAACCATATTTTTATATGTTTAGTCTGAACCGTATGTCGGATGCTTGCAAATGATGCTTTTTTAGATAGAGTCAGGATCCTGTTGGTAAAGCGAGGTGGAGTTTGTGTTTTTCGGAGAGTCATTTATTTGGCTGTAATTTTCATCAAACTAATCATGATGCTTTTGTGAAGTAGGCCCAAGGATCTCTAGCGCAGAAGAGTGAACTGTTTCTTTGAATACCTTCCAGTCTTCCTCAGCAATTGCATAGCCAAACTGTAAACCAGCAGGTTTTTTGTTTTTTATTGGTGAAAAGAGTGGCATTCTCGTCTACCTTCAGCTTCAATACGTTTCAGTGTCTTTTTTACCTTGATGCCGACGTTTAGCTTGGATGTAGAGTTTTTGCTTTGAGATGACAAGTCTGTGATCCGTCCAACAATCAGCACCACACATGGCCTTTGTAATCATTACATACCGTGTGTTAGCCTTCCTGGTGATGACATAGTCGATTGTGCCAATGTTTGGATCTAGGGTGCATCCAGGTGGTTCAGTTACGGTTTGATTGACGAATTACTGTGTTAATAATCAAGAGATCATGTGTGATACAGATCCTGAGGAGCAGTAGACCATTACCGTTACATTTTCCGATACCATTCCTACCAATTTCTCCCTCCCTAGTTAGGTAGTCTACTCCAAGTCTGCCATTGAAGTCACCAAGGATGAAGAGTCTGTCTCCTTAAGAACCCCTGTGATGAGTGCGTTTAGCTCTTGGTAGAACTTGTCCTTGACTTCCTCTGGGTTGGTCATGGTAAGGGCATAGGTGATTATAAGTATAGCTGTTCTTTCCCATGGGTATTTTCAATGTCATGAGACGGTCATTAGTGCCTTTGGGTAGACTGGTCAGGTTGCGTATCATTTTTGCTTTTATGGTAAAACCTACTCCAGATTCACGGCGCTCGTCAACGCTACGTGCACTCCAAAAGAATGTATAGCATCCTTTCTCCTCTGTGAGTTTCTGAAAGGGCTGTAATATCCACATTATAGCAACCATGTTCCCCGTCTAATTAGTGCTGTCCGTCTTTCGGATCTGTTTGCTTTTGGGTTGTCTAGGAGAGTCTGCACGTTGCACGTTCAAAGGGTGAGTGAAGCACTGTCTCGTCCTGTGACTTCTTAGTCCAATGGCAAGAAGTAGTCAATACCCTAACCCTAACCGTAATATTATAAAAAGGAGTCTGGTCATATCGCCTTGAAAGAGAGATGGGCACTCCGCTCCAGGGATAACAGGATCGAACGCCTTTACCCTTACCGTTAACTACCATGGTTGGCATCTCGATTAACAGGAGTTCTGGGGTCCATCATATAGGCTTATTCTATGATGTGTTGACCTGCTTGGCAGATTCCCATCAATGCCACTGTCCTTGTTTTGCCCAATCAAAGAGGTAGATCAGCATTTATTCGAAGGAGAATGTTGGATAAGGTACCATGACTACAAAAAATGCATAAAAGCCCATGTTTATATTTTGAATTGAATAAGAGTAGGATTTATAAATATGAAACATTTATTCAATTTATCATGAAACAATTCGTCGGTCTCATCACATACTGATCTATTCGAGAGATTATGAATTTTTGAGAAAACCGGTTTTTAGTAATATTGTATCGTGCTCTTTCAATAACCCAAGTTACAGACCTCAATTCTGTTTAAATAATGAGATATAAGTCCTTGAATTTGGTGTATTTGCTGTTTTTTACATTTCAGCGTTTCACATATAGCGCTATTCCATATAGATCTGTATTATTCTACTGTTGCCCATACGTAAGTGTGTATCACATACAGATCTATAACCTGGACGACACATCACATACAGATCTATTCCATGAGGTATTTGAACATCGCAAATTTTACGCGTTTTACATACAGATCTATTCCATGAGCTATTTGAACATTGCAAATTCGTCGCAAATTCTACGCATTTCACATAGAGATCTATATGCGCTCTATACGAGAAATCATCGTAAATAATGAAGAAAAAAATCACATACATAGCTATAAGTTTGGTACCATTTTAATCAAGGTTATTCAAAAGATTAGCACACAAAATTGACCTAAATAGAAAGTATCAAGGGTCCTCTTCATGTATATATCCTATCTAGGAATATTGGTTAAGAAATAAGTAAGTTTGAAGCCAAATCTGACGACAGGATTTTCAATCTCGATTTTCTGTGATGAGACCGACGAATTGGAGAAAAAAAATCCCGCCACTTGTTTAACACATTCGATAAGATAAAGAAACTTACTTTTTTCATGTTGTTAATAATAAATGTCTCTAAATGCTTTCCAGTCTTAATATTTTGATGACATTCTCTCCCAAATTTCCTGTAAAATCTTTTTTTCCCTATCAAACTTTAGCGTAGTTTTTAATGTGCAATAACTCAGAGAGGAAGGTTGTTTCTTGCATTGTCATGAAATTACATAAGTGCATTAAAATACCATGGTAAAGGCCCGTGCAAACATCGCACTAAGATTTTGCAAATATATAGTACGATTGCTAACATTTTAATGTCATTATATCTATTTGGCGGTACGGTTGGTTGGTAAGCTGAAGGCGCTTCGCACTTAACATCAACCAATGATTCTTAGATCAACTAAAATGTCGTTATTAACGAGTGTAACATTGGAATGCTATTTACTGTATAATTGGCTGTTGTATACACAAGACGTTTCAATGCTCAAACGAGTCAACAAAGTGTGATTTCACATTGAACTTTCATGAATCTGACAAGCTCAGTGTCATAACATCATACATTTATTTATCCTGAAGCTATATTTACTCCAACCGTACCGTTAGATCGTTGAACCGTCTCATCAAAATGACCTCAACGATAATGAGGTATTTCATGTGAATAATCAGGTACAGCATATTGTTATTAATGCACGACGAGTCTTGGCTTACCGGTATTGCATAATAGTTTTGTATTAAAGATTTTAAAAACATTATGCAACTGTCTATCAGCGCCGTTGCCTATCGGATTAAGCATCGTCTGAGGTCGTGGGTTCAAATCCCGGCCTTGCTGTATTTTTCTAAATTTGTATACAACATATCGATTTAATTTTAATAGGTTTCTGGATCATTCGTGTGATTAGATTGTCCGCATCAATCTATTTACATGTCAGTGTGACCGCGTAAACTTCAATGACGTCTAATGTCACTTTTTCAACTGATTTATTTCCTTTTGTAAAAGTAAGGGTTAGAAATATTCTTAGTTCACAAACTGTGTTGTTCATACCTAGTCCACCCGGGTGGAAAGTCATGTGACTATATCCATCGCTGCGTATTGATGATGTGACCTGTGACGTAACGCCCGGCGGTATGTGTGCGCACCTACAGGGAATTGGTCAGTCAGTCACTGAATATTAGGAAGAGACCAACCTGTAGGTCCCGTGACCAATCCTGGTAACAAAGGTTTGAAAGTGTTTTTGTGTTCCCTAATGAATACCGAACCATTTTGACTTGGTCTACCCCCTTGAAAATTGTCAGGCATTTCCGGGAGGGGTCAACAGAGGTCACACAGGGGTCAAAATTCAAATATATTCCAATTGTATCGATATGCATATTAAATTACTCGTCTAGTCATGAGGATTCAGAAAATGTATAGTTTGCCCCACTTCCGATGTTTGGTTAACGAGTTATCGGGTAAAACGTATAAAGGTCAACGACCTTTGCGTAAGGGGTCAAATTTTAAAATTGCTCCGATTTTGAAAAACAATTATGGTACAATAATATTTCAATACCGTATTAACTCATTTTAATTGGGATCCCTTTCCCCGATCAGGACTTATCCAGTGGACGTGCCGTATGGGAGTGTATACGTGGGGTCAGATGGGGGCACTCACGCTTCTTTCCTGTACTCTAGGCCTGTGGTTTACTTTCACCTTAAACCGTTTACTTGGCATTACGTTCCAGAGTCCTGTATAGTTTGAGATATTATATATAATTGTCTGACAGGGGCTGACTGGTTGAATTGGCCATCACGCTAGTACTTGCGTGTGAAACATGGTGTGAATGGTGTGAACACCCTACACCAACTGTCTAGACGACCCAAAAGGCAGTCAACTCCCGCGATGTGCTAATATTGGCATATGTGTCGATCTTTAGACCCATTGGGCTACACTTTAAACTAAAATCTGCTATATATCATAACTTCTTTTGAAATTTGAACTTTATATTTGACTGTTTAACTTTCAAAAGTAAGACTTTGGGCTTCTAGTTCCACCAAGAAAATTGTCCAATTTAATTGAATCTAACTAAAGGTGTGTATGGTAAACTTGTTAATGTGAACTTTATTCATTTATGAACATTAACACACGACTATCAGCAAAAACTTTAATAATTACGTTTCTAAAGACCCCACTAGTACCAAGTCCTTCCTGCCATGGCCACAACAGGATACCACCCCTGGCGCTGCAGGGCCTTGTGTACGAGGGTCTTTCAATAAATAATGAAAGTGATCATGGTATGGGATGCATGAGTGATTCTATTGAAGGATAGTGTGATCAATACAAAGTATGAACCTTTGTCTTTCAAACAATACAGTTTTGGATTTCTGAGTGTGAACTATGACGTCATAGCATTGTCTCAAAGTAAGTACACTTGGGACACTGCTAAATCATTTATTTGGCGGGAAATTTGAATTGTTTGTATGAAACATGTGATAAGAAGATTACATAACATGACACTAGAAACAGGTAAATCCCATTTTTTTTCGCGTAAGTATGATAAAAAGACAATAACTTTAATCCCTGTGTAATTTGATATATGTAGTATAAGAGGAAAAAGTAAGGAGAGGCAATTGAATAAAAAATATACAAAAATCAGTATTTCAAACAGCCAATTTTTATTGAAAAATGCCCAGTCAGTGAATCACTAATATTGCGGAAAATCAAACAATTTAGGAAAAATCCAAGCAATTAACCAGTTTGGGAGATCCCATATGATAGCTAACTAATTTTCTGAACTTATTCGCATACAACCTGCAGAAAATATGCGCATGCGCAGACGGCAGATCATTTTGAACAGGGCCAAAAATGGCTAAAATCATGAAATTTACTAAATAAAAGCTTACTGTGCCTTCAAATTATAATCAGAAATAATGAAAAATGCTTAAATCAATGTGTATAAATATTGTGATAGTCAAAATGAAGATATACATGAATGTATTAATCAAAGATGGCTGCCACAACCTCTCTGGTTACTGTTATCTTTAGAGCTACTAGATATGTATTGTTAAAGTAATCGTCACATAATTTCAATGGTTTGAGGAATTTTATGAACAGCTCCTCTTGAAATCCCCACTATTATTGCTTAACATCCCACAACAATTTACTAAATTATAATCCCTCCATTGTTCTTTATCCTTTGTTGTATTCTAAGGTATATTATTGCGGATTTTGCTAAATAAAAGCGTATTTGAGATGGTCCCTTCTTGTTTGTATTAAGGAATTCAGATCTAGAAAAGAGTGTCATACAAAGATAAGTGTGTGTTCTAACTATGTGCCAAGTGTTATCTGTTTTTATGCTTGCATTGCCGAGATAAACGCAAATGCATCAATCAACATATATTCAACATATTACATATCCAGCCAAATAATTGACAGATTTCAGTCAGTGTCTGAAATCTATTGTGTTTACGTTAATGACGTTACATAACCAAAGGTATCTAACAATCCAAAAGTGTATTGTTTGAAAGACAAAGGTTCATACTTTGTATTGATCACATTATCCCTCAATTGAATCACTCATGCATCCCATACCATGATCACTTTCATTATTTATTGAATGACCCTCGTACCAGCGCTAGGAAATACACAGGCGTGGTGCAATAAATCAAATAAATCGGCCAAAGAAAGTCCAGATATATTACCGCAGATACTGCCTGGTATTGAGGTAAGAAGAAGGATGGCAATATACAGGCAATGGAACCCTAATGGACCCAAATTCAGCTTCAAAAACATTGTTCAAACCATTCTTATGGTCATAACGCATCGACGTTATATTTTTCAATCGAGTTTGAGTGACATTTGTGGTTTTTGCATGACTGATTCGTCTTGAGAAATAAAAATCAATCAACAAGCGGTGTTTTTGCGTCGTTAATCAATATACAAGAACAATGATGATCCTAGATTTGAACATCAACATCAGTTTAGCAGGGTAGGCCATTTCATCCTTTGCTTTAAGACCCATTTATTGCTGATCAATTTACTCGTTCAGCACATATATACAAAGAAAAACTCATTTGACACAGGATGCTTTTTACTAATGTATTTTTCCATATTATATATTTCTTTTTTCAATTTGGTAATGTAGGTGAATTGTTTGTGTAAGTTTAAATTACGATATTATTATTGACATCATTATTACATTACTAAGTTGTACATTGTATGTGTTAAATTATTGTAGATTAAGTTGTGCAAGAAAATGTATGTTGTAATTTATGGTATTTTTTGTAACGCGCCTCGAGCACCATTTTAAATCCACATTATTATGATTATTATTACGATCGATACCGCACATACACGTTCAAAAGATGAGTTGAGTGCCCTCGGACTTGGGGAACGTTTTTATCGTTTTTTAAATAACAATCGCGACTCCCTATCATGAAGATAGCCTCCCTTATTTGAAATCCTGGACGAGTTATTCTCAAGGGGTGGGGTAGATTTTCACGATGACAAGGTAAAAAGGGCAAATTTAACACTTTTTACCGGTAATGAAGGAGGTTCTGATTGACCATGAAGTGTACAGTGACAATTAAGAAACGAAAAGACCATTTCAACTTGAGTATTTTCCTTCAATTTATATATGGAAAACAGTTTTATGGATATGGCACATTTTTTTCAATAAATTATGTTTGCTGGCTAATATTTTGGTTGTGATTATTTTTACTGAACTGCTCAGTTTAAAAGACATAAAAATTCAAATCAATGAAAGATATTCATATTAGTTATCAATTTATATAGTTTTAATAGGCTGTAAGGAACTATGAGGACCGTTCTTTTAAGCAAAAAAACCCAACCAAACAAAAAAACAAAAAAACAACCAACATACAAACAATCAAAATATTGAATCAAATTCAATTGACTTGCGTGTACACGCTGTCACCACTGTAAATATTTGCAGCTTATGTCTCCAAAAAGTGAATCGCCTCATTATGAACAAGCATTTTTAAAATTACACATAAGTGCATACAAACAAGTCTGTATTATGGCACGTTTATGTATTGTTGTTACTATGATATAAGCGACGAAATTAAAAGAACACTCTGAACTACTAATTGTCTGTTTTGACGCGGTATTGTTTGGCATTAAAATGCAACCATATTGACATATAGATAAAGTATAATATATAGGGCTGTTTATTTTCAAACCAGTCTATCAGAACTAGCCGGGGAGACCTAATCCGTATTGAACTGTATGGTTGTCTATTGAGGCGGTATTATCTCTATGAATAGCAAGGGGTAGACAGTCCCGGGGTAGGCAGTCCCGGGGTGGACCAACCCTGGGTAGACCAACCCTGGGTGGACTAAAAAAACACCTTTAAAACTATATTGATTATAAATTATATGCTAAAACACTCAGGGGGTTGGTGGTCGTGGAGGTAAAAACAAGGATGGATCATTCTAAAACAACCCCGGGACTGTCCACCCCCGGGACTGTCCACCCCGGGATTATCCTCCACCCTAACCCTAACCCTAACCCTAACCCTAACCCTAACCCTAACCCTAACCCTAACCCTAACCCTAACCCTAACCCTAACCCTAACCCTAACCCTAACCCTAACCCTTTTGAAACATTCCACCCCGGGACTGTTGCTAACCCTAACCCTAACCCTAACCCTAACCCTTTTGAAAATTTTGTGAAATTTTGGAATGTCGTCTGCAGACGCCTGAAAAGTGATGACATTAATTGTTAAGAAAGAGGTGTCAAAATACGGTAAAAAAGATTTGCGCACTTAATGGGGCACTTAATGTAGGCCTATATCTTAGCTTATGAATTGGCTAAGGTACAAGCACCTGGTTAGGCATTTCTTAGGTAGAAATAGCGTGTGATCAAGCATATATTTACATTAAGGGGGGACTTAAGGAAGTTTTTGATTTGATTTTTTGAATTTTGTGAGTGCTGTAATTATTGAACTATTAATCAAATGCATATAAAAGTATACATTTTTGGAAAGGAAATGGATCAGAGAATCCAAATCTGGCGTCAATTTTGACCAAAAAAGTAGATTTTTTGAGAAAATCACAAAATTCACTTTTTTGACCCAAATTTTTTTGAACAAAGCTAACAAAAATAATTTTGAGTAAAATATTTCAAAATTACTTTATAACGATGTTAAGATACTAATTAAGGGACGATTTTTTTTTTTTTAAACCTAATCTAATATTTTTTTTTTTTTACACTTTTTTGTCAAAATTTCAAAAAATAATGGATTAGGTTTTAAAAAAAAAAATCGTCCCTTCATTAGTGTCTTAACATCATCATCAAGTGATTTGGGCATTTCTAACTCAAAATTATGTTTGTTAGCTTTGTTCAAAAAAATTGGGTCAAAAAAGTGTTTTTTTGTGATTTTCTCAAAAAATCAACATTTTTGGTCAAAATTGATGCCAAATTTAGATTCTCTGATCCATTTCCTTTCCAAAAAGGTATACTTTTATATACATTTGAGTCATGGTTCAATAATTACAGCACTAACAAAATTCAACAAAAAACTTCCTTAAGTCCCCCCTTAAGGTGGTGATTTAAAACTGGTTACAGAGAGGTTCTGACTCGCTACGTTAGCCATTGACATTTAAGACATTTATCAATAGTGGTTGCATTACCTAACTGTGTTGGCGGATAAAAGTTGTCTCTTCTGACTCCTGACCCCTTCTTTGTATCAAATGCAATGTTCAAAATGACCACACCATTTTGTTTCATATTTGATATATTTTTTCAAGGTTTATCCAAGTTAGTTTAATCTGTTAAACGGTTTCTCCACTGCACAGTGGAGAAACTGTTAAACGGCTTCTGTTAAACCGTTTCTCCACTGCACAGGTTGTACATGTCTGACAAGATTGCGAACAAAGAGGGAGTCTGAGTCACAGTTTGAATGGTAGTCGTTACTACACTGCAAAAAGGTTGCTTAAATATTTACTCAACATGTTACACAACGTTGTTGAAGTATGCAACCGCTTAACAGTTGCGTAAAATTTAACATGTTTTCACCAACAGTTGAACAATTCCAGTTACTCAGCAGTTGCACAATTTTAATTACACAACAGTTGGGTATTATTAATTAACCATTTGTTGGGCATTTTGTGACTGTTGCTTAATTTGTGAATTGTTTTCATTATAATTGAGCATTTTTGTATAGCAACTGTTGCTTAATTTATCAAATATAGCCATATGTTTGGTATTTTATTTGTGTCAAGTTTTTATTATATATTGAGCATTTTTGTATAGCAACACGCGGTAGGCAAAATAATGTGAATTCTGGGCGATGCAAAATAGATCACATGACATGAACTATTCAGTATATGTCCATGTCGTGTATTTTTTGGCTATAAAAATCGACTATTCAATATTCATCGCTAGTGACGTCGCTATAACACCGTTGAAATGATATTCATAAACAAATATATGTCAAACAAGGATGGCAATTTAAACTATTTGTCAGTGTATTCCGTTTTGGATGCCAAGACAGAATAAATTTAATTGTGGTCCTGCGCTGCAAAAAGGTTGCTTAAATATTTACTCAACATTTTACACAACGTTGTTCAAGTATGCTACCGCTCAACTGTTAAGTAAAATTTGCCCAACACCGTTGGATAACATGTTTTCACCAACAGTTGAACACTTCTAGTTACTCAAAAGTTAGGCAATTATATTCAGTCAACAGTTGTTCAAGTATGCAACAGCTCACGAAATTGGCTTTTTTGGACAACAGTTGCCTAAAATTCACATGTGCGTAACTTGCATCAACTGTTGCGTGATTGTCCTCAATGCTCAGGCAACAGTTGCCAAAGTGGAATATTTTTACGCAACATATTTTAGCAACAGAAACAGTTTCCACCAACATTTTAAGGACATTGTTTTCGACGAATTGCTCAACGCTGGGGATTTTTTACTTTTATACAACGCCTAACTTTCTACATACACTCGGCAAAAGAAGTTCTTGGACACTTAAATTAAATTAATATTTAATAGAATATATATAATTATATATATGATTATATAATATAATTGTATATCAAAATAAGCAGAAAGTAATCCTCTAACAGCTTAACATGGAATTTAGACATGATCACTCATGCATGGCAGATCCCATTCACTTGACAATGGCAAGAAGATTGCAAAAAATTGGATAATCCCTCCATTCAAATGACTGTAAATGCTCATTTCTTGCAATTTCCTTTTACGCACCTTACCATTGCTTAATGAATGTGCTCAGCCATGCATGAATGCGTACATCTTAATTGAATACAGACATGATAGAGAATTATTGTCTGCTTATTTTGACATGCAATTGTTTAATTTATATTAAATATTTATGTGAAATATTTGAACTTCAATGAGTGTCCAGGAACTTCTTTTGACGAGTGTATATTGAATGAATTTTAATCAACACGTCAACCAACGGATGATAAAAGTACTTTTAGCAACGTATTTTAAGCAACCTTTTTGCAGTGTAAGCCTTCTACGTAAACCGTACGGAACCTTCACTACACCACATTGCACGTCGTCTGAAAAGTCTAGATGGTAGTACGGCTAGATATTCAAAAACGGACTTGGACTTGGACTTACCCGGTTGACGGATACCCGCTAGGGCCAATAACATTTAAACTTACAAGAACTTATATAAATGTAAGTATTATAATAACCTACTTGGCGGATCAATCATTAGATAATATGGATGTGGGGTGTACAATTATTCGTAACTTAAGTAATCCATTTACGTCATTGTTTTTCTCCGGATTGACCAATAGTGGAGAACCTGTTATAAAGAACGATTATGAGATAGACCAATAGTGGAGAAGCTGTTATAAAGAACGATTATGAGATAGACCAATCACAGTTCTGCAACTATTATGCATGTTCGGGGGCCACAAATTAACCTAGTTTTTGATTTGCAAACAATCACAGAAAATAAATAAACAAACAACAGAAGTTTCTTCATTCCCGATCCTGTAAAGAATTCAAAAGCAGGAAATCAATTTTGCCGATTGGATAATATTATATGAAATATGACTTCATACCCTGGACGAATATTTCGTCTCAGATCTACCGTACGAATAAGTTTTTGAAGCTATTTTGTGTAAGCTTATTTCATCATTGAAAAAGTCAACGCAAATGATGTCTCATCATAATCACTTCAACAACCTTGTTTATGGTCAATTGATGGGGAAATGTAATCAAAATCGCAGCTAGATCGTGTTGTACGATTCCATTCTTTGTATTACCTGCTTGTTTAGAGACGACGTTATTCGGTGAGTATATTGATGGTCTAGACCTAATTAGGATCGTGAGTCTTTTTGACAAACAAAAGTATGTTGTCTTGCCATAGTATTAGTTGCAGTGTTAGTGTTTGTCAAGCTATGACAAACGTTAAATGGTTGTCATGTGTCGTAGACGGGATGGCTACCATAGGCTATAGGCCTAGCTAGGAGTAGGCTCGTACGTATGCCTAGTTAATTTAGCCTAACATTTTTTAATCTTGTCAGTTTCGGTTTTACAATAAAAATGGAAGACGCCCGACTTCGATTTTGAATACGAAAACATTTATAAAGTCACCTTTGATGAGACATATCCCTGCCCTGTAGGCTGTTTATCATGGGTTTTTTTGCGTCCCAGTCAAATTTTATACTAGTTTGTTAGCACTGTAATCAGATTTATTTCACTGATGCTTGATACGGCCGTGTTTGCCGGTGAGACTGAGACAGACATGCAACGTCAGAACGATGTTTAGCTTACAATCGCTTGACACATGACATACATTGTACGTCCTCGTCACTTGTGTCATTTGGGGTCCATGATGAAGCTTACAAAATTTCACCGAGTCTGCGCTCGCTGCTGAGGGACGTCCAGTTACCAGTATCTGTAGGGCAGGCTAGCCGCCGCGCTGGTGGTACAAACACACGCCAGTTATTCAAATCATGCAGACCAAATTTGCCGTTCATCATTGACATTTTACAACGATATAAAAATAGTGTTTTGTTGTGTTTTCAATGTAGTATTTATTGTTGAAAGTACAGCCGCGAGTAGTCGTGTCGCGTGTATCCATGTTCAGGGCCCCACTCGCAAACATCAGCCTCTTGTTACCATGCAACGTCACACAAAACGCCCCGCCCCCAGGCCATTGATGCGCGTACAAGTACATTTTGGAGGTCTTGGCAATATATCAATAACCTGCGTTGTGCGTTCGCGTTTCCATGTAACGATCAATCAATTTGAGTGGAAGCGCGGTGGTACGCACATTTTCAAAAGTTATGAATGGAAAATAGTACCTTGGGACAGACGGACAAGTCTAAGGGATAAGTCATTCTAAGAGATAAGTCTTTCAAACTTGTTGCGCAGTGCTTGCCAATTCCCATATAAGTTACATCCATCCGTCGGGATTAGGATGTTACTTTCAAATGTTTCTTACGACATTTCCCTATACATTGTCCCTAGAATTTCTTACTACGATATCCTATGATCGCTGCTACGCCATTAGATCTCCTTTAAACTACCAAATATTGAAGAAACAACAACATGCGATCAAACTGGTTAGTTTTGTACTAATATTTTCAGTCGTAAATGCAGCTATTCAGAGTGCGTATTTTGCTAATGTAAATATTCGGTGCTACATTTGGCCGAAAGAACCTCGGTATGCAATGACTTACCATACTATCCTTTATGGGGGAATCACATGTATCCGTGTGAGCTGGGCGGCCCCTTACCGTCTTTTAGAAAAACAACAGAGTCCAACACGGTGAACAATCAGCAAAAAATGTCAACGGCCGCATTGATTTTTGTTTTGTCAACGGGTTCATAATGTTATATACCGGGTCCTTATCGGCCTGGAACCGGGCTCATACCACCTCCTCACCAGGTCCTCACCGGCCGAAACGCCTGGGTACCGACCGAACCGCCTTGATGCCAACGTCATCAAACTGTCCTGTATAAGCTGAGCGCTTAAGCTCGCTCACATTCCGGGAATCTCTGTAAAATACATTTGTACTCACATGTATCCGTGTGAGCTGGCCGGCCCATTACGGTGTGACAAATTGGTGCAGACAGCGGCACACGGTGATGTCACACGATGGGTTGTTTCCCGTACGTTGAACACGTTGCCGGGGACATCGCCGGTCATCCGCGCCCGGCAGGAAGTTTGAACATGCTCAAAACTCCTGCCGGGTGAGTAAAAGCGGCGGCAAACGGTGAGAGCCCGGTTTGAGGACGGTATAAAGACGGCACACCCGTTTCGCGCCCGTTCGCAGGGCGGTAATGGTAGGCGGTCACCTAATACCGTCTAATAGAAAATCAAAGAGTCCAAACAATCAGTAAACATGTCAACGGGTGCATTGAGTTTTGTTGGTGGTCACCGGGTCCATACCGTTATATACCGGGTCTATGTGGGTCTTCACCGGCCTGGTACCGGGCTCACCGTCCTCATACGTAGCTAGCTTACCGTTCTCACCGGGTGCATAACACCTCCTCACCGGTCCTCGGTCCATACCGCTCTACACCAGGTCTGTACCGGGTTCTCACCGGCCTCATACAGGTCTAGCTTACCGTTCTCACCGTGTCCTCACCGTGTGCATACCACCTCCATACCGGCTCCTAACCGGTCGGAACGCCTGGGTACCGGCCGAAACGTCTTGATTACATCATCAAACCGCCCTTTTTAAGCTGAGCGCTCAAGCTCGCCGCTTCATTTGCATTCCGGAATTCGTACGACCAACATCTATAATACTCTCTAAATGTAAAAGAGCTAAACCTCACTATTGTGAGAGCTCTAGGAAGGACGGCTCTGCTAAGAAGTGAAGAAAAGAGTGATTTTTCACTCTTTTTTAAGAGTGATTTTCCACTCTTTTTTAAGAGTGATTTTTCACTCTTTTTAAGAGTGATTTCCACTCTTTTGAGAGTGATTTTAACTCTTTTAGAGTGAAAATCGCTCTTTTAAGAGTTAACTTCACTCAACAAAAAAAGCTGTCCCGCCTAGAGCTCTCGAAAGAGTGAATTTTAGCTATTTTACGTTTAGAGAGTTGCAACATTCCTGCTGAGAGTCCGTTTCGCGAACGGTTACCAGGCTGCATACGGCCATTCGCAGCCCGTCGCTAAGATGGTCGACGTTCATCACCGTCCTGCGAATAAACATTGGATGTAAACAAGTTACAACGGTCACCTCATCTATACCATGAGCCCCATGAGACGATATACCTGTATTGTATCAGTGCAGTGGGGGGGGGGGGGGGGGGGGGGGGGGGCGGATTTGACATACCGATAGACCAGTGTGCAATGAAGGCATTCATGTGTAGTAGCGTGTGATTATGCTAAGTTGACGTGAGTTCAAACGCCAATTATTAGCCGTCGATGGGCAGAGTGTCGATTGGGAAATGTGTTGAAATTGATTTGTTGTTGTATTAGTTGTTTTTTATTGACATCATTGTTCACCGGCCTATGGTGAGCGTGTGAACTCACGAAAATGTTTTAGATATGACCAAATATAAGGACTGACCGGGGACAACTAAATTATTTATATTTTGGGACTTACGGGAGCATTGATATTAGACGATTTATAGAATCAATTTCAATAAGTAAGCTATCAAAATATTCCTTGATGTATAAATAAGTATTATAAACGAAATCATTCTCTTTAATGCACAAATTACAGAGAAATCTTGAAATGAAAGTTGCAAACATTTTAAATTTTTGTTGAATTTTTGAATTATTTGCGACACGTTAATTTTTACTCATCTGTATCGATCTGTTATGTTGCAGGGGAATGGCATTTGGCTCTCATCTCATCTATAATAGAGGTTTGATTAATATTCATTACATCCATACCATTAAACAACAACTTTGATGT
The DNA here is from genome assembly GCA_035610835.1 of Ophiura sarsii. NCBI lineage: Eukaryota > Metazoa > Echinodermata > Ophiuroidea > Amphilepidida > Ophiuridae > Ophiura > Ophiura sarsii. The sequence goes on from CM069449.1 coordinate 56,124,071, forward strand.
CAATTTTCTAATATAATGACTCCCAATAGTTAGCGTTAGACAATTGACATCAGAGCAAGAGACCATTGATATTTAGCTGTGGTTCGATTCCTATTGTTCAGCGGGTCGCTAGTGGGCGCTGCATTTGATGTCCGTTATATGCTTGCGGTAGCACTTGTGGATGGATAAAAAGTTATATCAACCAGGATACGGATTATGAACGTTACTTTATGTTTTTCTGGCTATGAGACCACCTGAATACCTTCATCAATTTATCTGAATAACAACACATCTTCTTTATCAAAAATATGCGGGCAATTGACAACATCTGTTTGCAGGCAAAGTCAATGCAGATCATTTTGCCGCAAATTCCCAGTCACAAGGTTTAATAATAGTTGTTCACCCTATCTTTACATAGTGGTGAATACGTCACAATAGTACAGGCACTGATGATGACACGGTATTATCCATGCATATTACGATTAAAATTCGAGTGCCTCCCTCTTTTGCTTCTGTTACCTCTGACTGAAATGGTGAATCGGCCAATGTCTGCGAATCAACTATAGCTACTCCTAGTTTCACGCTTGTGCGATCATTAAACAACTGGTTGCTATTCTGTTTATACCGGTGAAGACGTTGGTTATTGCGGACGTGGGTGTAGATGCCAGTTATTGCGAACGTGATTGTAATAGGTTATGCCTCTGGAACAATTCGTACGGTAGAACTTGGAAACAGGCTCAGATCTTTTGTCGAGTGATCTACTTTTGTCGCCGTTCCATTATGCAAAGCTTCTCCGTGAGGCAAATGTCGCAACGCTTCGATCCGTTGACGTATGCACGCGCTATGGTGATGATAGCCATTTGATGAATGGTTGGTTCTTCGTCCTCAGGTGCCACGCGTGTCTTGAGAGCTCAGTGATGCGTTGGTGTTTTTCATTTCTTTAGGACTGCATATGGTTGTAGTATCTCAGCTTGAAGGGAAGTTCCGTGTGTCTAATGTAGTCCTTGGTGACATTGTTGTTGGTGGAAGTGATCTCGGCGCTGGAGATGATGCTGGCAGCTAGGCAAATTCCTTGAAGCGGGCAGTCGTCTTTCTAAAATACGAGGGTCATTCAATAAGTTCTACCTCCTACCTCATAACTTTGCTATTATACAAGTCAGTCGTATGACATATTCCACAATTAAAGCTCTGAATCTCAGCTACAAAATCATAGTAGATTGGTCTGATTACTCATTGTACTTTTCTGGATATGCAATAAAAACCAAACTTCCATTTAGTGAGACGGAAACGGGTAAACAACAGCCAAATAGCTCCTGAGTGCTATTCGTTTGGCCAATTATAAGAGACAAAATGTACCTCATTGTTTGCAGAAAAGGGTCTTTTCCAAACCTAAAATGGGTCAAAAAACATGTTTTTTATATTTTTTTTCCAAAATGGTCAATTTCATTATCATGGTTGGATTCATTGAACCCTTTTCTGCAAAAAACTGTACACGTTTATGAAGTTTAAATGAATATTGAAGAAGTTACGGCAGTTGTTCGGAGACTGTACCTGAGAGTCCACAGTCTCCTTAAACAATACAAGTGACTGATTTCCTGGCGGAAAATGCTCCTTATTAGCCAGAACCAGACCAGGACAGCCATTAATTTTAACCCTACCCTAGAGAACCGCTGCAAAAGTAATATTTTCTTTTCATAGGAAGTAAGAGATCTTCATTATACAGGACTAAATGGATACATTTCAAGTCTCTCGAAGATATATTTTTCTATCACTGACTACCTGATTAACTATTCTAAATGTTGCATATAAGGAAAACTGATCAAGTTACTATCATGTTAAGATGTAACACTCGAGGCATCACTGTGGCTTGACTTTTAACAACGAACATTTGACTGAATATCAGTATTCCAGTATGCTAAAGGCGTGTCAATTACAGTAGAGTTGATATTATACTCTTTGCAAGCTACAAAGGGTAATATTGCCTACAATTTAGACATAATAGTATATCATTATATTCCGAAATCATTCATTGTTTTCTATTTTCAGTATTGAAATAGGGGGGTTTTACTAATCATACAATACGGAGAAAAAACGAAAAAAACATGTATTTATCTTTGGGGTAATTTTCCGTGTCCGTTGTCCAAAATCTCTCTCTGGCTTTGATTGCATCATGACAAAAGTGAAATAGGTATCAATTAGCATTTACTCATATTAGCGATGTTATAAGTGAGGAGGTAGAACTTATTGAATGACCTTCGTAATTCGCTGAATGGGAGGAAAATATTAAATTTGCCTGACGATCGCGTGCGCGAGAAACCGAAAGTAGCAAACTGCGTATTATAGTCTTTTTTTATTCGATATGTATTCATTATACATGTATATGTTTACGCGCACATATATTATTGACAAACAGTCACAAAGCACGTCAGTCAGTCACTCATCAAGTAATACAACTAGTATTCATATCCAGACCGCATGCGCGAAGCAAGCTCCTCCGCGAAGGTGAGAACAGTTGAATTTACCGAAACACTCATTCGAAGTGGCTTTGGTCAGGCATGATAAATATAATTACACGGACACTTCAATAAAGTTGCATTATAGTAGTTCATATCGTCACAGCATGCGCAAAGACCAGAGTAATATAACTCAGTATGCCGAAACATCAACCGAAGTAGCTTAGTTGCATTTAGAAGTTGTATCGTCGTGGACACGCAGCATAAACGAATCAAAACTAGCTTTGGTGGTTTTCGAGAGTTGAGAAAGTTGGAGATATTGAAAGCATATCAACCGAAGTGGCATTGGATATCATCACGCAGTATATTAAGGTAATTAGGAGTAAGTTTGTATTCCGGTGTAACATTAGGTATATCTTGCCTTAAAATTAGTTAGAATTATTTACCTACCAAGAGACAAATTGCTGATTTAGTTATTAAATCAAATCACTATAGTGTTTCATGTAAATAAGCTATGACAGACTGATTGGAGTAACTGACAACGTTTGACAACTAATCCAACAGGGATGCTGGGCTTTGTATACCTAAATTACACGTGGGCAATTCCACACTAAAGCAGACATGACACCCAAAAATTGAAATGTGTGCTATCATGACAAATTTGGTGTCAAATGAAAGCTAAAACCTTATATTTTTCAGATGTCAAATCAGATTTTCACATTTTATCCATTTCAGTCCAGAAATCTGGGATTTTGTGAAAATCTAATGTTTTTCCCCAAAAAGTGAAATATGAACATTCAATTTAAACTGATCCTGCACATCATTAAATATATTTTAGTCATATAAAATCAAGTTATATGATCAAATAGACAGTGAAAAACCAATAGAAAATGTGTTTTTGTGTTTTGCGTAATTTTTTAAGCTTCAGCGACTCCTAATAATTTTGGCCTTCCGTCGCACTAAAAATACATTTTTTTAGTATAAAAACAAAAATTGCAACATGAACTTAATTAAAGTTTTTATGCAAAGCTAGTTTATATAGGCCTATAACATGGCCTACTTTCCAACAATAATAATCTTTTTGTTAATTAATTATAATGAATTCAAATATGTCCTTCCGTCGCTTTTTATACCATGACTGCTGAATTTGGCAACCTATTTCAGGTTTTGACTAAGTATTTTAAGTAACATTTTTTAAGAAAAAATGTCTCAAGAAATTTCTGTGACAGAATTGTGACATTATGAAAGATATGGGAAAATTAAAAATTATACATAATTTTTTTCCAAAAATACTTAGTCAAACTTTAAAATGGGTTGCCGAATTCAGCAGTCAAGATACATAGAAAATGGTCAAAATACCCCAAATTTAAGAGTTGTCTGACTATGAAGGAGAAGAGTCTCCAAATAACTTTTTGATTCATATGAAAGGTTAGGCATGTATTAACAACTGGTGTGAGTTTAAAGTTGGAGATTATATGTTGCCAGAGTCAAAGGTCACAAAGAATGTCAGTGTTTTTCAATATTTTCTGTTGGATACTATTGGATATTCCATTGGTCCTTCCGTCGCGTCCTTCCGTCACAAAATGTTAATCTACTTAAAGCATTGTATTTATATTACCGATTAAGTTTTTGGGAAATGAAAAAGTGCATTGTGTAGCTAACACTCTAGTGATTATATAGTGTACCAAAATGAAAACCTTTACTCATAAAATTCACAGAGTTTTCATAAAAACCATGTCACGTGTGAAACCCATGTCCATTTTCCGTCCTTCCGTCGCAGACCTACTTAAATATGCATATTTCAGGAACGAAAAATATTAATGAAAAAAATAAAAGTGAAAATTGAAGGTACTTGCTCATAGACATAATTTGTGGTATTTGTTTGATTCTGTTATTAGCAGTGTTTGTGATATTCATGTTTGAATGTTGGAAAAGTGAGTTCAACCGTCCTTCCGTCACGGTGGAATTGCCCATTAGCAACCAACAGTATTAGGACACCTTGCAAGCTGCAAATTGAGAGAAAACACTGGGAATCCATTGAATTACTGTGTCAGTTTTCAAGTTAGCTTCATGGTATTCTAGGGTTATAAAATGAATACAAAGTTCTTATTAAAAGTTGGTTAAATGAATTTGGGACATTCTTGAGACATTATTATTTAAAAGGAAAACATTTAAAACGTTAATTTAAGCTGTTCGCATTGATATATTTAAGTTATGATGCAATGAATAGAACTGTGTATTAGTTTGCCCAAGTGATGTGGGTGCTATGAAAAAAGTACAGAGAATTTGGATGGTTTCCATTTAAAATATGAAAGCAAAGGTGTAAAAATGAAACTAAATTTCCCTCCCAAATATCTTATTTTTAAGATGAATAAAGAGATCAAGTGTCAATATCTGTGAGAGATTATTAAAGACTATTGACAATATTGGGATTAGTTTTACTTGAGTGAGTCCATTGACAAACAATTGAGAAGGGCTTTTTTGAAAAGAAGACAAAATTGTCCGACTGCCCACCATAGGATTACATTGGCTATAATGAGTTTGATGAATTATTCATGAGCTATTTCCAATGGAAAATTTGTATGGGGATTTGAAGAAATTACATGTTTTCTTCAATTCCATGGAATTGATTAAACAGATGTTGTAGAAAACATGAATTTATTAATGAGAAGAGATTTTGGCCACATATTTGTTCAACTCGAAGTGAAATATAACACTCCAAATGTAATTCATGGAATGATTTTGACACCATAACCAAGTGTCCTAATACTTTTAGTTGCTAGTGTATATCTATAATCTGATCAAGTACGTTCCACTGCCGTAACACTTTGGTAATACAGACCAAAGACCACGAGGCATCAAGTAACTGTTTTTCAGTCTATTTGTCTGCAGCTGTCATTGTTTACTATAAAGCAAAGCCAGCAGTACTTTAGGGTTGACCACGAGCCTGCCTAATCATGAAATTGGAGAAGCCATGACCGCAAGAGTTAAGTAGCGTAATAAGTTAATAATACATAGTGTTAGATGTCAATCTCATCGAGGTTTAAAATTTGTGTTCCTTTTCTTGTTCGTCTTTTTTTACGTTTTGGTTTTGGTTTCGCGATGCAATATCCATACCTTTGTCCCAGTTCTGTATACACTTGACAGAAGAGGAGGAGGGCACAACGCTATCGACCAGTGACGTAGCGAGTTTTTTCATGAAAATCTTCAATTTTTATTATTCCCGATAAAATGGCAAAACACGGACAACCCTTAGCTATTGCTGGTTTTATGGTCTAGGTGGGGCGGGAGGGGAGGGAGTGGTGACAAAGCATTATTATTCAAAGTAGATGGTACTGTGACGCATCTAATATTTTTTCTTTTCTTTCTATGATTGTATGGGTTTCTTTCATATATAAAATTCGATCAATAAATTACACCAGAGAAGATGAGAAACAAGAAGAGAGCTTGAGCCATTAAAGCTATAATTCCTAAATTGCGCTATTCATAGGACTTTGTACTCTGTTATATATATGGCCATGTGTTTTGAACTCACCACCAAAAAGGGTGATGGCGTTGCATTTTTAGTAACGAATCATCCATCTCTCTCTATTAACTCAACAACTAAATGTGGTAGAGCTATCATGTAAAAGCCTTTGTATCTAACTACATTGTGTGAATAAATCAGGTATTTCTATAACTGTTTAGCTGAGATATGATTGATTATATTGTGACGGCGGCGCTGTGTACAATCTCTATAGGGAATATAGAAAATGTTCCTAATGCTATACGTTCAATTTACAATAACTCCTCATCCCTGTAATGTACAAACATAATGTTGCCCTTATTTTATGGATTATTTTATATTCTATAAGATTCTGTTACAACAAACGTGACAACTATTATATAACAATTGTAATGATGAATCGATTGCATTGTCCTTGGCTTTTTCCCTATTCGCTACACAGTGAACTTGTCCGAATTCATCGGTTTCACATACATTACTATAACAAAAAAATGTTTACCCGGTTTGTTTCTCTTTTTAACTGATGTGGTTTTAAATCAATGAGCTGTTGTATATTTTTCCTGCTCATGTTTTATAGTGTTTTTTTTAAATTTCTTTTTTGTTATGTATTTTATGTTATATTAGATAATTCAAAATCAATAATCGGTACCAAAAGTATCAGATACACAAAGAAATGAGCGAATTTTCCGCAACTGGTATCAACTACGGCTATCTATAGCCGGATACCGGCACACTCTAGGACTTGTAATTGATGTGCATCTTACAGATCGAAAGCAGTCAGGTATAGATGAATACTGATTCATTCCACACACACATTGATACTGCGTAGCATAGCATTGATATTCCATCGAAATGTAATTTTTATTTTTTCGTTCGTCCTTGTCACTTCAGTCATCATAACAACGATACATAATAATAATAAATAAGCATTTATAATGCGCCATTTATCTAGAAACAAGTTCTAATCCAAAGCGCAATGAACAAACAAGAAAAACAATACAGTAAAGTAGAAATCACAGAAAAAACATGATCTGTAACAATCTTGCGCTGAACGAAAACCAAACAAAAATTGTTCCGTGCTAAAAATATGACCAAAAAAATTACAAGGCGGCTATTAGTTTTACCATTACAAAACAGATTTGTCAGAAACCTTTCTCAACTTTCAAAGTCTATCTCAAGACTTACTGTACCAATACTAGGGATGCTTGTACTTCTTTAAATGCATTTCTCATGGTGATTCCAAATATTGTAATGAAATTAAACGATTTTGACATTTTTGAAACATTTTGTAAAATTGTGCAGACGCCTGGAAAGTGATAACATTAATTGTTATGTAAGAGGTGTAAAAATACGGTAAAGAACTTTGCGCACTTAATGGGACACTTAATGTATATAATTAGCTTATGAATTGGCTAACGTACCAGCACCTGAATGGTTAGGAACTTCTTAGGTAGAACTGGCGTGTGATCAAGCATATATTTACATTAATGTGTTGATTTAAAACGGGTTACAGAAAGGTTCTGACTCGATACGTTTGCCATTCATATTTAAGACATTTTATCAATACAGTTTGGCATTACCAAAGTGCTTTGGCGGATAAAAGGTGTCTCTTCTGACTCCTTGTATAAAATGCAAGGTTCAAAATGACCACATCATTTTGTTTCATTTTCATAATTTACATATTTTTTCAACGTTTATCCAAGTTAGTTTAATCTGCTAAATTTTGTCCCGTAATTACGTATACCTACGGTTTCTCCACTGCACAGGTCGTACATCATCTGACAAGATTGCGAACAAAAAGGGAGTCTGAGTCACACTCTAAATGGTAGTAGTTTCTAAGCCTTCTATGTGAACCGCACGGAACCTCCACTACACCACATTGCACGTCGTCTAAAAAGTCTAGATGGTAGTACGCCCGGCTAGATATTCAAATACGGACTTGGACCGGATAGTGAACTCACCTGGATGACGGATACCTGGGCCAATAACACTTAAAAGTTACACGAATTTATATAAATAAAAGTATTATAATACTAGTAACCTACTTGGCAGATCAATCACTTGATAATATGGATGTGGGGTGTAATATTATCCGTAACTTAAGTAATCCATTTATCGCGAGACGTTTTATCGAAAGTTTTGATTCTGCTAACGTCGTGAAGTATTTCGCGCCGTCGGCTTTATTATTAGGTTTACTTTCTAACTGTGCATTTTTATACACTGTAGCACGTGTTAAGCGCATGCATACGGTGCCCAATATTTACCTTGCATTGCAAGCCGTTTTTGACATATTATTTTTACTTTTTAGCTTTGTACCGACATTGTGTAGAATTCTTAATGAGGTACTTTCGGGAGAAAAGCATTTCTTTAACCATGCCAATCCCCATATAAGTTTCATCCATCCGTCGGCGATAGGATGTTACTTTCAAATGTTTCTTACGACATGTCCCTATACATTGTCCCTAGGATTTCTTACTACGATATCCTACGATCGCTGCTACGCCATTAGATCCCCTTTAAACTACCAAATGTTGAAGAAAAAACAACATGCGATCAAACTGGTTAGTTTTGTACTAATAATTTCATTAGTAAATGCAGCTATTCAGAGTGCGTATTTTGCTAATGTAGATATTCGGTGCTACATTTGGCCGAAAGATCCTCGGTATGCAATGACTTACCACACTGTCCATTACGTATGCACTGGCACACGAACCTCCAGAGTGTTTTTCAATTTCCATACAATGATTATCTTTATGACGGGGATGACAATGAACACGGTGTTTTACACAATTACAGTTTATAAACTCGGTCACCGATCCGTGTCAAAGGATAGCACCGCTCATACCAGTAATATAGAGGTTCGAAATCAAGTGGCTAAGTTAGCCGTGTGTAACGGCTGTATATTTTTTCTTTGTCAATTTCCCTTTCGCGCTCAAGGCATCATCTCCATCATCGGAAACATAACGGGAACACCTGTTGACATATCGCCCGACGTACGTTTTTTACTATTCTTTACTGGATGGGGTACGTACGTTAATTCTGCCGCCAATGCACTCATTTATCCCATTTTGAGCCCATTTTATCGGCAAGCCTACAGACAGGCTTTCGGGTTTAGTTGTCATTTGTATAGGTCTGATTCAAAACTGAAATCACTTTCAGTATCAGAAAGCGTTCGGGAGAGAAGTTCTAAATTCACAACCATGTAAAGTTAACCGGAAATATAAATGTTAATGCGATAAGTTCACACCATCGTGTGTTAATACTTATCGGAAATAGTGTTCGTTCTTTAACACTTTCAACGCGGCTATTATTTTTACCATACACAAATCAGACTATTCAGAAACCTTTCCTAACTTTCAAAGTCTATTTCAAGGGTTACTGAACCAATACTATACTCTGTTTGGCCATCTCGAGACAGTGACGTAACCGCGTATTCTACTAATTGCATCACATAACTCGCGCGCATACTCGCGGCGCTGGCGTACAAACACGAGCGTTGAAAGGCGGAAGATACACACGCGTGCGCAAAAGCTGCGCCTGTTCAGTTACGTCACTGTCTCGAGATGGCCAAACAGAGTATAGGGATGTTATTTAATTGCAGTTCTCAAGGGGGAAAGCGATTCCAAATATGGTGATTAGCTTCAATAATTCTGACATTTTTGAAACATTTTGTGCAATGTTGGAATGTCGTCTGTAGACGCCTGCCGCTTAAATTGCTGCTACACTAGCAACCAAAAGTCTTAGGACACCTTGAATGCATCAATTTGAGAGAAAACACTGGGAACCCATTGAACTACTGTTTTCGCTTTTTGGTATTCTGGTTTTACAAATTGATGAAGAGTTCCTTAAGTTTGTTTCAACACATCTGGGATATTTTGGAGATATTATTACTCTTAGTGAAAACATTTTGGATAATATTGCAGCGATTTTAATGTTTAGGAAATTTCGATGGTTTCCATTATAATATGAAAGTCATGGTGTTCAAATTGACATTAACATTCCCTCTCAAATATTCTATTTTTTAAAGATGAATAACGAGATCAATTCTGAATTCGATAAAGATTAAAGACTTGTGACACTTGAGTGAAATGAATCTGTTTCCAAACAATTTTGAACGTTATTTTATAAGAAAGTCAAATTTGACACACTAACCTAGGGCTCTTCTAGCCTACCATAGGAGTGCATTGGCTATAATGAGCTTGATTAATTATTCAAGAGCTATTTTCAATGAGATTTTGTTTAGGGATTCAAAGACGCACATCCGTGTCTTTAATTGCATGGAATGGAATGAGCAGATGTTGTAGGAAACATAATCTATGAGAAGAGATTCTGAATCAGCAACCCATTTGTTCATCTCATAGTAAAATACCGTAAAGATTCGTTTCGAAGAATATGCACTGTCACTCAAAAGTATTCGCGCAGTACATATATCCTAGAAATGCCATATCCTATGAACAAACTATTGATTATTTTCATTAGTAAAGATGTTGTTAGAGTGCATTATACATGTCTTCTTCATAAATTCTTGTTTTTTGCATGTAATGATTATCAGATTTCATACAAAATTCGATAAATCGAGACAAGTCAAAATCTACACAGTGAAATCCCATAGACATGTTGCCTCATTATATATTAATGAGCGCAATATCGCCGTTGTAACGCTATGGGTTATGATTGCTTGCGAAAATAATCTCCCACAAATCATTAGTTTTACATTATTTTACGATGGTCATTAATACTTAAAATATGGCTCATATTTTGAAAAGGTTACTGGAATGTTCCCGAAAAACTGATAATTCGATACAAAACAGTATTTAAGTTTTGGATGTCGAAGGATACCTGTCGCGTACTGGGGACCAGCAAAAATGTCGCACTAAATCTTGCAGCAGCAATTATGATTTTACATCCAGGGATAATCTGTCATAATGAAATGTGGGCATAGAACTTTGGTTATAAACACATTGAATTGATGGACATGAAATGTACACAAACCATGGCATGCATTTTTACACACTATCGAGATCTCATCTTGGTAAAAATAGGAAGATTTTAAAGTGTTATGAAATAGGGCACAGGTAGTTCTATAAACTAAGGTATCCATGACAAAATCTCACACGCTTTGCAAGATTTATTCCTTGATTTTGTACAGACTGTAACCAAGAAAATATACAATTTTGAAAAAAATAGATACAAATAAATACAAAGTAATTTCTGTTTCATTTTGATAAGATATGCAAGGAAAAAACATTTAGCTTCTAAATAAGCTTTGTTTCATGAAAATCGGTGGTCGGGAAGCCGAGATATCATCAATTGTCTAAGGTAGTCATGAAATCATCTGGGCCACATTGAAACCACTGAGATGGACACGATGAATTGAATCGAACCATAAACATACAAATCGAGCGCTCTTGTTGGTTCATCATTTCAGGTGGATCTTCTGGATGCAGACTTTCCAAGGAGTCTCTAATACACAGTAGGTGACTGGGTAGACTTCAGCCTCCAATCGTACACACGGTCCACTGCGTTCGCTGATGTGACGACTGGAAATCATCCAACCAAATGTTCGAGCACTTTCAAACAGCAATTTGCATACGGCGCGAGCTGCTCCTTGCACAAACACGCGCATTGGTAGGGCACTTACGCACACCCGACGCACCCCTTCATGATATGTATTTAACACACGGCTGAATCATGATCAAGTTGATTTTATCTTGCATTTAAATTTTGTTTGTGTACTAGCAAAACCGTCGTTTTTTTCGCCAGCAAGCCTTCAATTCTGTTTACCGATTTGTTGGTCAATGTTTAATTTTTTTACGAGGTACAGGGTGTCTCAAAAAAAACCGTGCACGTGTTTACCCAGCTTATTGACCGTGAACTTATATAATTCGGTGTAACAATTGTATACATAGTGATAGCCATAACGGTTAGCTTTCATATTCCGTTTATTTCATCTGATTTGGATTTGTCAATCTTGAGATATGACCAATTAACTAAAGCTACCTAAAGTCGACATTGTGCCACTTTACAGTTTGCAATGAATAGAAAGGGTTACTCCGGAGAGAGGGGTTGTTACCACCGGGGTTACCACCCCCTACAAAAATCCAATCCGAAAAGCAGAGTATGCTTATTTGGGTACCATGTTATAGCTAGAGGTTCCCTCTATCCATACATACTAAAACAAGTACAAACATCCCACGCATGACGTCACAATGAGGTCACCAAACAAGGCCGACCTCAAAATCCCGCCGTATTCGCTGGACAGTGAAATATCATAGAAATCTTCGCCAAAAAAGTTCTAAATATCGGAATTTCACCCGATTTTTTGCTTATAAGTGATGGAAATGGTGTTTCTATTATAGGTCTATGCTAAAATATTTCAGGAACATACAATAAAAATATTTTTCAAAATGGCGATTTAAAAAAATAATTGTAAGGTGGCAACCACCCCCCTACAATCGGACTTTGACGGCTTACCCTACCCCCAGGTAAGGTGGCAGCCTCAATTTGTTTTTCGTCAAAATGAGCGCAGGGAATGTAAAAGCGATCACCTAGACGCCCTAGGTCAGTTTTTTTTCGTTCTAGCGCAATCGGCGACCACCCTCCCTTAAGAGGACGAGGGTTTTAATGCTTATCTTAAGCATTCTTTCCGTAAAAGTGGCACAAATTCGATTTTAGGTAGCTTTAGTTAATTGATCATATCTCAGGATTGACAAAACCAAATTAGATGAAATAAACGGCATATGAAAGCTAAGTGTTTGGTCTATTAATATGTATACAATTGTTACACCAAATCCTAGAAGTTCATGGTCAATAAGTTGGGTAAACACGTGCACGGTTTTTTTTGAGACACCCTGTACATATTTTCCCATACCTTTTTAAAATTATACTAAATATGACCCAGCCCCTAAGTTTTAGAGCGATGGGGGGGGGGGGGGGGGGGGGGGGGGGGTGAGTTAAAATATTGGGGAAGGTAAAAACACTCATCTTACATGGGGGAGTCAAGCTGAGTATAAAGCCCATGTATTTAGGATTATTTAGGTCAGTCGTAACACCAGGTAAGATAGGATAATGGTGATCTGATAGGATATGTCAATGTATTGTTTAAAATACCGTCTAAAATGCAATGGGAACTATCAACATTTAGTAGGTAGATTATTATTCATTTGATTAATTATGTTCAATTATACACTGAATGACGATTCAAATAAAAGAGCTCTCTTCACATGAAAAGTGCCCAAATCCAAATCCTACTCCAGATTCACGGCGCTCGTCAACGCTACGTGCACTCCAGAAGAATGTATAGCATCCTTTCTCTTCTGTGAGTTTCTGAGAGGGCTGTAATAGCCACATTATAGCGACCATGTTCCCCGACTAATTAGTGCTGTCCGTCTTTCGGATCTGTTTGCTTTTGGGTTGTCTAGGAGAGTCTGCACGTTGCACGTTCAAAGGGTGAGTGAAGTCACCTTTTTGGGGGGCGAAGCCACCCTTATAGCATGAGATTGCAAAAACTTACACATTTTGGTCTTTCTAGACATAAGTGGGGGTCGCCATGTTTGTAGTCTTTGTAAATTACATGTACCTATGCAGTTTATTTCAACAGTACCCGCAGTCTGCTGGAGTCAAAGCTATATTTGTTTAGTTGATTAGAGATGTGCTACTCCCAACAGAGAGACATAATAGCTTATCTTGTTTGACTAGCTTATCTTGTGAATGAAGTCACCTTTTTACGTTTAATTTGGGTTCTTTTGTTTCGACCGCAATTATAGGATCCCTGCCAGTCGCTGTAATCCGTTTTGGGTATGATGAAGCAGGCTATATTTTGGGCACCTTTTCTAGTCCCTTCCTCAGACTATGGAGGTGAGCAGTACATTCTTAGAGAGGGCTGCTCAGTCACTCAACACACTGCTCAAGGTGATGCCGGGTTGCTTCGGTCAATGAAAGACGACCAATATCCTGAGCCGCATGTGTGCATGTTCACTGACGGCTGCAACTTCCAGTGTATCCACACCTACTACGTCGCTTCCTCGCCACAGGACTTTTGGAGTTTCAACTAAACCTAGAAATCATGACTTGCGCGTGAATTAGGTTAAAGTGAGGATGACTTGAAATTCATCGTCCGCACTGTCTCGTCCTGTGACATTTTAGTCCAATGGCAAGACGTAGTCAAGACCCTAACCCTAACCCTAATATTATAAAGAGGAGTGAGTCTGGTCATATCGCCTTGAAAGAGAGATGGACACTCCGCTCCAGGGATAACAGGATCGAATTTCCTGTAATTTGTTTTTCCCTATCAAACTTTACCGTAGTTTTTAATGTGCAATAACTCAGAGAAGAAGGTTGTTTCTTGCATTGTCATGAAATTACATAAATGCATTATAATACCATGGTAAAGGCCCGTGTAAACATCTCACTAAAATTTTGTAAATATAAATTACGATTGCTAACATTTCAATGTCATTATATTTAATTGGTGGTACTGTTGGTTGGTAAGCTGAAAGCATTTCGCATTGAACACTACCCAATGATTCTTAGATCAACTAAAATGTCAATATTAATGAACGTGACATTGGAATGCTATTAACTGTATAATGCTCAAACGAGTCAACAAAGTGTGATTTCACATTGAACTTCAATGAATCTGACAAGCTCAGTGTCATAACATCATACATTTGTTATCCTGAAGCTATATTTACTCCTACCGTAACGTTAGATCATTGAACCGTCTCATCAAAATGACCTCAACGATAATGAGGTATTTCATGTGAATAATCAGGTACAGCATATTGTTATTAATGCACGACGAGTCTTGGCTTACCGGTATTGCATAATAGTTTTGTATTAAAGATTTTAAAAACATTATGCAACTGTCTATCAGCGCCGTTGCCTATCGGATTAAGCATCGTCTGAGGTCGTGGGTTCAAATCCCGGCCTTGCTGTATTTTTCTAAATTTGTATACAACATATCGATTTAATTTTAATAGGTTTCTGGATCATTCGTGTGATTAGATTGTCCGCATCAATCTATTTACATGTCAGTGTGACCGCGTAAACTTCAATGACGTCTAATGTCACTTTTTCAACTGATTTATTTCCTTTTGTAAAAGTAAGGGTTAGAAATATTCTTAGTTCACAAACTGTGTTGTTCATACCTAGTCCACCCGGGTGGAAAGTCATGTGGCTATATCCATCGCTGCGTATTGATGATGTGACCTGTGACGTAACGCCCGGCGGTATGTGTGCGCACCTACAGGGAATTGGTCAGTCAGTCACTGAATATTAGGAAGAGACCAACCTGTAGGTCCCGTGACCAATCCTGGTAACAAAGGTTTGAAAGTGTTTTTGTGTTCCCTAATGAATACCGAACCATTTTGACTTGGTCTACCCCTTGAAAAATGTCAGGCATTTCCGGGAGGGGTCAACAAAGGTCACACAGGGGTCAAAATTCAAATATATTCCAATTGTATCGATATGCATATTAAATTACTCGTCTAGTCATGAGGATTCAGAAAATGTATAGTTTGCCCCACTTCCGATGTTTGGTTAACGAGTTATCGGGTAAAACGTATAAAGGTCAACGACCTTTTCCGTAAGGGGTCAAATTTTAAAATTGCTCCGATTTTGAAAACAATTATGGTACAATAATAATTCAATAACGTATTAACTCATTTTAATTGTGATCCCTTTCCCCGATCAAGACTTATCCAGTGGACGTGCCGTATGGGAGTGTATTACGTGGGGTCAGATGGGGGCACTCACGCTTCTTTCCTGTACTCTAGGCCTGTGGTTTACTTTCACCTTAAACCGTTTACTTGGCATTACGTTCCAGAGTCCTGTATAGTTTGAGATATTATATATAATTGTCTGACAGGGGCTGACTGGTTGAATTGGCCATCACGCTAGTACTTGCGTGTGAACATGGTGTGAATGGTGTGAACACCCTACACCAACTGTCTAGACGACCCAAAAGGCAGTCAACTCCCGCGATGTGCTAATATTGGCATATGTGTCGATCTTTAGACCCATTGGGCTACACTTTAAACTAAAATCTGCTATATATCATAACTTCTTTTGAAATTTGAACTTTATATTAATGACAAAATCTGAAATCGCACTAGTTTTTAAACAATTGAAGTTCAAACATTTAATTTCTTAACACAATAACTTTGAAAAGTTGCGTGTGTTGGGCTCTAATTTCCACCCAAGAATTGTTCAATCCAACACCATTGACCGCATGCTGGGGAGACCTTGAGGAAGGCCAAGGCAGTCTATCTACATCTCGTCACATGACTTTATACACGTGATGCCTTTCAGCCACATTTCATTAGGTTTACAGCCCTTAATAGTTTTGGTATTTAGCCAGTGACAGTTTGACAGCTAGAATCGTTGATACCGATCAGTCTAGCTGTCATAATATTGACCAGCAAATAACAGCTGAATTTTGTTTACTACTGTCTGGGGTTTGACCTGGTTTGACCAAACAGTAGATTGACATTCACTGGGCAAAAGACCTCCATCATAATTATATACAAGGCCAACCTGTTATCAAACAAGGCACTAGCTCAGTTTTAATGTGTACCGTAAAACGGGGTGGATAGGGACAGTTTCAGCACTCTTCTAGATTGTAGATTTTTCAATGTAGCCTCATGAGCCAAACTCTTTAGAACATATTATTATGTCCACCTACAATGCCTTTCAACTGCCACTATAAAAAATTGAAAATATGTGATGGGTATATATTTTTTTCTTACAAAGGTCGGTGTCCCTATTCACCTCAGCGTTGGGTCAATAGGGACAGCATTATCCTTGGTAGGAAATCACTAGATTTAAAGAGTTTTTCCCTGTTTTATTCTACATATGGGTGAATATGGATAATGAGTGAATTTTGAAAAAACAAAACAATCACTTTTAAGTAGTTTTTACCACAATAACTATTCAAAATTATGTTTTAACAATATCTCTTAGACATGTTAGACGTGTCAGTTAACAAATAAATAAATACTTGACTGCTTTAGGTAAAGAGTTATTTAGGTGCTTGAAGATCATATAATATGTTATTCTTTGAATTGAGCTTTATATTCTAATTGATATGTAACAATTCAGTATCAAATGTTCATCTTTTCTACAAATATGGAGATAAATATCATGTGTCATTAAATGTGTCTTTAAATGTGAAAAATACTAATGAACAAAATAGCACCCTCATCACTCGGAATATTAGCATGACGTATATCTGGCACACTATTACAGTATAGTATCAGTTTTAACAAGAAATATGATCATTTCTGGTCAACAATGGCAAAATAACAGCTCAAAAATTGAAGCTTTCAATCAAGCGTTTATAGAATTGAGTCAATAGGGACATATATACACTTATCCAGACCATAATTGTTTTCTTGTACCCAAATGAGTCAAACTTTTGAGATGATATTTATGTCCACATAATAAGCATTTAAACTGATTGTACCAATTTTACGAAAAAAATGCAAAAAAGCTTGAAAAAAATGTAAAATCCTTTCAGAATTTCTTAACAATGTCAAAGAGTATGTTGAAGAACCTTAAAAGCTATGTCCTGGTGCATTTCCAGCTCATTTGCTCAAATTATGCAGTTAGGAGCAGGAAAGTTTTACCACACCATTTGTTCAGTGTGTTTTTTCGGACACCTTTATTTCAATACCCTGGCATCCCCGTTAGACACTTTTGCCCAAGGGGGGGGGGGGGGGGGGGGGGGGGGGGTTCACCTTATGGTAAGTAGAAATTCATTGGTAATATACAGTACATGAAGCTAGAGTTCCTACAATCAGGGACAATATTTTTGGACCTTTTTTATGTGTGTGATTAAAAACTCTCCCTCCCCACTGCATCAATGTTGAAACATGATTTTTGGGCTACGAGTGGGGTAAGTTATTTGGATCGAGGAAACGTCTTTGATGGCTGTTTCAATAGTGTAAATTTTGCGGAAACAGGGACACCCAACGTGTTCAAACTAACTATCTATGACCATGATTGAATAAGTCTACTAGGTTCATAATGTACCATAGAGGTTTTATAAGTCTGTAAGGTGTCATACAACATTGCTAGTAGTAGTAGTTATTTTCTTTCAAACCAATCTCATTCACTTTGAGGTGCCTTGGTGCCTATACTTTTTTGAACCCACACGAACCCACCTTTTTTTAGTATTGTTATGGTCATGATGGTGTAGCAAATACAATTATGACACTCGAATATTTAGGCAAACTAGCAAGTAAAAGCCTATTTTTAAATCAATTTACACCCCACCTCGTTTGTGCATATCGTTGTGTCATTGACATTGTAGTCTCAGTCTCGCTAAAGGGTACGCTACAGTTCAGGGGCGGATCCAGACATTTCTTGGGGGGGGGGGGGGGCAACATTTGAAAATGTGCATACATTTGTAAGTGTATAAACCAAAGTGGTGGGTTCCTCGCTAGCGCGGACAGGGGGATTTCATGTGCCCCCCTCGCAAGTGGATCTTTTTCAATTTTCGAACTCATTGGGTGCGATCTGGTGTATACTTTTGACCAATATTTTATCGAAAAGCCACCTCTTCATTTACAATCAATATTTTGTTTTTTATCATTGCCAGAAAGGAGTTGAGCTTAACTGATATTTTCTTGATTTATGTATAGATGTTTGAAAAGCGCAGACAGCGGGAGCCTGAGGGGATGTGTCACCTCAGAATTTGATTTTTTATTTCAATTTTCAAACTCATTTAGTGCGATTTGGTGTGTACTTTTGACCGATATGTTATTGAAAAGCAATCACTTTATTTCCAATCAATATTGGCTTTTTATATAGGCCTATGCCAGAAAGAAGTTGTGCATACTGATTATATTAATATTATTGATTTAGAAATTGTTAAGTTGAAAAAACTTTAGGTTCAAAAAAAGCGTATCGAATATACTAGTTACATAAAACATATCAGATTTCTCGTACGCGTATATCCTGACACCGACGTCCATAACTCCAAACGTTCTTATGTCCCCCGCATGCCTTTCGCTTGCCTTTTCGTACACCATCCCCCAACCAATTGATTGGTCCATCAGCTGTTGAGAGTTACCTGTTTGATTTGTAATCACTCAGTTCATTAACTTGGTTAATTAAGTTTGAGCTATTGTTCACATTTGCTTTTTATATACAAAAAGAAAAAACCACCCACCCTTTTCTTTTTCGTTTGTCCCCTCTTCTTCCTAAATTAGGCTCTTTCCCTTTTTTCTTTCCTTTTTTAATTTTTTTTCCTTTTAAAATAAAAATTAGGGGGGGGGCGCCCCTACCCTGGATCCGCACTGCTACAGTTCGTGTTACGCAGAAACTCATGTGAAACCGTACATATCAACCAAACCATGCACATGAGATTAAATTAAACGATGAGCCCCGTGTAATCGACGACTTGGCCTCGTGGGTCATTTGCAGAGGGTGATGCACACTGATTTAGTACGTATGACATAATTATGACCATAGCAGCTCTCTATCTAATCATTTTTATATGCCGGATATCATGATTAATCAATAAATGGCTTAAACTCAAACCGATGGATCGCATGAACTATGCACCCAAATTAAAAAAGGGTTTTCAAATTTCACAAACACAAAAAACATGATCCAAATTTGAACAATTTAATTAGGTTGGGTGCGTAGGCCATCCTATAGTCAAAATGTGCCGCTTTATTATACGACGACTGTATGTTTCAAAAAGGATGTGTAATCATGTTATAATTGAACAATTTAAATACGTTCACACAAAGGTTTCAATAATTATATCTATCAAAACTAAGAAAATATATTTCCAATGAACTACATAAAACATACAACCCCTAGCTATCGCTCTCTAAAAAAAGCACCAGAAAACAAAAGAACAATCTTTGTTTGTTAATTACGGTAAATATTATATATATATATATATATGGGGCAGGAGATACTTATACAGCGACATTTAAAACATGTGAGAACTTGTGCAATATATGATAACATGTACTATGTTTCCATGTTCATGCACATGTTTTGCATTCTGATGAGGCCTAAGGTTTGATTTGCCTAACCCGACCGACCCTAAATACATCGCCGACCCTGAATATGTTTTATTATTTTGAGGGAGGAAAATATAAAAATAAAGATAAATATTTAAAAAAAAGATAAAAAATAAAAAAGATAAAAAAAAGATATAACAATTGAAGTATTAAAGTTTCTGACTGTTTGCTTTCATTTTCGGCTATTTTAAGTCCCCAAAGCAGGTGATTAAAAAAAATTAAAAAAAATGTTAAAAAAAATCCCGACCGACCTATCCTATTTGTTTTTGTCATGTTAGGCCAATCAAACACCTATTTTTTATTATTACATGTCATGTCTAAAGTTTGATTATCCAATGTAAATTTGTTGGAAGTTAAACTCTATACTTTTAAGTACACTTGTCAATTCCATTCTGTAAACGAGATAGCCCTCCTCGCATGGCCACTAAAACCAGCATATCCAGGGAAATAATTATACTAAGATAGAATATAGACACTCTGAGTCAGCCATCCTCCTAGCTGAGTACGGGCGGTTCTCTGGTTGATTTCTGGCGGTTCTCTGGCAGTTTTCTAGGCTTAGTTAGATAGAGTAGTTCTAAAGGGGACTATATACGCGGGATGAATCTATTCTATACCATACACAGGATTTCAATAATTTAAGCATAAACTAGAAATTGCAATATATTTATATCATTTACAGTGTACACAAATTGTATGGCAACATTCATGTAATTACTGCTGAACGTTTTGAAACATTTATATTAATTGTTACCATGGTTGCATTAGCATTAATTTAGGGCTTTCGAGGTAATGCATGAAGTAGACGGATTTTCAATAAATCACATGAAAGAGAGAAATACCTGACCATCCATCCAACACAATGTCTCCTTTATCAGTGTTTATGCAAAACAACAACAAAACGGACCTCCTGTGGTCGGTCGGTTAATAGGCGGTTTGTTTGTTATTTTTTCTTATTTTTTCTTATTTTCACTTTTCAAAATTTAAAAAACATAAAAATGAAATTAAGAAGAGTTAAAATGTTGCCATTTTTTTACAAGCAATCAATTCCACGAGGGTCGAATTATCCATTTGCATGTGAATTTGTATTTCTATCTCTTTTATTTCAATTTTGCTTGTTTAGTGAGATATATAAGAGTTACATAAACTTTACTTTGAGTTGAGATCGGATAGGTAGCCCCATACACAAACAGTCAATATCTATCAAGATTTGTAATGAAACATCAAATATTAATCAACTAGATCCTTTGCGGAACACATCATTTTTTAGAGTTTCAAAGAGATCACATGTGCCAAATTTGGATCTGCCATTTTAACAGCAAATGTACTATTAGGTAATTGAATATAGAGATAGTTAGTTAAAGATGTTATTTATCATCAAGCATTTAAGGGGATGATAAATCTTTAGGATTTTACCTGTAATTAATGTCCAGTTATTCAAATGTCTGCCTTTCTATTTATCAGCGCATATATTGGCTAATTAAGGCCAGTGTCAACCCGGCACTTGTTTCAACAATTGAATTTCATATTTCTCTATTATTTTATACTTTGATATGTATTCTATCATTACCATCATAAGTTACTAATCGGAAGCTATTATTTCCCGTTCTTTTGGGTGATTTTAAATTGTTGTTTTGGTAAGTTTGAGTCAGGAAAAGGCGCATAGTTATTTGGCGGGAATTTAAGCGGAGTTCCGCGCTTTTCAAATGCTGCGACAGCTGTTCGATCATTGCGTCGCGCGCTGAAACTTCCCGCGCGTAATACTAGACGCGCCGCTTAATATCCGCGACGTAGACGCGAAAAACAAAAGAGCGCAAAACAATGTCTAAAATGTAAACAAAGGCCAATCTTACGATCATTTAAATTTCAGTTTTCTTCCAATTTCTTCACATTGTGACAATATAAATTGAATCTGATAGTTTATTATGATTGTTCATAATAGTATACTCGCTTTTTAGGTCACACGCCCGTGTGTTCCGTTAACATTTAGCTTTAAATGGTGGAAAATGTCAATATTTTTACTAAATCGATGTTTTCTAGAAGTTCAAATTTGAAGGAATTTTACGAATTTTCAGACAACATAACTGAAAATATATCAAACTATCAGGTAAGCTTTTACTACCATTGTGTAGAGGACTTTCAGCGCTAGGAGGCAATTTTTTATTTTTTCGATTATGGATTTTAAACTCGAGATATGCATCCATTTCTAGCGAAATGTACGCAAAAAAAACACGACTTTTACACTTTTCCGATGTTTTTAGCAATATTTCCAAAACCAAGCTTTATTTTGGAAAAAGAAAAAATTGCCTCCTAGACAAAATTGTTTTGTTTACAAAAACGTATATTAGAACAAATTACCATTTTTTATTTTATAGTTATGCTGTCTGAAAAATTTGGGGTAAAAAAATGGCTTTTTGGTTCATTTCTCAAAATTTAGTTTATTTGGTATCACATTGATATCACCATCGGCTTCCTTATCAAATTTCCTTTCTAAAAATGTATACTTTTATGTACTTTTATTCAATATTCTCAAACTTAGAAGCAAAAGTTGATCATCAAAATAATAGGGTTGACACTTCCCTTAATTCAAATGCACAAACTTTTCTATATTTTGTTTTGGTTTTTAATGTGTGGGTATTTGATCATTCTCATGCATGATAAAGACTGTAATTACATACAGATGCATTCATATACATGTATCATCTAGGCCCCAATTCTGCTTTATAAAAGCTTGTGATGACAATGTCTTAGATTATAAATGTATTATCAATGTGTACATTTGAACACAACAAAATAAAACTGAATTCATTATCATCAATTTTTAATTTTATATCTATTAATAAAGATCATTTGTAATCGAATCTCAGAGCAGTTGAGACAATTTTTAAGATCATCAGATATATCAAAATGAAAATAGATAAACCTGTTTTGAAAAATTATATTAATTTCATTGTTAAGTCTGTAAAACAGGTTTTGTAGTACAGTTGAATGACATTTATATCAACAACTTTGGTCACAATTATATAATTAGCTCTGACCATGGGTCCACATGGTTCTACCAAATTGTAGACATGCCTCATGTCTCAGGGTATAGTGTGGGTTTCATAAGCTATACCAAAAAATGTATGTTTTATTCATCAGGCCATTTCCATGGGAAACAGGTATTGTTTAACAAACTTTTGAAATTGCAATTTTTTGTTATCTGGTAATATTATGGCAAAGTACATGTATTTTAGAAAGTAAAATAATAAAACAGTTTCTTGTCCCCCCCCCCCACACGCATCATTTTACATCAATTTTTTTTTTTTTTTTTTTTCCTTCTTTATTCTTCCCATAACTTTTTTTTAAATATTTAAAAAGTAGGTATCTTGGTAATACTAATAGTAATACTAGATTTACTTTAGTCCAATGAGCATTTTAAATCAGGTTTTGTGTAAACCAACCCCCAGAACCATGAAATAAAAAGAGTTTACAAAAGCCTCATCCTCTTCAAGTAACGCAATCAATCATGAAATACCACGCTGGTATGGTGATTTTGCATCGTTTACTAAAATAATTTTAAAAAGGTGCCCTCATCCTCCTTTTATTCAAAAGTTAGGACAAGAAACTATTTTTTATTTTTTATTTGGCCTTAAACAAAAATAATATGTTTTCTTCGCCTGACTTTTTTTTATTTGGTGAGGGGCTTTAATATTTGTTATTTGTCCAAAAATGATTTATATTATGTAGGTCTACATGTATGTGTACTATAAAATGTCCCATTGTTGAAGTATTGTCGTATCATGAATTTCTCGTTTTAAAATTATATTTCATAGTTTTCCTTTTTTCCCCAGCTATATTCTAACTCTAGCCTGGGAACATTGTGTGGAACTCAATGTGTTTATTTTAAAATAGTATACCAAAAGCCCTGATGCTCTTGCTAGTCAATTGCTTGGGCCAATGTCATGAGTCATGACCATGGATTGCTCCATGGCTGTAAAATAGCCCTGACTGGTTAAACCAGGAAGGTGATAAAGATCTAATTGGTGCAATAAATCAGGTGAAAAGAGAAAGTGAGGCTAAATTTATGACCGGCGAAATGGGCTTTTTCGCCGGTGAAACTTGTTCAATTTGCTTAAGGGCTGTAAACCTAATGTGGGCTAGTTTTAAAACTAAAATCTGCTGCAGGGATAATGTGATTTTGTTTTCGAATTTTGAACTTTTAATTTTACCAAAGCTGTAATATCACTAATTTCTATGACAAGTTGAAGTTAAAGTGTGAATTTCTCAACACAACAACTTTCAAAAGTAAGACTTTGGGCTTCTAGTTCCACCAAGAAAATTGTCCAATTTAATTGAATCTAACTAAAGGTGTGTATGGTAAACTTGTTAATGTGAACTTTATTCATTTATGAACATTAACACACGACTATCAGCAAAAACTTTAATAATTACGTTTCTAAAGACCCCACTAGTACCAAGTCCTTCCTGCCATGGCCACAACAGGATACCACCCCTGGCGCTGCAGGGCCTTGTGCAGTGCTTGGCCAGTGATCCTAGTACGAGGGTCTTTCAATAAATAATGAAAGTGATCATGGTATGGGATGCATGAGTGATTCTATTGAAGGATAGTGTGATCAATACAAAGTATGAACCTTTGTCTTTCAAACAATACAGTTTTGGATTTCTGAGTGTGAACTATGACGTCATAGCATTGTCTCAAAGTAAGTACACTTGGGACACTGCTAAATCAGTTATTTGGCGGGAAATTTGAATTGTTTGTATGAAACATGTGATAAGAAGATTACATAACATGACACTAGAAACAGGTAAATCCCAATTTTTTTCGCGTAAGTATGATAAAAAAGACAATAACTTTAATCCCTGTGTAATTTGATATATGTAGTATAAGAGGAAAAAGTAAGGAGAGGCAATTGAATAAAAAATATACAAAAATCAGTATTTCAAACAGCCAATTTTTATTGAAAAATGCCCAGTCAGTGAATCACTAGTATTGCGGAAAATCAAACAATTTAGGAAAAATCCAAGCAATTAACCAGTTTGGGAGATCCCATATGATAGCTAACTAATTGTCTGAACTTATTCGCATAAAACCTGCAGAAAATATGCGCATGCGCAGACGGCAGATCATTTTGAACAGGGCCAAAAATGGCTAAAATCATGAAATTTACTAAATAAAAGCTTACTGTGCCTTCAAATTCTAATCAGAAATAATGAAAAATGCTTAAATCAATGTGTATAAATATTGTGATAGTCAAAATGAAGATATACATGAATGTATTAATCAAAGATGGCTGCCACAACCTCTCTTGTTACTGTTATCTTTAGAGCTACTAGATATGTATTGTTAAAGTAATCGTCACATAATTTCAATGGTTTGAGGAAATTTTATGAACAGCTCCTCTTGAAATCCCCACTATTATTGCTTAACATCCCACAACAATTTACTAAATTATAATCCCTCCATTGTTCTTTATCCTTTGTTGTATTCTAAGGTATATTATTGCGGATTTTGCTAAATAAAAGCGTATTTGAGATGGTCCCTTCTTGTTTGTATTAAGGAATTCAGATCTAGAAAAGAGTGTCATACAAAGATAAGTGTGTGTTCTAACTATGTGCCAAGTGTTATCTGTTTTTATGATTGCATTGCCGAGATAAACGCAAATGCATCAATCAACCCATATTCAACATATTACATATCCAGCCAAATAATTGACAGATTTCAGTCAGTGTCTGAAACCTATTGTGTTTACGTTAATGACGTTACATAACCAAAGGTATCTAACAATCCAAAAGTGTATTGTTTGAAAGACAAAGGTTCATACTTTGTATTGATCACATTATCCCTCAATTGAATCACTCATGCATCCCATACCATGATCACTTTCATTATTTATTTAATGACCCTCGTACCAGCGCTAGGAAATACACAGGCGTGGTGCAAATAAATCGGCCAAAGAAAGTCCAGATATATTACCGCAGATACTGCCTGGTATTGAGGTAAGAAGAAGGATGGCAATATACAGGCAATGGAACTCTAATGGACCCCAGTTCAGCTTCAAAAACATTGTTCAAACCATTCTTATGGTCATAACTCGCATCGACGTTATATTGTTCAATCGAGTTTGAGTGAAATTTGTGGTTTTTGCATGACTGATTCGTCTTGAGAAATAAAAATCAATCAACAAGCGGTGTTTTTGCGTCGTTAATCAATATACAAGAACAATGATGACCCTAGATTTGAACATCAACATCAGTTTAGCAGGGTAGGCCATTTCATCCTTTGCTTTAAGACCCATTTATTGCTGATCAATTTACTCGTTCAGCACATATATACAAAGAAAAACTCATTTGACACAGGATGCTTTTTACTAATGTATTTTTCCATATTATATATTTCTTTTTTCAATTTGGTATTGTAGGTGAATTGTTTGTGTAAGTTTAAATTACGATATTATTATTGACATCATTATTACATTACTAAGTTGTACATTGCATGTGTTAAATTATTGTAGATTAAGTTGTGCAAGAAAATGTATGTTGTAATGTATGATATTTTTTGTAACGCGCCTCGAACACCATTTTAAATCCACATTATTATGATTATTATTACGATCGATACCGCACATACACGTTCAAAAGATGAGTTGAGTGCCCTCGGACTTGGGGAACGTTTTTATCGTTTTTTAAATAACAATCGCGACTCCCTATCATGAAGATAGCCTCCCTTATTTGAAATCCTGGACGAGTTATTCTCAAGGGGGTGGGGTAGATTTTCACGATGACAAGGTCAAAAGGGCAAATTTAACACTTTTTACCGTGTCTTGAGAGCTCAGTGATGTGTTGGTGTTTTTCATTTCTTTAGGACTGCATATGGTTGTAGTATCTCAGCTTGAAGGGAAGTTCCGTGTGTCTAATGTAGTCCTTGGTGACATTGTTGTTGGTGGAAGTGATCTCGGCGCTGGAGATGATGCTGGCAGCTAGGCAAATTCCTTGAAGCGGGCAGTCGTCTTTCTAAAATAATTCGTTGAATGGGAGGAAAACATTAAGTTTGCCTGACGATCGCGTGCGCGAGAAACCCAAAGTAGCAAACTGCGTATTATAGTATATTTTATTCGATATGTATACATTATATACATGTATATATTTACACGTACATATATTATTGACAAACAGTCACAAAGCACGTCAGTCAGTCACTCATAAAGTAATACTACTAGTATTCATATCCAGACCGCATGCGCGAAGCAAGCTCCTCCGCGGAGGTGAGAACAGTTGAATTTACCGAAACACTTAATCGAAGTGGCTTTGGTCAGGCATGATAAATATAATTACACGGACACTTCAATAAAGTTGCATTATAGTAGTTCATATCGTCACAGCATGCGCAAAGACCAGAGTAATATAACTCAGTATGCCGAAACATCAACCGAAGTAGCTTAGTTGCATTTAGAAGTTGTATCGTCGTGGACACACAGCATAAACGAATCAAAACTAGCTTTGGTGGTTTTCGAGAGTTGAGAAAGTTGGAGATATTGAAAGCATATCAACCGAAGTGGCATTGGATATCATCACTCAGTATATTAAGGTAATTAGGAGTAAGTTTGTATTCCGGTATAACATTAGGTATATCTTGCCTTAAAATGAGTTAGAATTATTTACCTATCAAGAGACAAATTGCTGATTTAGTTATTAAATCAAATCACTATAGTGTTTCATGTAAATAAGCTATGACAGACTGATTGGAGTAACTGACAACGTTTGACAACTAATCCAACAGGGATGCTGGGCTTTGTATACCTAAATTACACTAGCAACCAACAGTATTAGGACACCTTGCAAGCTGCAAATTGAGAGAAAACACTGGGAATCCATTGAATTACTGTGTCAGTTTTCAAGTTAGCTTCATGGTATTCTAGGGTTATAAAATGAATACAAAGTTCTTATTCAAAGTTGGTTAAATGAATTTGGGACATTCTTGAGACATTATTATTTAAAAGGAAAACATTTAAAACGTTAATTTAAGCTGTTCGCTTTGGTATATTTAGTTAATTTAGAGTCAAATTATCTTGACAAAAATGCCAAGTTATGATGCAATGACTAGAACTGTGTATTAGTTTGCCCAAGTGATGTGGGTGCTATGAAAAAAGTACAGAGAATTTGGATGGTTTCCATTTAAAATATGAAAGCAAAGGTGTAAAAATGAAACTAAATTTCCCTCCCAAATATCTTATTTTTAAGATGAATAAAGAGATCAAGTGTCAATATCTGTGAGAGATTATTAAAGACTATTGACAATATTGGGATTAGTTTTACTTGAGTGAGTCCATTGACAAACAATTGAGAAGGGTTTTTTTACTAAGAAGACAAAATTGTCCGACTGCCCACCATAGGATTACATTGGCTATAATGAGTTTGATGAATTATTCATGAGCTATTTCCAATGGAAAATTTGTATGGGGATTTGAAGAAATTACATGTTTTCTTCAATTCCATGGAATTGAATAAACAGATGTTGTAGAAAACATGAATTTATTAATGAGAAGAGATTTTGGCCACATATTTGTTCAACTCGAAGTAAAATATAACACTCCAAATGTAATTCATGGAATGATTTTGACACCATAACCAAGTGTCCTAATACTTTTAGTTGCTAGTGTATATCCATAATCTGATCAAGTACGTTCCACTGCCGTAACACTTGGGTAATACAGACCAAAGACCATGAGGCATCAAGTAACTGTTTTTCAGTCTATTTGTCTGCAGCTGTCATTGTTTACTATAAAGCAAAGCCAGCAGTACTTTAGGGTTGACCACGAGCCTGCCTAATCATGAAATTGGAGAAGTCATGACCGCAAGAGTTAAGTAGCGTAATAAGTTAATAATACATAGTGTTAGATGTCAATCTCATCGAGGTTTAAAATTTGTGTTCCTTTTCTTGTTCGTCTTTTTTTACGTGTTGGTTTTCGTTTCGCGATCTCAATATCCATACCTTTGTCCCAGTTCTGTATACACGTGAAAGAAGAGGAGGAGGGCACAACGCTATCGACCAGTGACGTAGCGAGTTTTTACATGAAAATCTTCAATTTGTATTATTCCCGATAAAATGTCAAAACACGGACAACCCTTAGCTATTGCTGGTTTTATGGTCTAGGTGGGTCGGGAGGGGGGGGGGGGGGGGGGGGGGGGCTGGTGAAAAAGCATTATTATTCAAAGTAGATGGTACTGTGACGCATCTATACTTATTGCAGATATAAACTTGATCAAGGTTACTCTACGTGTTTTGTTTATTTAGTACGTTATTGTATCATTTTGAAAAATTCATCATAATTAGAAGATTTGTTTTCCAATCCAACCAACTCCATTGTAAATGCTATTTCTTAAATTATTTTCATCGTTAACCGGGCGATGACTGTTAAAAATATTTCAAAATGGTGCATTCCAGTTGCCATATTGGGTCGTCCGAGACGCGTGGCCAGCGTCGTCTGATGGTCATGCCAGCAACGGTCATGCCAGCAGGGACGGGACAAGATATCAAATTTCACTACAGAAGCATCCTAATCCTCATCTTACTATCGCCCGGGTGATTGTCGCTACCAGTTAATCGACCTATCTGCTATCCTGAGGCTTTGTGTTGAAGAAACAAATACTAAACTAAAAAACAGGCTTGGTTTTGGTTTTGGAAACATAGCTGTGACATTATTAAGTCAATCGTCACGTATAATATTTCAAATTAAAGAGAAAATACTTTATACATACATGTAGGTCTAATGTAAAGGCATCCCACCTGACCAAAGTTGAGTCACCCACTTTGCCTACCATCAGCCCGTGTCCTCTCAACATTGGTTGGTGGGGGAGAGGGATAGGGAACTTTCAGGCTATCATAAACAATTTGGTATTTTCACATGGCTCTATTAACCCTAACACTTTTGAAGGATTTTCCAACGAATTTTTTTTCAAGCAAAAAAAACACACACAACAAGAGGTGCCACGCCCCAGGGTTTGAACCCACGACCTCTAGGTTACAAGTCGAACGCTCTACCAACTGAGCCACGGGGGGAGCTATGTAGCCCGGGGCCATTATTTCACACAAAAACCTCAGCGCCAGGTGGAACCGACAGGCTGGGAAATGGGATTTCATGGGGTGCGGGGCTGTAAGGGTTAATCAAGGTGAAATTAGAGAAAAAAAGTGAAAATTAAAAAGAAGAAAAAAAATCGTTCCTTAATGCGTGCTATATGATAATCACAATATGCAAACAAGGGTCAGTGTTCCTTTTCTTGTTCGTCTTTTTTTTAACGTTTTCGTTTTCGTTTCGCGATCTCAATATCCATACCTTTGTCCCAGTTCTGTATACACTTGAAAGAAGAGGAGGAGGGCACAACGCTATCGACCAGTGACGTAGCGATTTTTTTTCATGAAAATCTTCAATTTTTATTATTCCCGATAAAATGGCAAAACACGGACAACCCTTAGCTATTGCTGGTGTTATGGTCTAGGTGGGGCGGAAGGGGGGGGGGGGGTGGTGACAAAGCATTATTATTCAAAGTAGATGGTACTGTGACGCATCTATATATTTTTTTTCTTCTATGATTGTAGGGGTTTCTTTCATTTATAAAATTCGATCAATAAATTGCACCAGAGAAGATGAGAAACAAGAAGAGAGCTTGAGCCATTAAAGCTATAATTCCTAAATTGCGCTATTCATAGGACTTTGTACTCTGTTATATATAAACTGCTCACAAAAAGTATCGTAACACTTAGAAATGATCCAATATATAACGGCTCGAAAGGGTATGCATTAATCGAAGCAAATAACCAAGTGCATAATTTTGTTCTGCGTATTTTGACAGCTCAATCGTTGAGATACGATGTTGCGGAGCGGAGTTATAGTCATTTCAATGATCGTGGGTCCAGTTTCCAAGGTGACACTCATCCCTATTGAAAATCACGAATCTGATCATTCTAAACAGTAATGCAAACCTCTTTCTATAGGGTGATTGTCACTTTTGAAACTGGACCCACGACCATTGAAATGACAATAACTCCGCACTGCAACATCGTATCTCATCGATCGAGGTGTCAAAATACGCAGAACAAAATTATGCACTTGGTTATTTGCTTCGATTAATGCATACCCTTTCGAGCCGTTATATATTGGATCATTTCTAAGTGTTACGATACTTTTTGTGAGCAGTTTATATATGGCCATGTGTTTTGAACTCACCACCAAAAAGGGTGATGGCGTTGCATTTTTAGTAACGAATCATCCATCTCTCTCTATTAACTCAACAACTAAATGTGGTAGAGCTATGGTTGAGGTATCATGTAAAAGCCTTTGTATCTAGCTACATTGTGTGAATAAATCAGGTATTTCTATAACTGTTTAGCTGAGATATGATTGATTATATTGTGACGGCGGCGCTGTGTACAATCTCTATAGGGAATATAGAAAATGTTCCTAATGCTATACGTTCAATTTACAATAACTCCTCATCCCTGTAATGTACAAACATAATGTTGCCCTTATTTTATGGATTATTTTATATTCTATAAGATTCTGTTACAACAAACGTGACAACTATTATATAACAATTGTAATGATGAATCGATTGCATTGTCCTTGGCTTTTTCCCTATTCGCTACACAGTGAACTTGTCCGAATTCATCGGTTTCACATACATTACTAAAGGGTTCAACAAAAGAAAGTATACCACTTTGTTTATGTCATTTTGAGTAATTTTTAATTTGTTGTTGACCAAACAGGCTAGATAGGCATTTAGATGAATCTTTTAGGCATAATTTGACACCAAATTTGCCCCCTAACAACAAAGATAAATCATGATTAGCACCATTTAAAGGAAAATATCCCATTTTCAAAATTCGCATTTCCAATACACAGCACGAGAAGATTTGGTTAATCTGTCCATGTTCTACCCATCCATGACATTCCTTTACATTCAAATCCTTCACCCATGCATCAGTTTACATTTGAATTAGCCCGCGCATTGAGGGATATGCGCGGTGATCAGTACGGGATAAATACGGCATATGTGTGTGTTAACAATTGGCCCTTTCTTCTCGTGCTGTGTATTGGAAATGCGACTTTTGAAAATGGGATATTTTCCTTTAAATGGTGCTAATCATGGTTTATCTTTATTGTTAGGGAGCAAATATGGTATCAAATTATGCCTAAGAGATTCATCTAAATGCCTATCTAGCCTGTTTGGACAAAAACAAATTGAAAATTACTCAAAATGACATAAACAAAGTGGTATACTTTCTTTTGTTGAACCCTTTATAACAAAAAAATGTTTACTCGGTTTGTTTCTCTTTGTAACTGATGTGGTTTTAAATCAATGAGCTGTTGTATATTTTTCCTGCTCATGTTTTATAGTGTGTTTTTTAAATTTCTTTTTTGTTATGTATTTTATGTTATATTAGATAATTCAAAATCTATAATCGGTACCAAAAGTATCAGATACACAAAGAAATGAGCGAATTTTCCGCAACTGGTATCAACTACGGCTATCTATAGCCGGATACCGGCACACTCTAGGACTTGTAATTGATGTGCATCTTACAGATCGAAAGCAGTCAGGTATAGATGAATACTGATTCATTCCACACACACATTGATACTGCGTAGCATAGCATTGATATTCCATCGAAATGTAATTTTTATTTTTTCGTTCGTCCTTGTCACTTCAGTCATCATAACAACGATACATAATAATAATAAATAAGCATTTATAATGCGCCATTTATCTAGAAACAAGTTCTAATCCAAAGCGCAATGAACAAACAAGAAAAACAATACAGTAAAGTAGAAATCACAGAAAAAACATGATCTGTAACAATCTTGCGCTGAACGAAAACCAAACAAAAATTGTTACGTGCTAAAAATATGACCAAAAAAATTACAAGGCGGCTATTAGTTTTACCATTACAAAACAGATTTGTCAGAAACCTTTCTCAACTTTCAAAGTCTATCTCAAGACTTACTGTACCAATACTAGGGATGCTTGTACTTCTTTAAATGCATTTCTCATGGTGATTCCAAATATTGTAATGAAATTAAACGATTTTGACATTTTTGAAACATTTTGTAAAATTGTGCAGACGCCTGGAAAGTGATAACATTAATTGTTATGTAAGAGGTGTAAAAATACGGTAAAGAACTTTGCGCACTTAAAGGGACACTTAATGTATATATTAGCTTATGAATTGGCTAACGTACCAGCACCTGAATGGTTAGGAACTTCTTAGGTAGAACTGGCGTGTGATCAAGCATATATTTACATTAATGTGTTGATTTAAAACGGGTTACAGAAAGGTTCTGACTCGATACGTTTGCCATTCATATTTAAGACATTTTATCAATACAGTTTGGCATTACCAAAGTGCTTTGGCGGATAAAAGGTGTCTCTTTTGACTCCTTGTATAAAATGCAAGGTTCAAAATGACCACATCATTTTGTTTCATTTTCATAATTTACATATTTTTTCAACGTTTATCCAAGTTAGTTTAATCTGCTAAATTTTGTCCCGTAATTACGTATACCTACGGTTTCTCCACTGCACAGGTCGTACATCATCTGACAAGATTGCGAACAAAAAGGGAGTCTGAGTCACACTCTAAATGGTAGTAGTTTCTAAGCCTTCTATGTGAACCGCACGGAACCTCCACTACACCACATTGCACGTCGTCTAAAAAGTCTAGATGGTAGTACGCCCGGCTAGATATTCAAATACGGACTTGGACCGGATAGTGAACTCACCTGGATGACGGATACCTGGGCCAATAACACTTAAAAGTTACACGAATTTATATAAATAAAAGTATTATAATACTAGTAACCTACTTGGCAGATCAATCACTTGATAATATGGATGTGGGGTGTAATATTATCCGTAACTTAAGTAATCCATTTATCGCGAGACGTTTTATCGAAAGTTTTGATTCTGCTAACGTCGTGAAGTATTTCGCGCCGTCGGCTTTATTATTAGGTTTACTTTCTAACTGTGCATTTTTATACACTGTAGCACGTGTTAAGCGCATGCATACGGTGCCCAATATTTACCTTGCATTGCAAGCCGTTTTTGACATATTATTTTTACTTTTTAGCTTTGTACCGACATTGTGTAGAATTCTTAATGAGGTACTTTCGGGAGAAAAGCATTTCTTTAACCATGCCAATCCCCATATAAGTTTCATCCATCCGTCGGCGATAGGATGTTACTTTCAAATGTTTCTTACGACATGTCCCTATACATTGTCCCTAGGATTTCTTACTACGATATCCTACGATCGCTGCTACGCCATTAGATCCCCTTTAAACTACCAAATGTTGAAGAAAAAACAACATGCGATCAAACTGGTTAGTTTTGTACTAATAATTTCATTAGTAAATGCAGCTATTCAGAGTGCGTATTTTGCTAATGTAGATATTCGGTGCTACGTTTGGCCGAAAGATCCTCGGTATGCAATGACTTACCACACTGTCAGTTACGTATGCGCTAGCACACGAACCTCCAGTGTTTTTTTCAATTTCCATACAATGATTATCTTTATGACGGGGATGATAATGAACACGGTGTTTTACACAATTACAGTGTATAAACTCGGTCACCGATCCGTGTCAAAGGATAGCACCGCTCATACCAGTAATATAGAGGTTCGAAATCAAGTTGCTAAGTTAGCCGTGTGTAACGGCTGTATATTTTTTCTTTGTCAATTTCCCTTTCGCGCTCAAGGCATCATCTCCATCATCGGAAGCATAACGGGAACACCTGTTGACATATCACCCGACGTACGTTTTTTACTATTCTTTACTGGTTGGGGTACGTACGTTAATTCTGCCGCCAATGCACTCATTTATCCCATTTTTAGCCCATTTTACCGGCAAGCCTACAGACAGGCTTTCGGGTTTAGTTGTCATTTGTATAGGTCTGATTCAAAACTGAAATCACTTTCAGTATCAGAAAGCGTTCGGGAGAGAAGTTCTAAATTCACAACCATGTAAAGTAAACCGGAAATATAAATGTTAATGCGATAAGTTCACACCATCGTGTGTAAATACCTATCGGATATAGTGTACGTTCTTAACACTCGTAGAAACTTGCTATTAGGACACCTTGCATGCGATAATTTTGAAAAAATAAAACAAAAATAATGAAAAAGTAATTTCTGTTTCGATTTGATGTTATCTTAGCTTTATTTCATGAAAATCGGCCTCTTTGGCTGAACCACTGGGATGAACACGATGAATTGAATCGAAACCATGATCATATGAATAGAGCGCTCTTGTTAGACAATGGTTTATTTCAAGTGGATCTTCTGGATGCAGACTTCCCAAGGAGACTCCAATATGCACAGGAGGTAACTGGGGAGCAGGAAAGATATTTTTATTGCAGACGAAGCAATATTTCCTATGGATAGCAGATAGAACGACAGGCTCATCAGCCATTATTCGCACAGATTTTAACCCTCCTCTAGACTTCACTTAGGGTCGTTTCCTTATACTCTATCACAGCTTCACCCAGCTTGTGAACCAGAATGGTTCCATTTGTTCGTATTCAGGATGGGGTACCATGTCAGGAGGGATAATGAGCTATTACATATATGGACTCAATGAAAATATATCGCGATTTAATTCATGTACGTATTAATGTTATTATTTATTTATTGAAATGAAATAAAAGTATTCGAAAAAGAATTAGGTAGTTTTCCTCCTTGCACGATACCTTAAACAAGATTTTATAATATGCTGAAAGTAGCCCAAACAGATTTATAGACGACTTAGTAGATTGATCATGATTTGAAAGCAAAAGCAAAACAAACACAAAACATCTGGTAGTCAATGCATCACTTATTGCAGAGTGTATCATATTTTGACATTGCATGATTTTAATAAATGGGTTAAAAATGAATTTTTAATTGTATACATTTTGTTGTTACAGTCTGTATTCTGATGTGTAAAGAAGCTGTGCATGGGAAGCCTGTAAAATATTTTCAGATTAACTCGTCATTTGGTTAAACTATTGTCAAATCTATTTAGCGATATTAAGATATCTTTAGATGAGTACTTGTTCAAGTACTTAATAGCCACCGATCAATTATAAGATCAGCTTATTGATTAATGTTTGTTGATTTAAAATAAAACTCACTGTAGTCGGTTTTGAGTGGGGTTGTCTTTCAGATTAATGTTGTTGTGTATGGCTATTATACTCCTATTGTTGTGTATGGTTATTGTACTCCTATTGTTGTGTATGGTTATTATACTCCTATTGTTGTGTATGGTTATTATACTCCTATTGTTGTGTATAGTTATTATACTTCTATTGTTGTGTATGGTTATTATACTCCTTTGTGTCGCTATTATACTCCTATTATTCCAAGACAACGCGTGGTCAAAACCGGCAATTGATCTAACATTTAGGAACGAGTCTTCTTAAATAAATATTTCACATTTTCCGACCGTATTGAAAATGACTCAAGGTATCAGTTGGCTGCTCTCGTGATTCAGTCGTGTCATCATATCACAGGTGACACCATTACTTTTGCATACTGTCACCTAGAATAATAGCAAGGGCACCATGGGTACCTGGATTATGTAAGACATGTCCTTGATATTTTATGACATTTTCTTAGGCTTTGATTTACTACCCTCCCACTATAATCTTCTAGCGGGTCCCGCGCAAAGCGCGGGTGCCCGCTAGTTTAGGTATAATAATTGAAACATTTCACTGGAACTGTGTACAACAAAAGTATATCAGAAGGGAATGATAGCCAAAATTATTACGAACCCAAATTTCTATTTGGGGTGGGGGAGGGGGGGACAAATTCAATTATAAATTGTTTAAGTGGACTGAGATTTGGAGAAATAATATTAAGAAAATGTTCTGTGTAATGTTATACGTAAACATGGAAAAATTTTGTAGTATTTGTATTTTGAATGATTTGATTAAATATTTGTATTGAATCTAAATATGTATGGGTATATACTTGTTGAAAAATATGAAAACATGTAATAATTATGTGAACATTTTATTATTGAAATTGTATAAAATAATAATTTTTATTTGTCAACATGTGTGTATTATGAAGAGAGGATTATGAAAGATGCAAAATATTACTCAATAAACACAAAAGACAAAAAAAGGAACTCGTGGTTACTGGTTCAAGCCTTGGCCCATATATCAATTCCGAATTATGATACTGCCATAGGCTTTTTGTTATGATCAATATGGTCAGTGGTTCGTAACAAAGTTAGCGTGAGCCAGTTGACCTGGCAACGGTTATATTCAAACGTGAACCACGCCAGTAAATTGACAAACGTAACACGTAACAAAAGTGTCGCTGCGATATTAATACACTGAGTGCCAGTGTAAAAGTCTCATTTTTACTATTGAGTATTATGTTGACGCAAAAGTAATATTTCGCATCATTCAGTGTACAAATACAATAAAGTAAAATAAAATAGTTACTCTTTTCGGACGATGCAATGATATCTTTTATATCACGTTTCCATAAGTGCTGGCATGATTGATGATGTCAATAGATACTCTGTACTCACCTTTAAAGCATATTATGCGAACTTTTTAAGGGAACACCCTCTTTCTGTGATTCTTTTCTATAAATGCATTTTATAACCATGAAACTAAAAAAACACGTTTCCTAATTACTTCAAATCAGATTTTGAAATATGTTGTCCTGGAACCAGGACAGTTTATTTTCTAAGTGTTTTTTGTTCGTAAATAGAATTCCATGGTTTGACACCGTGTTAACCATGTTAACACCGTTAACAATGTTACGATCGCAATTTACTGTATTCAAGTGAACACACCCCTACGGAATACTTTATGATGAAAGTCGAACAAATATGTTGAAAAAGTCCTTGCATTGAAAGCCGATTTCCATTATGATTTAGTTAAGTCCTGTGACTGTTTTCCCCCGGTAAATACAGTCAAAGTAGATTTATGAGTGTAAGAAAGTCGTAACTGATAGTCAAACTTCATTATAAGAGAGAGAAAAATATGTGTAATTCATTTGGGGAAAAATTACATAATAATTGTTTTAAAGGTCTTTGGATTCACCGTAAAAGTCTCTAGGCTCACAGTAAAAGTCTCTGGGCTCGCCCTAAGTCTGGAGTTAAAAGCAGTGTTAGCCTGGAGCATGGTCGCACTTCGGCGAGAAAAAATCGGAAGCAGATTTGGTATATTTTGTGTAATTCAAAAGTATTCGCTTATTACACGGACCCGCCATTTGCGTATGAGTGGCCACAGTATATATAAAGAAAACGTGTAAGATAATACGCCTAAGGTTACACGTATAACGTGTAAGGTTAGACGTCTAAGATAACATCTAACACGTCGAAGATGAGCAAATACAGTTAAGAAATAAGGTTTATTCCGTATATAGCATAAGCTTGTAAGATATCCAATATGGTTTTGTCCTTGTTTTTCCATCCTCATCCATCCTCCCCCACCCTCCCCTCCCCCGGGTTTGTTTGATTAATACTTGTTTGCAAATATGTACTCCCAAAGTGTCACAATTGTTAACGGAATAAAGCGAGAATGTTATCTTACGCGTCTAAGATACATCTAAGACGTCTAACCTTACATGTTCTACGTGTAACCTTACACGTACTACGAATTACCTTACGCGTACTACGTGTTACCTTAGACGTATTATCTTACACGTTTTGTTTATACTATGCCTACTCGACTCATATTTGCGAGGAGAGCCTTGAATTGGTTTAGCGTTGAATGAGACTAGTACATAATCCAATGTAACTAGTCTGACTCTCTCTGCACAATATGATTGCAGTGAGACATTGTGAAATGGTGCAACACTTTCATTCAATCTGATTCCAGTTCGAGACTTTCGCAAATGGTGGATTCTTGCAAGGAGCGAACTCAAATAGTGACATTTGAATCGTGTAAGATTTGAAGTAATTTTAAATCACGTTTTTTTTTGGTATATTTAATTTTAGATGTATATACATGTATATATACACATCCCCTTCCCAGTCTAAGAAATGGCTTACACTTATCCAAGACATTGTATTATCATACTGTACTACATGTAGTACACCACTGTGTTATTTCATCATGAACATGCACCAGTATTGGGCCTGAGTTAGTTGGTTGATAGCAAGCTGGCTCCCCCCGATGGACACCGGATTGGAGTAGTCAGACTCAGAGGTTGGGGTAAAGAGACTGATCTATTTCAGATCTAATTTAATGTATGTGTGATAAATGTATACTAAAGTTTACAGTACCAAGAAGAAGACAGGTAATTTGTTAACAAGTTAACTTATCTGAATTTGTCAAACTTCACACTTCGGTATATTTCAATATTGAGTTTAGAGAAAATACGTAACATTTTGATCATGTAACCTTGCAACAGCATACACACTAATACCAAATCATTCGATATGTTCATGTATGCGAGCTTACAACGTGTCATTTTATCAATAAAATGAGCACTATTTTCCGCCAAGTGGAATTCTCGCCAAAAAACCCACCCGATATGTTCATATATGTGTGTTAAATTGTGTAATATAAACAAATATTTTGATATGTTCATCTCTGTGAGGTCAGTGTATGGTTAACATGTGTAAGAGTATCAATGAAATATAGCACTACATTGCACAAAGTAATAACTTTGTTTGTTGCGTTTGATTGATTGTAAAGTTGTTATTAGTTTTTTTGTCAAGCATACCTGGTCATGTCTAACAAGCGACATGTTCATCAAGTGGCTACCCAACATTGACAGAGATATCCAATAAATATTGTCTGACACTGAACTTGTACTTTTATAATATAATATATAACTGAAGATTTATTTCCAGAGGCAATTCTTCTCTCTTCAAATAAAATGTTTCTCTCTCGTAACAGCAGTGCTTACATAATCGTTTAACATGTTTAAATGACATTATAAAATTTGATACGGGATCCCATTAATTTATTTACTTGTTGTTCTACAATTATTAAATGTGTTAAATGGTGATTAATCTCCCAGTTGAGATTTATAGACAGCTGATTTCCTTTTTTTGTGCTGAGGTTCCCTGTATTTTAACGCTGCTTGTTACGTACCTCTTTTATAAAGAGAGTTATGTGTTTCATAACATTACCAGTCTATCAGCTTTTAGGATATAGAGTTATAAAGAGTCTCTTAATCGTTTTAATGTTTACACAATTGAAGCGTTGTTCCCCAAATATCAAGTCGTTGACGATAGTTTCTCACAGTTGTCAGTCTTTATTATAGTGTACAGTATTGAACCCTTGACGTCAATGCAGTACGTCGGTGCCAGTACATTAGTTCTTCCCATGGTAGTTTTGGTAGTAACCAGACATTCAGTAAGTGGCACTGTATAGGATAATAAAGTGCAGCCCGAAAACCAAAATAATAGTTTTGAGGTTAGCTAATTCACAATAGATAATCGGTACCAAAAATCTGAGATATACATTGAATGAGCAAATTTCTTCTCCGCAGTTTGATACCTCATTCAACCAAATCGAATGGATACTTTTAAAGTTATGGCGATTTCAATGACCGCACATGCAACAGAAAAGTTGCACTAGGTATAGGAAATCATTGATTTGTGTGGGATTACGCACTGAAAAAACTCACAGCTAATCAGCTAAGACTTGTATTCTTCACAGCCAGATACATCCTTTGTCCCGCACATTGCGGTTATCACTCCAGACCCATTCATCTGTCTCGTTCAGATAGCACACAGTTACGACAGTAATCACACACAAATCAATGATTCCTATACCTAGTGCAACTTTTCTGTTGCATGCGCGGTCATTGAAATCGCCATAACTTTAAAAGTATCCATTCGATTTTGTTGAATGAGGTATCAAACTGCGGAAAAGAAATTTGCTCATTTAATGTATATCTCAGATTTTTTGTACCGATTATATATTTTGAATTAGCCAACCTCAAAGCACCTGGTCAGGGACTTTATGTGCTAGGTGTACAATAAACATAAGGTAAGTAGAAAATTTGGTTCTCAAAAGTGTAATAATTAACCAAAATTGGGTTCAAGTGTATTTTAAAATTTGAACTTCGGATATTGGAAATTCAGCGGTTGTTATTGAATATGCCAGGCTTTTTTTAGGCGGGGATCAATAAACCTATCTAACAAAGTACGGACCATTCTAAATACCATCAAATAGGGGGCATTAATGAAAACCTCTTTGATTACCACCCATCGATACCAAATTTTGCGAAAAGGCACTCCAAAAGGCAGGCACATTAATACGTATACCACTATATAGTGAAGAACCCCGGGTCCAAAGCTATCGCTCGAGGTCTTTAAAAATAGATTGTGACAAAACATAAACACCAGATAGTTTCCAGATTATATTAAGCGCAAAGTGGCCATACCAGGCTCCTTTTATGTTGCAAGTTTCAATGTCATAATAACTTTAAATTATTGACGATACTGACACTTGAATTTGTTATCCAGCTCCAGCGGTTTTATATAGGATGATAATAAATACGACGTGGGATGAATTTTCTTTGGTCATATAATTAAAATCCATCCATTATAACATTGAAACCAACGGACATTTAAACATTACGGCTGTTCGTGTTCACCACATCGTCTGGTACTTTCAATTTTCGACTCTACAAATGACGTCAACCCCTGGACACTTCATTGTTCTAACAATAGAAGGCAGCTACGTTCATGAATATACAATGAATAATCATATCAATGAATAACACGTCATTTGTAGAGTCGAATATTGAACGTGCAGACGATGGTGGACACGAACGACCGTGTATTTTGAATCTCCGTTGGTTTCAATGTCATAATGGATGGATTTTGATTATATGACCAAAGAAAATCCATTCCACGTTGTAACTAAATTATTATCATCCTAAAAGCGCTGGAGCTGGATAACAAATTCAAGACGGTCAGTATCGTCAATAATTTGAAGTTATTATGACATTGAAACTTGCAACATGAGGAGCCTGGTCACGTTGCGCTAAATATAATCATTAACTTACTGGAAACTAAAAAATGGACAATACTAGTTTTTATGTTTTGTCACAATCTATTTTTAAAGACCTCGAGCAATATAGCTTTGGACCCGGTGGTTCTCACTAAATAGTGGTATACGTATTATTAATGTGCCTGCCAGTTTTTGAGGTTTTTTTCGCGAAATTTGATATATCGATGCGAGATAATTAAAAAGGTTGAGTCATTAATGGCCCCTCTTTGATGGTATATAAAATGGTCTGTACTTTGTTAGATGGGTTTATTGATCCCCACCTTAAAAAGGCCTGGCATATTCAATAACCGCTGAATTTCAAATATCCGAAGTTCAAATGTTCAAAATACACTTTGAACCCAATTTTTGTTAATTATTACACTTTTGAGAACCCAATTTTCTACTTACCTTCTGTTTATTGTATATACAAGGGTATATACAAGGGTATATTAATCGGTAGACATTTCACCAAGTTTGGTTTGGTATACCGATCGGGTGTTAATTTTGCATAGTGATAATATAGAACTTGAGTCGGAATTTCAAAGTCTGGGAGGCACATGCACGTAATTATGTTTCTTACCAAAATCAAACGTGAGAGGCACATCCACGTATAATTTTGGTAGAAGACCCCCCCCCCCCCCCCCCCCCCCCCCCCCCACGGGCTTTGGACAGCTGATTTGCGGCGATCCAAAGACTAAATAGTTTATATTGGAAATTGAAACAGCAGTTATAAAGCTATAACCATAGGCATCGGTTATTTATTTGAACCATGGATTGAACACTAAACATGAAGCCAAAATGTTGACTAATTAGTTTATCGGCACGGAAAAGTTATTGATACAAGTATATATTGATACAAATATAGTGACGCGTACCTCTTGTATCAAGTACCTAGTGATCTACAAGTCAAACATGAATCTATTCTGACCGGTGTCACATGAAGAGAATCACAGACTACATTTACGCACTCAAGATTCAAGAGTAGAAAATAATCGCTGCTATACCTGACATGATGGGTTTTTTAAATTTAAACTGGGAGTGAAATGTGTTCGTATACAAATTGACGAAACCGTACGGTATTCAGTGGCGGTCGGATCCTAACGTTCCCCCACCGAATGTACCCTATAAAAATATTCGTACGTCCGGCATCGTCTGAAAATCGAAAATGCCCCCTCTAACCTAGGAGGGGACTTCATTTTTTTTCTACGCATGCTTGCGATTTCTTTGGTTTGTCCACCAAAATCGTTGACAAGTTCCTATTGAGTATGTACTGCAATGCAAGTTACATAACTTCTTGTGATGCGCTATTAAATCAACAGACTATATATTTCCTCCGCGGGCTCCATAAAAGCCTTAGGAAAAGTTCCCGGTACTATGTTCTAGCTGGCCGCGGAGTCATTCGTTGGTATCCCATGGTAAGGTCAAGCAGACCGACAATATTGATATTGATACACATATCCAAAACAAGTTTGATGTGATTTGATGTTAATGGTCCCGGATCCGGACTGGATGATATAATAATAAAAAATAATAATACCGCATGCCTATAGCGCTTTACGAAACACCTCACCTGATTGTGACCGCGCGGGAGCACTTCTCTAGCCGGGCCGGCCCTGTGAGACGTATCTTTTTTTTAAACTGCTTATAACTTGTCATAATTGATGTTTTATTGACTTTTAAATCGCAATGTTTTTATCAATAGCAGCTGATTGTATTTTTCTCCTATGGCTGTTTTAACAAATTTGTTTGTATTTTTGAGGTGTTCTTTGCATTGTACCGGGTGGTTCAAAAAAAAGTTGACCCAAGTTCAAGGAATTTTTTTAAACACATTTGAAGTTTCAGTGAATATGTGTTTACTTAGTCTTGATCAGCAGTAAGTTTTGAAATTATCCTGAAAAAATGATACATTTATCTTGGTTGGTTCTTCAGATATGGTTCATTACAGAAAGCATGCACCAAAACTGCCTTGTCCACGGGAGCGTCCTTTAGTAGAGATGGAATGCACAAAGTGGACTTACACACGATTGGTCACAAATTGTAAAAAAATGGAGAAAAAGGAAAAAGGAGACATCGAAACATCTGTCTGGTGCTTGACATTACCTACTTTACGTACCTATATTTCTTTGTTGAATGTGAATGGCACATAAGCATAAAAATTGGGATACTTTGTCAGGGCGGGCTTTTGAATTCTGAAACTAGAGCATGATGTTTTGTCGAAGTCAACAACTAAATGACGCTCCCCCCGTGGACAAGTTAGTTGTGTACATGTTTTCTGTAATGAACCATATCTGAAGAACCAAACAAGCTAAACGTGCCATCTTTTCAGGATAATTTCAAAACTTACTGCTGATTAAGACTATTTAAACACAAATTCTCTGAACTTTTAAATGTGGTTGAAAAATGTCTTTGAACTTGGGTCAACTTTTTTTGAACCACCCGGTATATATTTATAATCTTTTTATCATGTGTTTTAATGTATGTGTAGTTTTTTAAGATATTGATCATTTGTTTGTAAAGCGCATCGGTATGCGCTATATAAGTGTGTGTTATTATTATTATTATTATTATTATATGCTATAACCGTCTCTAACGTTAGTATTCTACTGAATAGCACACATTTATGCCACGTGATACATGCGCTATCTAACTGAAGGATAGCACACATTGAATTAAAAATTCTTGCACACACAATACTAGTAATGCCACATGTGACGCATGCGCTGTCTACTAAAATACTAGCACATTATAGTAATGCCACATGTGACTATGCGCTATCTACTGAAGATAGCGCGGCCACCGCGTACACATGTGCTAACTTAGCACACATAGTAATGCCTCATGTGACTGACTGTAGTGTGATAGCACATATAGTGATGCCACACGTGACTATCATGCGCTATTAGCACTGCCACCACGGTTATACATGCGCTTATCTACTGAAGTAGTGCCACATGT
Organism: Ophiura sarsii; assembly: GCA_035610835.1. NCBI lineage: Eukaryota > Metazoa > Echinodermata > Ophiuroidea > Amphilepidida > Ophiuridae > Ophiura > Ophiura sarsii. The sequence goes on from CM069449.1 coordinate 56,169,013, forward strand.
GAAGCGCTATCTACTGAATGAGACAATGTGCACATATCTTCAAAAGAAAGAATAGTGCTGGCTATGGCGCCTTGAGCATACCATCGGACCAGGCTTTCAGTTGACGTACGCATAGGAGCATCGTTGAAGCGAATGTCCCCTGGTAACCTTTATTCCAGATCTTATTAAAAAATCTTGTTTTATTATACAATGAATCCACTTTACTCATGCGTGCCCATAACAAAAGGTTTTCGCTCCCATATTATTCGTTGTTCAGATCAAGTCAATGCACGACCTTCAAGCAACCCTTTGAATACAAGCTTTAAAAGAATGATCTATACACTGGCGGGTTATTTTCAAACGAGTATCCATCAACATGTGTGTTGCACAGAGTAAGATATATTCTGTGGTGTTGCTCTTTTTATATTCTGAAACAAACTTTAGCTCCCCATCGCCGATACGTGTATTACCTCTAATCCCCCTTTAGAGATACAAGACTTGATCGAGTCTATCAATAGTTATCTGATTCCCTTTTCGACATAGATTTCGACATCATTGCGTCTCCCAATTCGTTTATTAAAAAGCTAGCTAATTGTTTTGCTACAAGATCTGACTTTCCTGAGTGAAGTTGTATCAACGATTTTCTAGAAATTCATCGGTTGTACAGATTTCCAAAAGAGCCTAAAATTGGTAATCATAGCAACGGTATTGAATTTAACGTTAGTAACGGTCCCGTTTCTCATGTTTCTCTGTTTTGGAAATGTGTTTACTTCTTGTATACAAATAGCTACAAATGTATATTAGCCTAGCTATAACAAACTAAACGTGATGTACACAAACTTGGGCACGCTGGTAAAATGGTTTTACAACAAGTTTTGCTATCATTATTAAACCGAACTCAAATTAAATCAAATTAAATCACTTATTTATCGCGCTAATATACATGTATATTGTTTACGCATACAATTCTTTAGAAGTTAAATAAATCAAAGAGATAAATGATAGAAAAAACAACAACTATAAACGCATGGGCCTTTATAATTTACAAAATTGACATAAAAATGATGCTACATTAATCCACCGTCAAGTTTTTTTGTTTTTGTTTTAAAAACAAGGAATTAAAAATACACCGGGGATCGAAACCGTGTTGCCGTTTGCAAACAACATGGCCTACGATGCACGCCACAGAGATCGACGAGTGTGGTTGTGATAGTTTAATTATTTAACCATTTATCCATTTATTTATAACGAACGGATTTTTATCGTTTTTGCCATTTTATACCATATTTGTATGTTACTCTCGCACAAAATGCGTTTATAATGTGATTATACTCCTTATTTTTGAAAGAACGATATAAAATTGACATTTTCGAACACAAAAAATTGCGTCATATATACGGTCCACAATCATTGTTAGACTGGACGTTGTGTGACGTGTTGCATAATTCATCTATTCAAATTACTGCTTCGAATCGATCTGTCTTATGTACGCTTTTGTTATACCTCTCGGTCGCTCATCGCCAACGCTGTGCATGAGAACAATTCTCAATTTGTTCGCAATGAGTTGGTTGATATCTGTAATGTATTGTTGCCTAAAAAATGTAGTATTGATGATTCAATCGATCGTGTCTGCAATGTACTTTATAAAGCCGGGATCTCAATGAGTAAACCATATTATAAACAACAAACATTGGTGTAATGTAGTTCTGTAGACGCTCTTCGTATGAGAGGTGTTTGAAGCTGGGTATTAGCTTGGTTGCTAGTCTTTGGAATTTTTTAAGTCCTCCTCTAGATATGTGGCACCAAGCTTGTATTGCATAGTCTAGGTAGGGTTTGACCAGGGACCTGAATAGCTTCAACACTACTGCTTTGCTTTGTATGTAGAGTTCCATGTTATCATACCCAACGCTATCTTGGTGATGATCTTCAGATATTCTCAGTTGTGGTTTAATTTCGTCGTAATTGGTATTTTCAAAGTCTCTTTTTGGTGCTGAATTCTTTCGCTCGATCATTTAGTTCATGGCCCACTTAATCATGTTGTGGTTGTATTTTGCCTAGATACGCTTGGCAGTAGCATGAAGACAGGCAAATTAGTTTAAAAAACAGGTTAATTAGGAATCGCGGGTTCGCCGATTTTTACTGCGGGTGTTAGGAAACTTGTTCAAAGTATACTTTTTTTGTAAACAAAATGAGTCCGAGAATCCATGTTTGGTATCAAATTTCACTAACAATGCAGTTTATTACAGTTTTGCTCCAAAATCACATTTTTGGCGCCAACATTTTTCGGTCAACCTAACAAAATCAGTTTTTGGTAAACAATTTAAAAATTCCACCAAAAATCATCTTAAGTCAATTATCTAGGATCGGGTTTTTTGGGGCTTAAAACATGTTAGTTTTGAAATTATTGACCAAAAAATGCCAACAATTTCAATTTTGAGATAAAAATCAAGCTGTTGGCACTTTTCGCTTAATATTTTCAAAACTAAAAATTGTTAAGCCATAAAAAACCAACCGATCCTAGATATAAATTGACATATCAGAAAAATTGTCAACATTTTCGATTATCTGGGGAACAAAAAGGGATGGGGCTTGAGCTTCTTGTAGGCAGGTGAGGGAGGGAATCCTCTCTCCTTCTGGCGTCGCAACTGTAGGCATCAGTAGTTACTTCGCAGATTAAAAAATCATTTAATTGCGTTTTCAACTAAAAGCCACAAAAGATGATGACAATATAAATCCTGATATGTCCTTTGGCTGACTATGCAATATCTAACTTTTCTCTTTGAATGGTGTATTTGCTACAAACAAATTCATAATGAAATGAACGTCGATAACCTTGCAAGCCATAAATGCTCGTATAAACGATATTTCATTAGCAATACTCCTGACATTGGACTATGGAACTAACGAGAATAATATTACACAATGTCTGTTTTAATAGTGTGGATATTTTCTTAAAAGTTTTTTTTTTATTAATAATAATAATAATAATAACACCAAGCGCTTATATAGCGCCCTTAGCCCAAATGGGCCTCAAGGCGCTTAACAACATATTATGATAGCATATAACACAATAAACACAAACAATATACACTCGGCAAAAGAAGTTCTTGGACACTTAAAATTAAATTAATATTTAATAGAATATATATAATTATATATATGATTATATATATATAATTGTATATCAAAATAAGCAGAAAGTAATCCTCTAACAGCTTAACATGGAATTTAGACATGATCACTCATGCATGGCAGATCCCATTCACTTGACAATGGCAAGAAGATTGCAAAAAATTGGATAATCCCTCCATTCAAATGACTGTAAATGCTCATTTCTTGCAATTTCCTTTTACGCACCTTACCATTGCTTAATGAATGTGCTCAGCCATGCATGAATGCGTACATCTTAATTTCATACAGACATGATAGAGAATTATTGTCTGCTTATTTTGACATGCAATTGTTTAATTTATATTAAATATTTATGTGAAATATTTGAACTTCAATGAGTGTCCAGGAACTTCTTTTGACGAGTGTATATAAAAAGGTCGCTAAAATAGTGGGTCGAGCATCAGGACACATGGAGAAAGACGGACACGACCAAATGGTCTCATAAATTTCGACTCGCTATCTCGCAACCTATGATCAGGTCGTCCATACATGCATATATGCATGAGAGGGAAAAGAGAGGAGGTCGAGCAAACAACAAAGGAAGAGGATAAACACGCAAATGCATGGATGGAGAACTGAACATACACTGAGCCAAAAAAGAAACTTATAAAATGTTAACAGATCGCCAAATAAAATTCTGTGCATGAAAATGTACCAAATTTGGATACAATATTAGTGCAATGTATTGCTTCAAATGGCAGTCAATAACCAATTGTTTGCTTCAATGACACAAGAGAAATGCGCACTGACCCTATGGTGATCTGTTACATTTTATAAGTTTCTTTTTTGGCTCAGTGTAGTATGATATTACACAATTTTGATTAAATTACAACATTAAAATCTAAGCTACAATAAAACTGTGTGAAATACTAAAAAAGTAAAAAGTGTAATATATAGATGTATGCAAAAGCAGTATAATATACAGCAATAAAAAAGAGATTGATAGAGGTATGCCAAAATCAAACTGTTGTGGCTATTGCAGAGCATTGCATTATTGAATCAAGCAGTCATAATCTATTTAATTTGAAAGCCATAATGGTCGTAAAAAAGGATATTTTTAAGTAATACTGCCCCTGACATTATTGGTCTATGGAACTAATGAGAATAATATTACACAATGTTTGTTTTAATAAAAGTGTGTCCTTTTTTTGTTAGGTTGACCGAAAAATGTTGGCGCAAAAAAAGTGATTTTGGGCAAACAATTAAAAATCATTATTTTTAGTAAAATTTGATACCAAAAATGGGATTCTCTGAGTTATACTTTTATATGGATTACATAATTAGTTGCAGTGCTTGTAGTAGAGTCATAATCTTGGATTCCGTGACCATTTTCTTCCTACCTTGGTGTCTTTGTCAATTTGTCAACTAGAACCATTTTAAAAGAAAATGAGTTCCCATGCACCTCTCAAAAGTGACGGTAATGTTCTTTAATAGCGCAAATTCGAAAATGGCCGCCATACAGGGTCCCGAACATTTAAATGGCTTTAATTAAGCTAAGAAGCCTACCAAAGTTTTTTTCTGAGCACAAGGATTCCGAAAAAGTATAGTTTGGCCTACTTCCGATGTTTGATTAACGAGTTATGGGTCAAACGTAATAAGGTCGTTGACCTTTGCATATGGGGTCAAAATTTAAACTTGCTCCGATTTTGAAAAATGATATCTCAAATTGTTCGTCTGATTGCAAGGATCCCAGAAAGTATACACCTAGAAGGTGTCTGTTGTACCTTATAAAGGGTCAAAAGGTCAGGTTCTATATAGGTCAGTATACTTTGACCTTTTGACCTACATAAAATATTCCCAGTGGTTAAAAAAAAAAATCTGGAATCCTTGTGATAGCATATTTGGTCTGGTTTCGTCGTTTCAGACCAAAAAAACTTTTAAAAATGTTAAGGTCGGAGAAATTTGTTGGAGTCCTTTTGAGAGAAAACACTCCCTTTTCGACATGTTTCATATTTAGGGCCAGCAATCGGAACATTTACCTTTAAAACTGCTTCTCCTTACGTTTCCGTCTTTATACATACGTATTTCAAATTACATAGGGATTAAAGGTATGGTCTTGGGTATCATAATTATGCAAAAAGAATCGGGATTTACCTGCTGGGTGTATTTTCCAGTTCGACCCTATTACGTAAAAAGCGTAGCGCGCGAAATGTATACAACATATTTACACGAATCTGGCAATTATTAAGGTACATTTTTATTTTAAACGGGCTTGTATATAGTGATATTTCTGGACAAATAGGGAGATGAGCCTAAGTTTGTTTTATACGAGGGTTGGTCAGTATGTAATGAAAGTGATCTTGTGAGACACATTGAATGATTCCACTGAGAGATTGTGTGATCAATACGAACCTTTGTCATTCAAACAATACACTTTTGGATTTCTAAATTTGCCATTTTTATACTAAATTGCCCATCATCAAACCGGGCAAGGGGCAAATTGTTGGGAATTAAGTAAATCCCTTAGATTCTTCAAATAGGCGCAACTTCACCCAAAGTCAAGGGGAGGAGGGGAGATACGCTACTTGCCGCCACCAAATACAAGAAGATTATAACTTGAAAGTTAGCCTATCACCTCGCCTATTTTTAGTTTGACACACAACGTTTAATAATGAAAGTATCAATTACTGAGAAACTACTGTCTTGACAAGCTTATGATACTCAAAGTAAAGCTCTATACTTTTGTCTTTAATTGGATTCCAAATTAAGTAGTACAGGTATAGTGAATGATCTGTCGAATCGCCCCCAAGCGGACAATATAAATATACACAGAGTTTGTTAAACTTTAATTAAAATCTTATGCAAGTTATAACATTTGATTTCTACTGGCGTAGGAAGAGGGCCTCTATAGACAGGTTTTGTCCATGGACGGATTTCTCTCAACAAATATGGGGTCTGTCTGCAAATTCAAATTAATAGTGCTATGAAGAGAGACGAAACGGGGGAAATACACTTTATATTAATAATAATTTATATGGGTAATTAATTTGTATCTGTGTATCTGTATCTGTATGACCTTTCTCTTTGTTCTAATGTTGTTGGGTGGGGTGTGTATGTGTGGTGTGTGTGACAAAGAAGTTCACATATGTATCAATAAGTATACTTTTTTTGTAATTTTACCCCAAATTTGGTCTTAAATTGAAATTTCAAAAAAATATTCAAAGAAAAATTAGAAAATGATTTAATTTTGATTTGTGTATCATGTAAGCATTGAATCGAGTCATTCTAATCACTCTCAAACATAATATTTATAAAATTAAGTTTCAAATTTACATACCTGACTAATGATTGAATTAACATATTCATCAATATCTTAACAATCTACAGTTTTACAGTATTATTGCAATTTGCTTAAAGGGGCATTAAGAGATGTGGTGTAGGCAGCGCCCTAAATTATTTTGGTCATATTAAATATTCTGGTCATTTGGGGGCATTTTCAACAATTGACGGCCATCTTGAATATTGTTTACATTTTATGTGGCGTTCCGAAGCCGTCACCAACCATCAATGATTCGAAAAATATTAAACTCTGTCTTAACAGAACCTTTTCAAGCCTCAGGAAGCTAATGAGTTGGATATTGGCGGCCATTTTAAACATGACCTCTAGCGGACAAACTAGACAGGGTACCTATTGTCTACCTCACTTTTCTGGTATATGGTTTATGATCTGGAATATTGCTGTGAAGAGTAACAGAGTACCTCTGTCATGCACACGAACCCCCCCCCCCCCCCCCCCCCCCACCCCCCAACCCCAACTGGCCAAGAACTCATACATGCATCCGCATTAATTGAGAGTAACCAATACAAAGACTATTGACAGGTGAAGCTTTCATTGGATGTTTATTTGTACTGGTTTATCATAGTAAGAGACTCATAAGGTGATTTGAACATGCATATTTCGATTATTAAAGCAAATTGTGATGATACTGTCAGGGTAAAACTGCATATTTGTCAAGATATTGATGAAAATATTAATTCAATCATGCAGGCAGGTATGTAAATTTGAAACTTCATTTCATAATTATTATATTTAAGAGTGAATAAAATGACTCGATGCAATGCTTATATGATAGACAAATCAAATTCAAGCATTTTCAATTTTTTTTCTTTGAATTTTTTTGAAATTTCAATTTTTGGACCAAATTTGGGGTAAAATTACAAAAAAGGTATACTTTTTGATAAAAATGTGATTTTTTTTGTAGAAAACCATTTGTTTTAGTTACAATCAAAGATTAAAGACTACATTTACAAAATATATCAGAAATGCACTACCTTAAAACATAAATTTCGTGTAAAATTTGGAAACATTTGTTTTTGGTTGCCATGGTAACCAAAATAAAAATAAAAAGGATGTAGAACTGTTTTATATAGAATTAATTAAAGCATTAGTAACGTTTACGTGGAAATATTTTATGCATACGAAAATCTATAACAAATAATATTTGCAAATTCTTTAAAATGCTGTCAACTTATTTTGTGGTTGCATGGAAACGAGTCAACATTTCATACACGAAACCACCCACATCAACTGTGCATCTACAAAATTCAGATTCCCGAGGGTTGTAGGTTTAATTTGATATAAATCATGCCATGGTTATTCTTTTTAAGGTTGCTTCAAAAATAAAGCCTTTTGAAGAATGGATTTTCTTCTACTTAATTGAGAAAAGGGTTCAAATGAGCTAGAAAACGGGCACAAACTGGTCAAAAGTGCTAGTTTCGGCTTAAAATTAAGAAGAATATGGCCACGGGGGACACTGAAAAATTATAAAGATGCATAGGAAACGAGTTGATCTTCAATATAATACCATACTTGTATCAATTTTTAGTATAATAGATTTATCTAGCTGACAATTTAAGAAAAGATGGATATTCATCTCCAGGGACATTAAATTAATATGGGGTGAAATTGGGCTTTCTTGGAAAATTGGAAATCTGACTTTCATTCGGTATAATTTTTAAACCTATTCATTTTGAAATCTGATATTTGAAATCTGATATTTTGTGACAATATACAATATATGTCATGTGGGCAGTTTCAAAAAACAATACATAATGTTGTAACAAATGCGTTTGCTAGTATTATAGGAAGGCAAAATGTTTATATGAGAAGAAATTTGAAATTTGCATACAAATGGTGAAAAATTGTTCCAAAAATGACACTTTTAGCTAAAGTCAAGAGAAAATAGCCGGAAACCCCCTCAAAAATGTTATACAATGAAAGAAAATTAAATTACCGTTACGATGACACCACATTTGACATTTTTCATTGATATTAAGATACATTGTGGCTGAAATTAGTAATTTTCCCAATATTTGACCTTTGGTGACCTCTGGATGACCTCTAGTTGACCTCTACTTGACCTCTTCCCCGGGGACAAAATTCCCAACCATGATTTCCAGACGCGGAATGAAAATACCTTTCCAATGATATATGTTGTGGAGGTGATTACCTCCGGTAGGGGTAAAATCTTTATTTAAGGCCCTTTTTGGCACTTGGCCGCAGTACTACACAATTTAAGGATGAAACTGTTGAAAAAACTAACCGGTGGGAAAATTTGGCGAAATGTAGCTTGGGAAAACAGGACTTGCAGACGACTGGATTCGACCCGGGTCATCCAGGCTGGACATCACAGTGTCTTAGTCCACTCGGCCAGGGGCTCACGCGCGACGCGCCCGTAATTAACAATTCCGTGCGAATTTATCACCCGTCGTGAGTGCCTGGCGATATAGGCTGAGGCGACACGTGCTTCCAGCATAGTTTTCAAATGGGATTTCATAGGGTTCGGGGCTGTAAGGGTTAATCCACTGGCTGAAATAAGTCTGGAGAATTTCACCCGTGATTGGTCTCAAGCGCAGTTTGTAATAATTGTGCCAGTGAAGTTGCCAAATCCGATCATGGATTAGTAGCGTCACAGTGAGTGCCACGCCATTTTACGGTGTTTGAATAGGAAACCAGAGTTGGGTGGGTATCTCGTTTGGTATTCTGTCTCTCCAAAGACTGGTCTCTCTCTGAATAGGCGGAAACACACATTGTACATTTGATGTGTACAGTGAACTTCCTCCTTCTCTTTCTCATCTTCTCTGATTACACTTAACACAAAATGTTCTTGACCAGGTACTTTACTCTTGTTCTGGTCATGATATATTTTATTGTTGTTCTTAAAATAGATTTTTGGGGTTTGCCATTTTTACTCGGTTTGTTTCTCTTTGTAACTGATTTGGTTTTAAATCAATGAGCTGTTGTGTACAGCGCTTAGAAACAGTGTTGAAAGAGCTTTATAAATGTAATTATGTTATGTATGCTATGTTATGTAAGATAATTCAAAATCAATAATCGGTACCAAAAGTACCAGATACACACAAAAAATTAGCGAATTTTCAGCAACTGGTATCTACTACGGCTATCTACGGCCGGGTACCGAGACACTTTAGGACTTGTAATTGATTTGCATCTTACAAATTGAAAGCAGTCAGGTATAGATGAATAGTTATCTGTGATTCATTCCACACACACATTGATACTGCGTAGCATAGCAATGATATTCCATCGAAATGTATATAATTTTTATTTTTTCGTTCGTTCTTGTCACTTCAGTCATCATAACAACAATAAATAACAATAATAATAATAGATAAGCATTTATAATGCGCCATTTATCTAGGAACAAGTTCTAATCCAAGGCGCAATGAACAAACAAGAACAACAATACCGTGAAATAGAAATCACAGAAAAAAACATGATCTTTTTAAAACAATGATCTTAAACCATGATCTTGTTAAAACAATCTTGCGCTGAACAAAAACCAACCAAATAATGGTTACGTGCTAAAAAAATGACTAAAAACAATTACAATGCGGCTATTAATATTAAACATCGTCTATAAGCCCATACTGACTAATAGTTAATAAGCTGAAAATAGATAAAAAAGGTATGAGCGCCCTCTTTTAATCTAGAGAAATTAGCACGAATGAGTTAAGTGTATTCGATATTCAATACTATAAAGTTGTATTACTATCTAAATAATTTCATGGACAAAGCGTCAACTTCAGTATCACGAGGTTGGTGGTTCGATTTTCAAGTACACCCTTTGCAATTTCTTTTGAAATTCTAGTGATATAGAAATTAATGCAAACTTGAATGTAAACTTATTACTCAACTATACTCGCTTTATTTTTATTTTTCAAAAAACAAGCGCATAATTAATTTGATTGTAAAAAGTAATGATCTTAATAGTCCAACCTATTTATAAGCTAAAAACATTTATACTACAAATTAACTACAGCAAAATGTATTCATTGGCTTATTTTAAATGTTTCACACAGTAATCTTAAACGTTTCCTTCATCATGATTTAAGGGCGAATTATGATGATGCATATTAGGTTGGTAGATCAAGTTAAGCAACAAAATGAAAGTAACTATGCAAACCACTATAATCCTGGTCTCACAGGATTATAATTGAATGGCTATTAAATCAATTTATTTCCAATAAGAATGGAGGGCCGTCCATTTATACCGACCCATCAATCATACATGTAGTTATAAAACAGTATCTGACATAGCAGTCCCGTTTAGCTCAATTGGTAGAGCCGACAGTTTGGGCTAGGGCAATTGTGATCGCAGGTTCCAGATGACAATTCCTGATTCGAATCTCACTTCAAGACCTCTGCTTTTGAAAAGTTTATAAATATTTACGGTGTATATCAAATTCTTAACTTTGTTTTTACCATGAATAAATAGGGAATCTATGTTTGTCTTTAATGTTGGTTTTCCCTCTTTTTCTCTCTTTCTTCTATTTTTTATTTTTTTTAATGTTATATCACAATCGTTTATAAATAGTACAAACATTTAAATAAACTGGACTTCTGAAGACAGTATTTAATCATTAATTATAGGGTACTTTGACGGGCGGACATTACTTCAAATCAACCTCCACGACTTAGTATTTTTGTAAAGACATGCATGGATGGAGTACAGTGAGACAATACAGGGTGGTCCAAAAAAACTATACCCAACTTTGGAGGCCATTTTCTCCTAGATGATAAAATATTTTTAGTAATTTGGTTTGCATATTATTAAAGCATATATCGTTGAGCATTATTGGTGAAAATAGGGAAGATATTACATTAATATTTTTTGAGATATTGCTATTTTTAGCGAGTATGTGTAAAAATGGCTTTTCCACGGGAGCTGTCAATGCATCAACATGTTTGAATATGATATGACACAATAATGTAATGACGCGATAGTCCTTTGACAAATGTTTTTGCGAGAGCTTCTTTTATTTACACTAAAATGGATAAATAATACTTTTTAATAGATAGGCTTCTGGTTTTGTTCATTTCAGTTAGTTCAACAAATGATATAATATCATATTGTCATAAAAGTGCATGTTTTTGGAATGGTAAACCAGACAAAATAAATAGAGATACTATGTATTGTAATAAGGAGGATGGTGGATTAAAGATGACAAATTTTCATAATCTTGTTGACTCTTTGAAAATTGCATGGGTTAAAAGATACCTTGATAGTGAGAATTTAGGGAAATGGAAAATTATATTTTGTAAAGAAATCACAAACATTGGTGGTGAGTGGATATGGCTATTTAATCCTACAAAAGATATTGATTTTTGTTATGATAAATTGTGCAATGCATTTTTGTCTGATGTTATAAAAGCATGGTATAGATTGAAAAAATCTAGTAATGACACAATTACTGATGATTTTTTAGGGTATAATACAAAGATAAAGGTTAACAAAAATACTGTTTTCTTTAAAACATGGAGTGTAAAAGGGGTAAATTTTACTTCTAAATAAACATAAAGACCCTCACGGGCTTTGAAAATGAAAAAAAAATGATACTGATAGGCCTGTATGTCTGACATCGACATATAGACCTACGTGAGATATCGATGGTGCCCCTGGTGCAACGCAAATTCTGGTCTCACGCAAATAACGACAGTTGTGCGCCGACACAAAATCTCATACAAATGGGCTCGTTCACAGTGCCTACAAATTTATATGCCTACATTGCCTTTGTTCATTTTTGATTTGTGTTAACATAACATATGCCGACACAACATTATCATTTACGCATACGATCGATAATTGTTATAGGGCTTTCTCCCCTTCTTTCCCTTTTCCTTTCTTTCTTTCTTTCTTTTCTTTTTCCTTTCTCTTTTTTTCTTCTTTCTTTCTTTCCTCTTTCCTTTTCCTTTCTCTCCCCTTCTTTTTTTCTTCTTTTTTTTCTTTCCCTTTTCCTTTCTCTTTCCTTTCTTTCTTTCTCCCTTTTCTTCCTCCTTCCTTTTTGCCCACAGCACCATGATTTTGCCGATAGATTTGATGAATGGGGGTGTAATTTTGGAATGTCGTCTGCAGACGCCATGAAAGTGATAACATTAATTGTTATGAAGGAGGTGTAAAAATACGGTAAAGAATTTTCGCACTTAATGTCTTAGTTTTGAATTGGCTAACGAGTGGTTAGGAACTGAGGGGTTAGGAACTTCTTAGGTAGAATTGGCGTGTGATCAAGCATGTAATTATTTACATTAGTGTTGATTTAAAACTGGTTACAGAGAGGTTCTGACTCGCTACGTTTGCCATTCACATTTAAAACATTTATCAATACAGTTTGGCATTACCAAAGTGCTTTGGCGGATAAAAGTTGTCATTTATGACTCGGTTCAAAATGACCACACCATTTTGTTTCATCTTCATAATTTACATATGTTTTCAACGTTTATCCAAGTTTGTTTAATCTGCTAAATTTAGTTTCGTATTTACGTATACCTTAATACGGTTTCTCCACTGCACAGGTCGTACATCATCTGACAAGATTGCGAACAAAAAGGAAGTCTGAGTCACAGTCTAAACGGTAGTAGTTACTAAGCCTTCTATGTGAACCGTACGGAACCTCCACTACACCACATTGCACGTCGTCTTAAAAGTCTAGATGGTAGTACGCCCGGCTAGATATTCAAATACGGACTTGGACCGGATAGTGAACTTACCTTGATGACGGATACCCGCTAGGGCCAATAACACTTAAAGTTACAAGAACTTATATAAATATAAGTATATATTATAATAACCTACTTGGCAGATCAATCACTAGATAATATGGATGTAGGGTGTATAAGTATCCGTAACTTAAGTAATCCATTTATCGCGAGACGTTTTATCGGAAGTTTTGATTCTGCTAACGTCATGAAGTATTTCGCGCCGTCGGCTTTATTATTAGGGTTGCTTTCTAACTGTGCATTTTTATACACAGTAGCACGTGTTAAACGCATGCATACGGTGCCCAATATTTACCTTGCATTGCAAGCCGTTTTTGACTTATTATTTTTACTTTTTAGCTTTGTACCGGCATTGTGTAGAATTCTTAACGAGGTAATTTCGGGAGAAAAGCATTTCTTTAACCATGCCAATCCCCATATAAGTTTCATCCATCCGTCGGCGATAGGATGTTACTTTCAAATGTTTCTTAGGACATGTCCCTATACATTGGCCCTAGGATTTCTTACTACGATATCATATGATCGCTGCTACGCCATTAGGTCCCCTTTAAACTACCAAATGTTACAGAAACGACAACATGCGATCAAACTGGTTAGTTTTGTATTCATATTTTCAGTCGTAAATGCAGCTATTCAGAGTGCGTATTTTGCTAATGTAGATATTTGGTGCTACGTTTGGCCGAAAGATCCTCGGTATGCAATGACTTACCACACTGTCCGTTACTTATGCGCTAGCACACGAACCTCCAGAGTGTTTTTCAATTTCCATACAATGATTATCTTTATGACGGGGATGATAATGAACACGGTGTTTTACACAATTACAGTGTATAAACTCGGTCACCGATCCGTGTCAAAGGATAGCACCGCTCATACCAGTAATATAGAGGTTCGAAATCAAGTGGCTAAGTTAGCCGTGTGTAACGGCTGTATATTTTTTCTTTGTCAATTTCCCTTTCGCGCGCAAGGTATCCTACAAATCATCGGAAACATAACGGGAACACCAGTTGACATATCACCCGACGTACGTTTTTTACTATTCTTTACTGGTTGGGGTACGTACGTTAATTCTGCCGCCAATGCGCTAATTTATCCCATTTTGAGTCCATTTTATCGGCAAGCCTACAGACAGGCTTTCGGGTTTAGTTGTCATTTGTATAGGTCTGATTCAAAACTGAAATCACTTTCGGTATCAAAAAGCGTTCGGGAGAGAAGTTCTGAATTCACAAGCATGTAAAGTAAACCGGAAATGTAAATGTCAATGCGATAAGTTCACACCATCGTGTGTTAATGCTTATCGGAAATAGTGCACGTTCTTTATAACACTTGTAGAAACATACTGCTACACTAGCAAGTCTTAGAACACCTTGCATGCAACAATTTGAGAGAAGACTCTGGGAACCCATTGAACTACTGTTGTTAGGCTGTTGTTGTTGGTTGTTAGGGAGTGTTCATAAATACTTTGGTGGGGTTAGAACATGAACGGGGGATACAAAAAAAGGTTCTTAAAGGGGATCAAGAAAAAACACCCCTATTTTTCGGGGGGGAAAAGATGATGTCCATGGCTCAATTTTTTCCAACCCCGCCCCCCACCAAAGTATTTATGAACAGTCCCTTAGTGTATTTCATTGGTTCTTGCCCGTGTGATAAGCTATGTACCGATATCACACAAAGTGTTCCAATGCCGATAAGCTGATTGGTCGCCATGGTGTGGTCTGCGAGCACTATACGATAACGCATTGAGCAATATAACAACGCAGTGAAGCGCACTTTAGAACAACTCAGACGTCCGCTTATGTTATTGAATCAAAAGGTTTCTTCGTGTACACACAATGGGCGTCACCTGCACAGGCTCGGTTTTACCAATTAGATAATCTTATCCGGTACGGATGGATCAATAATGCATAATAGTACAGGGCCCTTTTTCATACAGGTTAACTTAAAATTAATCTTAAGTTTGTACGTTAAGAAGAGTTCCTATTAGATTCTTCTTAAGTTAAGAATAAAAACTCTTCTTAGGATAAGAAGACTATTACCTTGGAACTTAAGAAGAATTCATTAGTAAAGTTATGATAGCGTCTGACCTCTTCTTAAGTTAAGAAGAAACTTAAGAATGGTTCAGGATTTAAGAAGAATTAATTCTTCTTAAATCCAACTTAGGAAGAGCTTAAAGTTTTATGAAAAGGGCACATGTAGTTCTATGAAAAGGGCACATGTAGTTCTATAAACTAAGGTATCCATGACAAAATCTCACACGCTTTGCAAGATTAATTACTTTGATTTTGTACAGACTGTAAGGGAGCACATCAAAACTCGACCGCCCGGCAACCGCCGGTTCCGTGCAGTTCCGTGTTCTAAACAATGATATGCGGTCCAACCGGGCGGAACCGCCGGTTGCCGCACGGTCGGGTTTTGATTTGCTCCCTAACCAAGAAAATATACAATTTTGAAGAAGAAAAAAATGAAGAAAAAATGTCTGTTTTGATTTATATGTCATGCAAAGAAAATGTTCTTACCTTTTTAATAAGCTTTGTTTCATGAAAAAAGGGTCGTCGGGAAGCCGAGATATGATCAATTGTCTAATGCAGTTATGAAATCATCTTGGCCACTTTGGCTAAACTGGAATTAACACGATGAATGGAATCGAACCATGAACATATGAATCGAGCGCTCTTGTTAGACAATGGTTCATTACAAGTGGATCTTCTTGATACAGACTTTTCAAGGAGACTCCAATATGCACAGATAGGTAACTTGGCAGCAGGAAAGATTATTTTTTATTGCAGACGAAGCAATTTTTCCTATGGATAGCAGAGAGAACGACAGGCTCATCAGCCATTAGTCGCACAGATTTTAACCCTCCTCTAGACTTGCATGACTTATGACCGCGCAAATAATAAACAGAAACTGCTTGTTTGGGTAGGACTTTGATTGGGACTTTGATTGGACCTAGAGGAGTGTTAGCATAATTATGTAAGATACCCGTTGAACCAGAGTGGTTCCATATTTCGTATTCATGATGGGGTACCATGTCAGGAGGGATAATGAGCTATTACATTTTATGGACCAAATGAAATCTATCGAGATTTAATTCATGTACGTATTAATTTTATTATTTATTTATTGAAACGAAATAAAAGTATTCGAAAAAGAATTATGTAGTTCTCCTCCTTGCACGATACCTTAACCATCTAATTTCTACAAACATTGTATATGCAATGCTGAAAGTGGCCCAAACAGATTTCTAGACGACTTAGAAAATTGGTCATAATTTGTAAGCAAAAGCAAAACAAACCAAAATCTGCTGGTAGTCAATACATCACTTATCGCAGAGTGTATTCGAGTTTGAGATTGCATGATTTTAAAAAATGTGTTAAAAATAAAATTGCAATTGTATACATTGTATTGTTACAGTCTGTATTCTGGTGTGTAAAGCTGTGAATGGAAACCCTGTCACATATTTTCCAGATTAACTCGTCATTTGGTTCAACTATTGTCAAGGCTAATTAGCGATATTAACACGATATTAACACTTTTCACGAGGCTATTCGTTTACCAAATACAAAACAGATTTTTCAGAAACCATTCCCAACTTTCAAGGTCTATTTCAAGGATTACCGAACCAATATTAGGCATGTTTGTACTTATTTTAATGCATTTTTCATGGTGATTCCAAATATAGTATTTAAATTCAATACTGTTGACATTTATCAAACATCTTGTGAAATTTTGGAATGTCGTCTGCAGACGTCTGCCGCGTGGAAAGTGTTAACATATCTTTTGATGAGTACTTGTTCAAGTATTTAATATCAATTGATCAATTATTATAAAATCAGCTAATTGATTCATGTTTGTTATTTTAAAAACTCACTGTAGTCAGTTTTGAGTGGGGTTGTCTGTGAGATCAAAAATGTTGTTGCGTATGGCCATGTTACTCCTATTATTGTGTAGGGTTATTATACTCCTATTGTTGTGTAGGGTTATTATACTCCTATTGTTGTGTATTGTTATTATACTCCTATTGTTGTGTAGGGTTATTATACTCCTATTGTTGTGTAGGGTTATTATACTAATATTGTTGTGTATTGTTATTATACTCATATTGTTGATTGTTGTGTGTGGCTATTATTCCAAGACAACGTGTTGTCAAAAGCGACAATTGATCTAACATTTAGGAACGACACTTTTTAAATCAATATTTCGCATTTTCTGACCGTATTGAAAATGACTCAAGGTATCAGTTGGCTTCTCTAGTGAACTAGTCGTGGCATCATCACACAGTCGACAGCGGTACTTTGGCATCACTGTTAGAGATTTCCGTAAAATTACGGACTCCGTAAATGAAATATTCCGTATTTCCCCCGCCCCCCAAAAAAAAATTTTAAAAAATAAATCAAAAAATCAAAAAAAAATCTGTAAAGCATATTATTTGTAATGCTAATTAGTGTGATTTCAACCTACCACACCCATCCAAACATTTACGTGTTATAGGACACAACCGTATACACCTATCACACTCATCTGGGTATCTGAATTAATTAAGAGCACATGGGGCCTATACAGGCAAGGCACGTGGTGTACTAGGGCACACTGAAAACATAAACTAGTCAGACACAGGCTGGACTAACTTTAAACTAGTCGAGCAGGTTAGTCGAGCCTGCTGGATAGGTTATGACCAACTTGACTAGCTTAAGGTTAGTCCGGCTCAGCCTGACTAGCTTGATTTGTACTGCTGGACTAGTCTGTGGCTGGTTATTAGACAAGCTGACTTGACTAGCTTTAGGTTAGTCAAGCTTGCTGTATTAGCTTTAGGTTTGTCAAGGCACTGAGATAAAATATCAATGGCGGCATGCATATAAGACGTACTTCATCGCGGTCCGGTTTTGCTAGCCAAATCCAGACGTAATTTGCCGTAGTTATTTCATTGTGTGGCCATATTGTGTACATCATAGTGTTTGCCAACATCTGTAGACTATTTTATGCTACATTTCGTTTGGAATAACGACTCGGAGTAGGAAAAAAACTAACTGTAAAGAACGACGGTAGCGCGGGCATCTCGAACGCTAACATGGTCAATACGAGAGCTATTGAACAGACAGCAGAGCAATCACCCGTGGCGAAACCAAGTACTGCTACGCAACGTGAACAATTTGAGTCAGGCAGGATCTACTAAAGTGCTCAACAAAAGCAAGTCGTACACTTTGTTTAGGTCATTTAAAGTAACTTTTAATTATTTTTTACCAAACAGGCTAGATAGACATTTGAATGAATCTTTTTGGCACATTTTGATACCAAACATAACACCTAACAACAAAGATAAACCATAATTAGCACCATTTATAGAAAATCTGATTTATTTATAGAAAACCTGATTTCCTGGATAATTGAGGGCCCACTCCCATACGTATCTCTCAATGCCCCTTTAAGTATTTTTTAAATTCTGCGTCCATCTCTCAAAGATAACAGTAAACATGACAGTTGACAACCAACCAAGACCATTCTATTCTTTTGATATGGGACATCGTATCGAAAATTGAGGAACGGACAAAATTCGACTGATGACTTGGATTGTATATTTCACTCTTTACTGTACTTTTTTATCAATATAAATATAATTATAATATTCTTTTCGGTAAGCATCCCAGGAGAATAATAAATACTTTCACATCCCAATAATAAATACTTCCACCAAAAACGACGATAAAGAGGTACGCCCCTTCCGTTATCACCCCTCTTTTATTTATAAACAAATTTACGTGACCTATCGCCCAAAATGTTTTCATCACTGATTTCAATGGAATCGAGTAACAAATTGGCTACTTTCACTAGACCTTGGCAATACTGCGCGGAACACGAAGACTAGGATAATAATGATTATAGAGCTATCAATGAATAGAGCGAGAGTAAACATTTCACACCCGTGATGGGTCGGTAGCCTAATTGATATGTCTAGGCGACCAGATACGTGTTGAGGCCTTTGGTATTGTTTAGCTATTGATCGGCGGTGAACATAAGCATTACACGACCGTGGAAGGAGCGGATTTAAAAAGCGCGATCTAAGATCGCGTTAAGATCGATGAAAGATCGCGCTTAGAGAGGTTGAGAGTTTGGGCAAGAGCCCATACTCACCTCCTATAATCTTCTAAAGGGCCCACGCGAAGCGCGGGTGCCTGCTAGTTTAAGTATTAAAATGGAAACATTTCACGGGAGTATTGAATATCAGAAGGCAATGATAGCCAACATTATTTCGAAACCAATATGTTTTGTGCCTTTTTGGGGAGGGGGAGGGGGAGGGGGGCTGGAGGGGGTGGGAGACAAATGCCATTATAAATGTTTTTAAGTGGACTGAGATTTGGAGAAATAATATTAAGAAAATTAAAGGGCCAAAAGTAATAGTTGTATGATGCTTATACAAATTGAAATATAGAATGCACTCTCAGTGTTGTAATGTTCTGTGTAATGCTATACGTAAATGGACATATTTTGTAGTATTTGTATTTGGAATGATTTGATTTAATATTTGTATTACATTAAAATATATAGGCCTATATAATTGTACTTGTTGAAAAATATAAAAACCTGTGTATTATGAAGAGAGGATTATGAATGCTGCGAAATATTACTCAATAAACACAAAAGACACACAAATAAGGAACTCGTGGGGCCCATTTATTAATTCCGAATTAATAGGCTTTGTGTTATGATCAATATGATTAGTGTTTTATAACAAAGTTAGCATGAGGCAGTTGACCTGGCAACGGTTATATTCAAACGTGAACCACGTCAGTAAATTGACAAACGTAACACGTAACAAAAGTGTCTCTGCGATATTATGACACTGAGTGCCAGTGTTCAAGTCTCATTTATACTACTGAGTATTATGTGGACGCAAAATAATATTTCGCATCATTAAGTGTACAAATACAAGAAAGTAAAAGGTAATAATAGTTACTCTTTTCGGACGATGCAATGCTCATAAATGTTGGTATGATTGATGATGTTAATTGATACTCTGGACTCACCGTAAACGTCTCTGTACTCGGCTTAAAAGCATATTACGCGAACTTTTTCAGGGAACACCCTCTTTCTGAGATTTTTTTTTTACAAATGCATTTTATAACCATGAAACTAAAACAAAACTTAAGAGTAATAGAGCAACACGTTTCCTTATTACTTCAAATCAGATATTGGAAGAAGTTGTCCTGGTACCAGGGCTGTTTGATCCCACATAATTTGTCCGATTTATTCTGAGAACACCGTAACTTGCTGGCCCGGTTCTGGTTTTAACTTATTCAAGTACCTGAATATACTGGCCATCTTTTGTAGAAATTTCAGAACATTTGTAGGTGCCATTTCTGAGAAATAGAGCTTTGAATATTATTATTTACTATAATAGCGCCCTCATCGGCATAGAGTTACATGTAAAATGTGTGTAAAGTAGAAAATGCCGATAATTTAAAAATGGCTCCTACAATTTTCGTGAAATTTTCACCGTATACTCGTATTCATTAGCGCTACCTAAATCAGGTCAAACCATAACTGGGCCACTATGTAATCTTTTTGTATTCCATAATTTTAATTATAAATCGGACAGTCAAACAGCCGTGGTACCAGGACAGTTTATTTTCTGAGATTTTTGTTGTTGTTCGTAAATAGAATTCCATAGTTTGACACCCCTACGGAATGCTTATAATGAAAATGGAAACAAATATGTTGAAAAATTCCTTACATTGGAAGCAGATTTCCATTAATATGATTTAGTAAAGTTCTGTTACTGTTTTTTCCCAGTCAAAGTAGATTTATGAGTGTAGGAAAATCGTTCCTGACAGTCAAACTTCATCATGAGGGAGAGAAAAATATGTGTACATTTTTTTTGGGAGTATGACATAATATTGTTTTAAAGGTTTTTGGATTCACCGTAAAAGTCTCTGGGCTCACCGTTATAGTCTCTGGACTCGCCCTTAAAGTCTGGAGTTAAAAGCAGTGTTAGCATGGAGCACGTTCGCACTTCAGCGAGAATAAAGTTGAAGCAGATTTGGTATATATTGTATAATTCAAAATATCTAAGTATACGCAGGCCCCTGCCACTTTATTGTTCGAATCGCCGAAAGCATC
Organism: Ophiura sarsii; assembly: GCA_035610835.1. NCBI lineage: Eukaryota > Metazoa > Echinodermata > Ophiuroidea > Amphilepidida > Ophiuridae > Ophiura > Ophiura sarsii. The sequence continues at coordinate 56,190,296 of CM069449.1, forward strand.
GACGTACATGAATATACAATGAATAATCATATCAATGAATATACGTCATTTGTGAGGTCGAAAATGAAAAGTACCAGACCATAGTGGACACGAACGGCCGTAATCTTTGAATCTCCGTTGATTTCAATGTTATGTCGGAGTGTTTTACCTAATTTCATACTGACACGACCTGAGTGATAATCAAACGGTCCCCGAACGATGCCCTGGCGCTGTTGAAGTCAGAAATATCATCGTTCCCTACAGTCCGAGCGTTCCCACATCGAATTTCACCTAGAATATTCGTCACACGAACCTATGTCCGCCATCTTCTGAATATCGAAAAATGCCCTCTGGAGAGTCAAGGGGACAACATTTTTTTCTACGCATGCGTCCGATCGCTTTGGATTTGTCCACTAAAATGTTGGACAAATGCCTAATGAGTATGTGCTGCATGGCAAGTGACACAACTTCTTGTAATGCGCTAATCAACCGTAGATCTAACCCCCGGGCTCCGGCCAGTTTGGGGGTGGAAAAGCCCAATCAGGAAGATTCAGGCGTTGACGGTTTTTCAATGGTAGGCCTATATCATAGATAGGCAAAGTGGGTATATCCAGTGACAGTTGTATACTAGTATCCCCTTGGTATATAATATTTAATTTTGACTAAAGCAGCCGACAATGCATTGATTGATGATAACATCCAGAAGTGGTTTGATGTGATAATAATGCCGCCATGAGGATCGAGCCGTGTAGCGAGGGGCCACGCCGAACTATGATCGAGAGTGACCAATAACGCGCCGCAATGCGGACCACTGGCGCGCGGCGGGCCGGCACTCCAACATGCGCGAATCAGTGGCGTAGCCAGCTTTAAACAGGGCCATAGGGAGGGGGAGGGGTGGACTTATCAGACAGTAAAAAGTCCGAGTTGTATACCGACGAAAGGCATGATGTACAGTCAATAAAACTATGGTGGTAGTGCCCACATGTTGTGGCGAATATCATAGTGCAGTTATGCTCCATGGCAAACGAGCGACAACCCTTGACACGCATACCAGGTTTAACAGAACTTTAATCCTGTTTTACAAATGAGCCCCGATTAGTCAAGTGATACTTCAGCACTCTCAGCCAATGAACGAGCTGGTCAACGACCTACGGGTTGACCCGTCCATCTATTGTTTGAGCGGATACTGCACTCGGCAAATAAGTAACAGGTCTGGAATAGTCGATTTCAGAGACGAAATAGGGGTGTTTGTTAAGAAATAGACCCGATATTGTAGCAAGCATGGACGTATAAATAGAATAAGTCCATGGTTGAATTAATATCAACGCCTGATAGGATTGAAATGTATTATTGTTTAGAAGAAGTATTGTCTAAAATATCTGCAATTTAAATGAATAATTCTTATATATTATTCCAAATTCTGGTACTTGTTTTATAAATCTTATACTTAAGTATTTTTGTTGTCATGATTTGCCTCCATATTTAGGGCCTACTTTGTATTTTATACCTATATTATACTGTAAAACTACTTAATGTGGCTAGTAATTTAATTTCGCGAGACGGTCCAATTCACCAAAAGTATTTGCTCCCAATTATATGTTTTTATATTTTTATTTATCAATGGCAATATAGCCTACAGAAAGATAATACGAATTTGTAAAATTGAATCGCCCCAAATATATTAATGCTAAATTCACTAAATTTAGTTGCTGTGAAATTAAAGTGTTTTACTTTACAGATATTCCTCCCAACTGGTCCTAATAAGCGCCACTCGTATGTTTTCCAAACAACCTTGCCCCATGGGTCGATTGAAGCCGTCATCCCTCACCAAAAATGGTAGGGCCAATCGATATTGGTCGATATCTCCCACTGGCATGGTAGCTGATCGCTAGATCTTGGTCGGTTAACTTGCGATAACTAGGGAAAAATATGAGGTTGTTGAAGAGTCTATGGCACTGCTTTTCCATGGTCGTAGAATAATAAACAATGGCTTAAAATGATAAGTGGACCGCCCTCCTTATCGTATCGATCGTTCAATAATGTTATGTCAAGTGGTTTTTATACAGCGATGAAAATAGTGAGGGCGACTTTGTGAGAAAGATGACAGGTTTTGCCGTTGACTTTAACGGGACAAATTTTGACACGGAAATAGACGAGACGCCAAAAGACGAGATATAGTCCTAATAAAAGTGGCGATGGTTCTAGGTTCTCGTTAACCTATACCCATACAAATTAAGTATGTTATATTTAAAAACATAAACTTATAATAACTACTCGTTCAAAACGAATCGGCCGGTTAGTTTTCATGATATAACTGAAAACAATCTGTCCCTATTCAAATTGCACGTAAACTTTGTGCGTGCAGCGGGTCAATAATGCTTCAATTACAAGCGCACTGTACTGTGTTCAATGGGAAAACGGACAATAACTGCAAGATGTAGGGCCTACACTTACTTGCAACAGAGTGACGTGGAATCCGGGGGCCGACTATACGACCGTAACAGAGCGACAGTAGAATCCGGTTTAATTTTTTTTAAATTGAGTGTATTGTTAATAGTCCCGGTTCTGAGCACTTCTCTAGCCCGCCCGGCCTGTGGGCCTAAATGAGACACCGTGCACTTTGCGCCGTGTATATGCTATAACCATCTAATGATTGGAAGCGGTAGCAGCATAAAGTATTATGAGAAAATGTGTACATATCTCCTAAGATTCTGGAGATCCGGAGTCTACCATCGGACCGGGCTTTCAGTTGACCTACGCATAGGAGCATCGTCGAAGCGAGAATGTCCCCTGTAACCTTTTTCAAGATCTTTGGCATTGAAATTAAAATTTTGGTTCATTATAGAGGGAATCCACTTTACTCATACGTGCCCGTAATATCACCCTTCAAAGGTACAAGACTATCGCGTCTATCAATAGTTGTTTGATTGCCTTTCCACATATATTTCGACATGAATATTGCCGCGTCTCCCAATTCGTTTATTAAAGCTAGCTAAATTTGGTACAAGAACTAACTTTCTTGAAATGAAGTTGTACCCACTACCAAAGATTTTCTAGAAATTCATCGGTTGTACAGATTTAAAAAAATGGTAATCATGGTAGATTTAACATTGGTATAAACGGTCTCCTTTCTCATGTTGTACGATTGGCTATGGCCTGTTTTGGAAATGTGTTTGCTTTGTGTATATCCAAATAGCTTACAGTTGTATATTAGCCTAGCTATAACAAGCTATAAAAATGACATCTCTGAATGTATTTTAAACAAAGTGTGCAAAGGAGAAATGGTTGGGCACACTGGTAAAATGGTTTTACAACAAGTGTTGCTATCATTATCAAAGTGAACTCAACTTCAATCACTTATCATCGAGCAATAATATATTGTTTTACGCATTTAAATGTGTTTAGATTATAAAGTTAAATAAATCCAGAGATAAATGATAGATAGAAAAATAGATTAAAAAAAGAATAGAAAAAAACTATAAAAGCATTGGCGGCCTTTATAAATTATAAAAATTGACATAAAAATGATGTTACATACATCCACAATCAAGTTTAATTTGTTTTTTTAAAAAACAAAAAAATAGAAAACAACAACGAACACACGGAGATTCGAACCCGTGATTGCCGATTGCAAACGATATGGCCAACGTATGCACGCCACAGAGATCGACGAGTGTAATTGTGTCAGTTTTATCATTTAACCATTGATTCTTTTATTTATAACGAACGGATTTTTATCGTGCCATTTTGGACATTTTAAACCATATTTATATGTTACTCTCGCACAAAATGTGTTTGTAATATGATTATACTCCTTATTTTGGAAAGAATGGTAAAAACGTTGACATTTCGAACACAATAAATGGCATCTTGTATACTGTTTATACGGTCGCTCGACTGAACGTTGTGTGACCTGTTGCATTGCATTATTCATGTTACGATCTGTTTATGTATGCTTTTGTTATACTTCTCAATCGCTCATCGCCAACTCTGTATAAGAAACTTCATGCGCTGTCCCAACGCTGTCATTAGAGAACAATAGAAAAGTCCCTTCGACTCTCCAGAGGGCGTTATCTGCGACCTTTGACTGGGTTCACGGGGTTAATCATATTAATGAGCAAATATGCAAATGAGCTAAGTGTCCCCTCCTATTATATATCCTTCTTGGTATACGCTTATTACACGGACCCGCCATTTGCGTATAAGTGGCCACAGTATAAAAAAACGTGTAAGATAATACGTCTAAGGTTACACGTATAACGTGTAAGGTTGGACGTCTAAGATAACATCTTACACGTCGAAGATGAGCAAATACAGTTAACAAATAGGGTTTATTCCATAAATAACATAAACTTGTACGATATTCAATATGGTTTTGTCCATGTTTTTCCATCCTCCCCCACCCTCCACTCCCCACCCTCCACTCCCCCACCCTCCACTCCCCCACCCTCCACTCCCACCCTCCACTCCCCAGGTTTGTTTGATTAATATATAATTGTTTGCCAATATTAAATATAAAGTATCACAACTGTTAACAAAATAAAGTGAGAATGTTACCTAATGCGTCTAAGATACATATTAGACGTCTAACCTTACACGTTCGAATGTACGTGTAACCTTACATGTACTACGTGTTACCTTATACGCGTGCTACGTGTGTTACCTTATACGTATTATCTTACACGTTTTGTTTATACTATGGCCAATCATGTTTGCGAGGAGAGTCTTGAATTGGTTTAGCATTGAATGGGACTACTGTAGTCTATACCTTTATGTTACTAGTCTGACTCTCTCTGCACAATATGACTGCAGTGAGACATTGTGAAATGATGCAACGCTTTCATTCAATCTGATTCCAGTTCGAGGCTCTCTTCGCAAATGGTGGATCCTTGCAAAGAGCGAATTCAAATAGTGACATTTGAATCTTTTAAGATTTGAAGTAATTTTGAAACATGTTTTTTGTATATTTAATGTACATGATGTATGTGTGATAAATGTATACTAAAGTTTACAGTACAAAAGAAGACGACAGATAATGTGTTATATATTAACTATACTGCTGTTATTAAACAAGTTAACTTTATCTGAATTTGTCAAACTTCTCACTTCGGTATAGCTCAATATTGACTTTAGAGAAAATACGTAACAATTTGATCATGTAACCTTGCAACAGCATACACACTTACACCAAATCATTCGATATGTTCATGTATGCGAGCTCACAATGTGTCATTTTATCAATAAAATGGGCACTATTTTCTGTCAAGTGGAATTCTCGCAAAAAACATCCGATATGTTCATTAATGTATGTTATATTAACAACCATAATTTGATACATTCATCTCTACTTTATGTATGGTTAACATGTATGAAAGAGAATATCAATTAAATATAACACTAAATTGCACAAAGTAATAACTTTGTATGTTGCGTTTGGATTGATTGCGAAGTTGTTATTAATGTGTGTTTTTATTTTGTTGATATCTAAGGTCCTGCAGAGTTTCTCTCGTTGAATTACAACTGTCGGCTGATCGCTTGAAATGAAATAGCAAAATATTCTCAACTAGTACCTGATTCTATAGTGTATTAAAGCAAAGCATACAGCGTGTACTAAAGAATTGAGTCCATAGGGGATAAGCGGATAATTCTGTATAAATGATGTACATTTCGTATTTTACGAATATAAAGTGTATGTACGAGCGTCATTCAATAAGTTTTACCTCCTACCTCATAACTTTGCTATTATATTGGCCAGTTTTATGAATATCACCCAATGATAGCCTAGAATCACGGAAACGGATAAAAACACCAACACATTCCCTATAAATGCTATTCATTTCGTCGCTGTTCTTGTTCTGACATACCGGCACATCACAACAGAATTAAGTAAAGTGATGTGCCTGTATGTCAGAACAGCGACGATTTGACCAATTCTAAGCGACAAAACGTACTACATTTCAGATATATCTTTAACAGACTATGAACAATAAAGCGACAGATTTCTAATTAGCCAGAACCCGATCAGGACAGCAATTAATTTTAAAACTACCCTAGAGAACCGCTGAAAAAGTCATATTTGTTTTTCATAAGAACTAAGAGATCTTCAATAATGTATAGGACTAAATGGAGGGATTCCAAGTCTCTCGCAGAGATGAATTTCTGCCATTGACTATTCTGAAGGTTGCATAAAGTTCCTATCATGTTAACGATTTTAAAATCATACATGGATGAGTGAGGAGGAAATGAATGACCCTCGTACTTCCAATTTTAATTGCAAACTCTGTGAGCTACACAGTGTTGAAGTTTATGGCGAAAATCATCCATGCAGCGCATTTGCCGTTCAGGATTTCAGCAGGGTTTGAACTAAAGGGTTCAACAAAAGAAAGTATACACTTTGTTTATGTCATTTTGAATAACATTCAATTTTTGTTTTGACCAAACAGGCTAGATAGGCATTTAGATGAATCTTTTAGGCATCATTTGATACCAAATTTGCCCCCTAACAACAAAGATAAACCATGATTAGCACCATTTAAAGAAAATTTGTCACTTTTCAAAAGTCACATTTTCAACGCACGCAAGCCGCGAGAAAATGCTGTGCGTGGCACTTTGAATGGCCGGGAATGAAATGGATATTGATCACACAGTGGGGATGCGTTAGGCTGTGCCTGAGTGAGCGGGCTATTTGATTATGGACAGGTAACATGTGGTCTTTTCTTCCCGCGTAGTGTATTGAAAATGTGACTTTTAAAAAGTGACTAATTTTGTTTAAATGGTGCTAATCATGGTTTATCTTTGTTATTAGGGGGCAAATTTGGTATCAAATTATGCCTAAAAGATTCATCTAAATGCCTATCTAGCCTGTTTGGTCAAAACAAAAATTGAATGTTACTCAAAATGACATAAACAAAGTGTATACTTTCTTTTGTTGAACCCTTTATAAAAATGCTAGCAATCAGTATAACATTTAACCAATAATTGGGTTTATTTCGCAATGGTTTTACCTGTCTTTCAACTTAATGTCTCACTACGACTAAATGTCTTCGCTATAGCTGAACTACACATTTTCAACGCGGCAGGCGTCTGGAGACGATATTCAAAAGTGTCACAAAATGTTTCAAAAATGTCAAAATAATTGAACTTCATTACCATATTTCGAATCACCATGAGAAATGCGTTAAAATAAAGTACAAGCATACCTATAATTGATTCAGTCATCCTTGAGATAAACCTTGAAAGTTGGGAAAGGTTTCTGAAAAAAATATGTTGTTGTTGTTGTTGTTGTTTTCAATAGATGACTGGTTTCCAGTGAAATCGGAGGGGGTGGGTAGTTTTTAACCTGCTTACTCATCATTGCATATATCTTTCAAAAGAATCCTAAAAATATGCGACCCATCACATTGAAATCGACCGGTTGTTGCCATGCTGATTATATATAACAAAAGAAAATGAAGAAAAAAATGTAGAAAGTAAAAATACTTTTCAACCTTCTGATTTGAATTAAACCTGTGTTCCATGTTCGATTTTGACAACGTGTGTGTCATTTTAAAGCTACCAGACAGTTCTTTCAAATAATAACAAAAGAAAATGAAAAACCAATGTAGTAAATAAAAATACTTTTCAACCTCTGATTTGAATTAAACCAGTGTTCCATGTTCGATTTTGACAACGCGTGTGTCATTTTAAAGCTAACAGACAGTTCTTTCAAATAATAACAAAAGAAAGTGAAAAAAACAATGTAGTAAATAAAAATACTTTTCAACCTCTGATTTGAATTAAACCAGTGTTCCATGTTCGATTTTGACAACGTGTGTGTCATTTTAAAGCTAACAGACAGTTCTTTCAAATAATAACAAAAGAAAATGAAAAACCAATGTAGTAAATAAAAATACTTTTCAACCTCTGATTTGAATTAAACCAGTGTTCCATGTTCGATTTTGACAACGTGTGTGTCATTTTAAAGCTAACAGACAGTTCTTTCAAATAATAACAAAAGAAAATGAAAAAAAAACAATGTAGTAAATAAAAATACTTTTCAACCTCTGATTTGAATTAAACCAGTGTTCCATGTTCGATTTTGACAACGTGTGTGTCATTTTAAAGCTAACAGACAGTTCTTTCAAATAATAACAAAAGAAAATGAAAAAAAACAATGTAGTAAATAAAAATACTTTTCAACCTCTGATTTGAATTAAACCTGTGTTCCATGTTTGATTTTGACAACGTTGGTGTCATTTTAAAGCTAACAGACAGTTCTTTCAAATAATAACAAAAGAAAATGAAAAAAAACAATGTAGTAAATAAAAATACTTTTCAACCTTCTGATTTGAATTAAACCAGTGTTCCATGTTCGATTTTGACAACGTGTGTGTCATTTTAAAGCTAACAGATAGTTCTTTCAAATCTGGAGACAACTGGTCTGTTTCGATGTGTATACTCTGTATAATTCCTAAGAATAAAGATTTGGTTCGCTTGACTTCAAAAGATGTTAATAGCTATCTCGTTTTGGACCCATTTCTGAGACAAGCTATTATAATATTTTAGACTCATAAAGGTTGAGCACCGCAGCTTGCTATGTCACGTCGACAACTTCATCAGTGAATTGACCAATGACATCAGTTGTACGATGTCGAAATTATCGCCAAAAGGTAACAGTTCTTCAAGAGAAACATCCGCTGAGCATACTCCAAAACGCTCGAACTCTTTGCGCTCTCACACATGCGTAATAGCTCCACCACAACAAAATGACGCAATCTGATTGGTCAACGGTGGTCAACGCATTCGCTCAGCGTTGGAGCGTTGTGGAGACTGCTGAGCCCTAATACCTGCCCGACATCTATGGTGATATGGTACTAATATGTCAGAAAATTCTAAACACCAAACCTTTTAACGCTTTCCACGCGACTATTGGTTTTACCATATAGACGTTATTTGTAATTGGCGAATTCATGTCAAAGAGGGAGACATACTCGATGTCACGCCGATAAACATACAATCTCGTACTTTTACTGCAATATAATGAACTGTGAACTTTACATTTTCCTAGATAGTGTCGGTTACCAGCAAACATTTCATTTCAAACTAGTGGAATAGATAGTTTATACGTTAAAGTTTATTTCACGAATGTAATACGGTCAAATATTGAAGAGCTCAGAAGTATGAAGAATTTTTATGATTAGTGCAAAGTTCATCACATTGAAAAACTACATCACTCTCGTCTCGAGCCTCGTTTTCGGAGCACTAATTGCCTGAACATGCTTAGTTGGATAGCACGGCCCTCTTTCGACGTAAGTACGCCAATTACGAATAATGTCTATACAAAACAGATTTTTCAGAAACCTTTCCAAACTTTTCACACGGTGACTCAATGAAATTGAAATGAAATTCAAAATTTTTGACATTTTGGAATCATTTTGTGACATTTTGGAATGTCGTCTGCAGACGCCTGCCGCTTGGAAAGTGTTAACACACTTTTTGAAAACGATTTGGGCAAGCTTTGAGTACAACGTCCAAATTATAGATTATAAATAAACGCCCTTTACACCAACGATAGGTTGTTATAATAATTATTATTATTATCAATATGTATCATTTGTTATCTGCTATTCAAATAATAAACAGACGACGATAAAAACAGGAACAAAATGGCTTCCCACAATATGGCAGCGTAAAACCTACCGGTAGCAATTAGTTCTATACAGTTGTTTTTATCTTTCGTTTTATTCATTGCAAATTTTAACATTCCGAACTCACTATGACGGACCAACCCGGTTCTTTTACCGGTTGGGATTATGCGGTATTCGCCATTATGCTGTCGATCTCAGCCGGTATTGGAATATTCCACGCATTTTCCGGCCAGAAAAACACGGAAGAATTTCTAGCAGGTGGTCGTAGCATGGGTGCCATTCCTGTTGGTATGTCGTTAGTAGCTAGCTTCATGTCAGCTATTACGGTATTAGGTGCACCGGCAGAGGTCTATTTGTACGGGACAATGTATTGGTGGTTTGCGATATCTTATACACTGGTTGGTATTGCCGTGACTGTTATCTATTTGCCGATGTTTTATCATTTGCAGATTACGAGTGCTTATGAGGTAAGATTGCTATTGCAGAAGGGTCATTTTTAAACTAAAATGTAAAGTTATTTCAAGATCACTTATGAGTTTTATGATTACGTTATCCGTTAAAGTTAAATAAGTACTGAAAGATGTGCCTACATGTACTGCACATCAAGGACGCTCTAATTATGTATCCTGGCTGCACATATAATACTCCTGGCCACAGACACACGCGGGCGCACATCAATTAGCCCACTGCGCATGCTTAAAAACTCTCAACATTCCTGGAACCAATCATCGCGGTAGGAAGCTACGTGTTGCGAACCACATGTCAGTCTAACCATTTCGAGAGGTAATTTGACTTCGCGTACTTTTACACGAGGTCAACCTACTGTGACGGGCGCCCACAACATGGTGTGACCGGTGACGTAGTGCCCGGCAGTATGCGTGCGCACCTACAGGGAATGTGCTTTAATTAACACTTGATTGATCATTACTTACCATGCTTACGGTGTAATAGTGCAGTAGTCATGGTCTGCATCCCTAAGCACAATGAGAGACCAGGTACTAAATCTGGTTGCCCGGCAGTATGCGTACGCACCATAAGGGCATGTGCTTTTAAAATTGGCGCTCAGTGATGTGTGTTTTGCTTTTGAATAGTATGTATGCAGTAGTCATGGACTAGTACCTCTAACATGTCTTTAGACCAGGCGCTAATCAATTTGTAAACACTACTGATGTAAACAACGGTCACCTCATCTATAGAAGAAGCAACGTTAAATCGCATTACTTGCGATAACCTGCATTGCATAAAGCACTCTTGAAGTGCTCCCTCTACTTATGAAGTAACCTGCCCATGCATCCGACGTAGGCATCGAGGGTTTAACGTAGTTTTTTAGTAGAGGAATGAAATCACTCACGAAAACCATTCCTTAGATTTCATAGTGCTTAAATAAGCGTCTCTCTGAAAACTTGAATCACTCTCATTCTTTTAATCTAGAGATTTAGGAATACAATAAATAATAATAATAATAATAATAATAATAATAATAATGATAATAATAATGGACATTTATATAGCGCCAGTATCCGTCGCAGGCGACGCTCATGGCGCTGTACCCTTATTATTATTACGCTGTCATTGGGAAATCGTCACAATCATTTCCCTTCATCTACGCCGGCTGCTGGCTAGGCGCACAATCATATCAGCACTTAGATAGTAATATCACCCTTTTTAACAGCTAAATGGCCCGATTCTAATTTCAATTCCATGGGTTGCAATTCTGTTCTTAATATTAGATGTCAACAAGCCAAAAGGTAGGCTAAAATGATTTCAAAGATGTAATTTTTTACATAATTTTGAATAAAAAATTATTATTTTCTATCCTGAATAACGAAAATGGCGACGAATAATATAGTTTTTCATTTTTGAATAGGATCCCAATGGGCCATGCATATGAATAGATTGCGTTAATGATCCAAACATACTTATGAGCATTATTCTTTTGCATTACACACTCTTAGAAGGTCAGGATCAAATACATGAGTAGATTTCCGGCTCACTTTGTTTTGATCCTTTAAGGATCATTTTCGGATCGTTTTGATCCGTTTTCGGATCTTTTTGATCCGTTTCCAGATAGATATCAACAAACGGATCAAATTCACCTTGATCAACTTTGATCTGATTTCCGGATCAATTCGATGAAATAGTTCATTGGTCAATGAGTGACTGACGTCACTCTTTCGCAAACCGGTAGACGACAAGCAGACGATCTTTTGAATTCGGTCGCCACAGTTGAAACAAGGGTGAAATACCGCGGTAAGTTATCCAGTCTAATCTGTAAAATGTTACATGATTTTGTCGGTAAAGTAGTTTTATTTTTTATGTTTGAACATGCTCTATTCTTGTGAACAAATTTCTTGTACCTGACCAGTGCCATCAGTACGATTTTCGGTCAAAATGTCACGATCACTGCGATGTACTAGGCCTACACGATGTAGTAAGCTTACTGCACTCGATATATAGTCTGCAGTGTGCACCCGGGGGTGGGGGCACTCAATCAATATTAGGTTTCACACCAGGCTCCATCAAAAATACCCCCCTTTTTTTGGCCCGGTGTCACCGAAAGACCCTTGCATGCATGCTTGTTTTTACAATCTGTCACCCGATGACCCCCTATGTTTTCACTTTTTCTTTGATTCAGTTTGATCCTGGAGTAGGATCATAAGCTACAGGTACATCCGATTAAGGATCATTATTTTGATCCGTTTCAGTATCATTTGACAGAAATATTTGATCCCATTTCGATCAAACTTTTTGATCCTGCTTGTCGGATCACTTTGATCCGGAAAGGGTAAGCTCATATGTGATACCGCTTCTGGATCAAAATTGATCCTTTTCGTCTCATATTTGATCCTGACCTTCTAAGAGTGCACATTTCATAATATGTACATGCACATAAAACCCTGCATAAAATAAATAAATAAATATTTATGGCATGTACACGTGTCTGAAGTTGGAACCAGTGATCATATCATCTTTATTGATCGTTAACTTATTCCCCCCCCCCCCCTCTTTTTTGTTAGGTCCCTCGCACATCCCCGCTCTCCCCTCCCGTTGATTGGTAGGAGATGACATAACATATGAATCGACTATAATAGTTGTTTCGGTATAGCGGTAAGCTTTATAGCGGAACAAAATATTTTATCATTTACAGTATTTAGAGTTGAGATTCAACAGGACTGTACGTTGGCTTGGTGTCGCTACATTTCAAATGCAAATGGTAAGTTAGCCTCTCTCCTTTGCCTTTCTCGTCGATCCAACGAATTTGCCGTTAAGATCCCAGATAAAACCGAAATTAACACTAACCGGAAGGAATAACTTTGACAACATATTCCATTGCAAAACTTCTTTCATTTCATATTTCGAAAATAATAAGTGATGAATCACAAATGACCACAGTATTCACGCCAGTTAAATAGCTTTAAATCCATATATTATGATCATCGCTATATCTTAATGCTTAAGGCCAAACAAAGAAGAAGGTCTGTCTCAGAAGCCCGCATGCATTGGTATGTGAAATGAGCTACGACGCGTAGGTCTATGCGCTGGGGCTAAAAAAACTCTTTTTTTGATTTGATTTGATTTGATTTCTTTTTTATTATTTTTTAATTTTAATTTTTAATTTTAATTTTAATTTTTTAAACAGGTCTCTGTATCGCAGTGGTTCCCAACCTTTTTCTGGTGGTGACCCCATTCCAGAAACCAGCATCAGAGCGCGACCCCTCACAGAACAAAGTCACATGATACAACATTATAATTCATAACATAGCATTTTATTTTTGTTAAATTAGGCTAGTCCGCGACCCCATAAAAAATGCGTCGCGACCCCATAAAAAATGCGTCGCGACCCCATAAAAAATGCGTCGCGACCCCATAAAAAATGCGTCGCGACCCCATAAAAAATGCGTCGCGACCCCATAAAAAATGCGTCGCGACCCCATAAAAAATGCGTCGCGACCCCATAAAAAATGCGTCGCGACCCCATAAAAAATGCGTCGCGACCCCATAAAAAATGCGTCGCGACCCCAACTGGGGTCGCGAAATTTTTTTTAAAAAATCGCACAGCACTTAGCTTTCTTGCACAATGTTTCTGAGACAGACTTTCTTCTTTGTTTGGTTTTACCCCTCAGTATTTTCATACTTGTACCTTTATCAGTGTCCTATCATAAAAGAAGAAAAAATGGAACATCCCCTAAAATAAAACCCTTAGTCACCTTCGCCAGGAACCCCTAAAATAAAACCCTTAGTCACCTTCGCCAGGAACCGCCAGTTGATATTATTGTTCATCGACTGTTTTAATGTTTAACACTTTCCACGCGGCTATAGTATTAGTTTTACCAAATATTTTTTTAATTAAAAAAACGGACCCAACTTTCAAAGTATATCAGAATTACTTAAAAAATACATGGCATGTTTGTACTTATTTTAATGCATTTCACATGGTGATTCTAAATATGGTGATGAGATTCAATAATTTTTACATTTTTGTAACATTTTGTGAAATTTTGGAACTGTCGACTGCAGACGATTGCCGCGTGGAATGTGTAAAAACACTTTCCACCGTCTCTGTTCACCTTTCTTTAGAAATTTACTAAATATTGTTATTTCTAATTTTTAGCTCTTATACCTTGGGATTGCTATCTACGCACCAGCTCTGGCTTTAAATCACGGTAAATGTTAAGGGGGACTCAAGGCAGTCACCCTTTGAATTTTGTGAGTGCTGTAATTATTGAAATATGACTCAAATGTTTAAAGTAGTAGACATATTTGGAAAGGAAATGGATCAGAAAATTAAAACAAATTGGCACCTTTTTTTTAGAAATATTTGGTCAACATTTCAAAACATCTTAGCTAAGGTCAAAAATGAGAAATTTGCCCGTAAATTAGTGTCTTTATATCATAATCAAGCGATTTTGGAATTTTTTACTCAAAATGATTTTTGTTAGTTTTGTTTAAAACAAATTGGGTCAAAAAAGTGAATTTTGTGATTTTCTCAAACAATCAACAAATTTGGATTTCTGATGCATCCTTTCCAAAAATGTATACTTATATGTATTTGATTAATAGTTCAATAATTACAGCACTCACAAAATTCAAAAAAATCAAATCAAAAACTTCCTTGAGTCCCCCCTTGAGTCCCACCTACTTCCCTCTGCTGTAAAAAAGAATGTTTAATATTATTTTTGTTAGCTTTGTTTAAAACAAATTGGGTCAAAAAAGTGAATTTTGTGATTTTCTCAAAATAAAATCAACATTCTTGGTCAAATTGACGCCAAATTTGGATTTTCTGATGCATATCCTCTCCAAAAATGTATACTTTAATATGTATTTGATTAATAGTTCAATAATTACAGCACTCACAAAATTCAAAAAAATCAAATCAAAAACTTCCTTGAGTCCCCCCTTAATTTCAAGAATAGAATAACAGAAACAACGATAATTCAGTATGCCATTATTTAAACCTACTTCCCTCTGCTGTAAAAAAGAATTTTTAATATTATTTTTGTTAGCTTTGTTTAAAACAAATTGGGTCTAAAAAGTGAATTTTGTGATTTTCTCAAAATAAAATCAACATTCTTGGTCAAATTGACGCCAAATTTGGATTTTCTGATGCATATCCTCTCCAAAAATGTATACTTTAATATGTATTTGATTAATAGTTCAATAATTACAGCACTCACAAAATTCAAAAAAATCAAATCAAAAACTTCCTTGAGTCCCCCCTTAATTTCAAGAATAGAATAAC
Source organism: Ophiura sarsii (assembly GCA_035610835.1). Lineage (NCBI taxonomy): Eukaryota > Metazoa > Echinodermata > Ophiuroidea > Amphilepidida > Ophiuridae > Ophiura > Ophiura sarsii. Next base: position 56,205,641 of record CM069449.1, read on the forward strand.
AGAAACAACGATAATTCAGTATGCCATTATTTAAACCTACTTCCCTCTGCTGTAAAAACAAAATGTTTAAACAAAATCAGTGATAGCTTTACATTGTTTTCAATTTTTCTGAGTAAGAAGTGGTTTGTTTTGTAGTTGGCTTATAAATTGATTTAGACCTAATTTTTCATAGTAAACATTAGCCAAATGTAGTAACAATTTTTTCCTGAACCTTTGCATGAGCTTTGAACAACATAGAGGTAAAAATAAATCTTTTGGAGCAATTTTCAGTTTTTTTGCTCCGTCACATTTTCATGGAATCGCCCATATGCATTTTAAGGTGCATGTTCCGATCACTTTATTTTGGTTATGATTTTTTTTTTCACATCAAGATAATTTTATATCAGAAGAATCTCCATATTTATCTTTATGTCTATAAAATCTTAGGGGCCAGAAATGTTCCATTTAGAAATTATCGGCTTAAATACGGTGAATTACTGCCAACGGTGATTAACCACCCGCCAGTTTGTGTACTACTCCATGGGCAAATTTCTTATGAGCTTGTGCTTCTAAATAAGAACCATTGGAGTTATGCAACTCAAACTTTAGAATGCGACAATTTTACTAAGCATGACCTTTCATGTCAAATAGAAAACATCAAGTTGAAAATCGGGCAACCAATCAGAACATCTTTAATTAATGAATTATGATGACAATAAACAACAGTTGCAAAGATGTTAATTATTGTATTTTGTGTATTCGTATCTCTTACGCAGTAACTGGTTTCACGCTCTGGGGATCGGTATGGGCATGTGGTCTTGTATGTACCTTCTATTGCACAATTGTAAGTATGAATTGACGAATTGAGTTCAACTGATTAACACAAACAAGAATGAAATTGTAACATTGATTACAAATTATTATTGAAAGTATATTCCCATGACGTAAATCCGGTATCATATTTAGCCTTTTTTAGATGAGAAAAAACGATTAATGTTTAGAGGTGGAAAGGATAGCCTACTAAATCTGTCCAAGATCACAAGAATGTTGGCATTTTCTGCTGGTATTGGACTTTAAGATTAGAAAACCATCAGCTTCTTATAGAAGAGGGGGCAATTACTAAGTCCATTTGATCGGCTCGTCAGAAATACTAATTCCTCAGTAGGAAAGGTCAACCTATACCCATGATACCGGGCAAGAAGCAGCTCACACATGATGATGCTTAATACATAAAGAGCAGTCTAATTACATTGCTGGTGCTATCTCCATCCTGGTAATTCATGAGTTAATTCTAATGAAGGCTTGACAATTTCGAACTTGTCCGACGTCAAACCCGTAAAGTAAAATTCCTTACCTGTTATTAATACAAGTCTTACAAACAAGCACCTAATTATCTAACTATACTCTTATTTGTACTTTTTTGTTATTGAATAAGCCACGAGTTAATCCTAACGAAAGCTCGACAATTTCTAGCTTGTCCAACGATCAAACCCGTTAAACATGTTAACAGTTGTTACCTGTCACTTAATAAACAAGTATTACACCTAATTTAACCAAGTATTAAAAGCACCTGATTAATAAAACTATAATCTTGGTTCTAGGGTGGCATAAAGGCTGTGATATGGACAGACGTCTTCCAGGTAATCGTGATGCTGACTGGGTTTATGATGATAATAATTAAGGGTACCATAGATGCCGGAGGAATCCATGAGGTATGGAGAATTGCGGATGAAGGCGGACGTCTAGATTTTATGCAGTAAGTTTGTCATGTTATGTTACCAGTATAATTCACTGTGATGCCATAGTCTGACTCATAATTCTTTGGAACACACACGACAATGTCAGCAGCATATGTTCCACTGCTGGCGATTTAGCTATGGGGCCATTGGCCGGTCATAAATTCTCCAATTCCCATAATAGACAGGCCAGTAATCATGCCCTAAAGCATTGTTTTGATGTAAATCCACACATGGCCTTGCTTGTCAATATGGACAGCAGACTATCAGCCTAAAAAACCCAGACACTTTATATAGGCTGTAATGTAAAAGTGTTTGAGCAACGGATGAATTGAAGAACAAACTGATACAGTTGCCGGGTACAGTTGCCGACTCTTTCTTCATGAAAATAATCACCGAGCTATCCCCAGATATCACCGCAAACACTGATACAATTCATCCAAATTCAGAATCGACATTCCCGTCTTATGTATTCCTATGTCAACTACCCATCCGTCCCCCCTCCAGATAAAATTATCAACGGTCAAATGTACATTCAAAGGTACCTAACATCAAAAAAAGATATTGAAAACATATGTAGCTGATAAATTGATATGTGAACTGCCTGAATATAAAAAAAACCATCCGTTTCATCTACAGTATGGCATCCTGCTCCATATCCTAAAGCATGCGTTCTGTAAATTAGAGTATGCGGATAGTATTTTTCTTGGTTTTAATACATCTTCCTATAATATAGGGAAATGCATCCAATATGTATACTACACTAACAGGTGTCTGTCATTACATATAATAGACACCAGCATGGCCAGTACTTCAGAAGGTATTAAATTACGTGGAATTCATTACAGATGTAGTCAATTGAATGTTCAGTAGGGCAAGGTGAAATCATGCGTGTCTTCTAACACTTGGAATCCTGACAGCGTTGAGGAATGCTTAGAATCAGCTGTCTTAGAGAGTCCTGAGGAATGTTCCACCAATCTTCAACCAGAGCACCTGTTAGTGCCTGTACAGTATCTGGAGCAGGCTGTTGTCCTGCAATCCGTCGGCCAAGCATGTCCCAATTCATGCTCTACAGGGTTAACAAGGTCAGGAAACCTTGCCGGCCAGGGTATGGGGTGATTCCCTAGTCATCCTAGAGAAAGTCCATGGCTTCACGTGCAATGTGGGATGAGCATTGGCTTAATTGCAACAGAATTACATTTCCTTTTACATCATCGGCAAATGGCCTCCCCACAGGGTCCATTATCTCTTCCCAGTAGGGGAGATGCGGGAGAGTTGAGCCACCGGGAGAGTTGAACCACCCCCTATAACTCGAAAAGTAGTAACTTACTAAAAAAATTATTGGCATATATTGTTATATAGCATCAATACGACATTCTTAGTGTTAAACTCTACTGTCATGTGTGCTCAGTATCAAAGATAATTAAACAAAATCATTTTTTCACTTTTGAGTGAAAAATAGAAAAATAAATGTTTTGTCTTTTTTCCCATAGCAAGATTTAGAATATAATAGCGATAATTTGTTTATTGAAGGGGGTATATATGACCATTATTTTAGAGAACTATTGTTAACTACCAAAAGTTCTACACCAGACAGGATTGGGTTATTTACAAAATGGTCACCATGAGGAAAGTTGAGCCATTGGTCATGGGGAGAGTTGAGCATAGGGAAAACATGTAGTAACATTTTGATTTTTGGACTAAAGGTGAAAAATGTATGATAAATGAGAGAAAATGTTATTTTGTGCCATGATAATAACAATTGAGCACCATATTTACTTTAAGGATTAATAAATCAAAATTTGAAAAAATATGATTTTGTTTTTTTCACCAGCCATTGACTTATCATGCTGGCTCAACTCTCCTGTAATGGTGGCTCAACTCTCCCATACTGTAGGGAGAGTTGAGCCACTTTACCAATTTTTTTCAACCCTTTTGTATAAATAAGCCTTAACTGCTATCCCAACTGTTATTGTTTCACAACGAAAACAACACTCTGAAGTTTATCTTACACTAATTTTTTACAGGTTTGTACTTTTCTTCCGCATATGGTGACACAAAATATAAAAAATGGCTCAACTCTCCCGCATCTCCCCTACCTCGCACCCGTTATTGTACCACAAGCTACCCCGATAAGGTCCGTACGCCCGTCAAGACATACCAGCCAGACCACAACTGATCCGCCTCCATAGTGATCAACTTCAACAAGGTTACAGTCTGCATATCGTTCTCCTGAAGGACCCTAACACGTCTGTCATTGGTGGAAATTGAGAACATGCTTTCATTAGTGAAGAAAAATGGTGCCAAATCTCGGGCAAACTCCGACCGGAACTGTGGCTGGTCTTCCAGTGTGCATATCATCTTCAAGCAGGTGGTGTCTCACTCTTTGGTTGAATGACGCCAGTTGCTCTCTGAAAGTCTGTAGCTAAGGATCTGGCGGTACTTTGACGGTTTCTGCGTGCCACCGTCCTCAGGTATTGGTCCTGACGAATAATAATAATGCGTGTATATAGATCATCTTCCTGAAAGCGTCTCCACAGACGGTTGATAACACTAACTGCCACACCAATGCGTACAGCCACCTGTCGCTATGAATTGCCATCTTCGAGAAGCTGAACAGCTGTTCAGAAGATATGTGATTTCACCTGACACTACAGAATATTGTTTGTGTAATTAACAATTGACAACACCTGTAATGAATTGCACATAATTTCAAAAGCTTTTGAACACACCTGTTCCTTTTATTTGTTTGAGTGGTGTATAACAATAATCTTGAGCATAGTGATTGTCATTGTAGCTTACTACTTCCACTATATCTTTTACATTTCCAGTTTTGAGACTGACCCCCGTATTCGTCATACATTCTGGTCGATATGCGTCGGTGGAACACTCATGTGGTTAGCCGTGTACGCAGTAAATCAATCACAAGTCCAGAGATATATTAGTTGTAAATCTATCAACCATGCGAGAGGGTAAGCAGTATTAACACATTTTTCACGCTACCATATACCAAACAGATTTTCAGAAACCTCTCCCAACTTTCAAAGTCTTATCTCAAGAATTACTGAACCAGTTTTTCTCCAAGTGCATGAAGTGGGCGGGAGGGTGTAGTTATATGATTTCATTTAAGCCTCAATGTTAAGAAATGTGCATACGGTAAAGGGTATGAACCACAGTGATTACGGTCTAAAGACTCACTGCCAAACTAGTCTTTATGGCTCATACGTATAAGTGACTTGTACGATAGTCGCTAAAGTGATATTTTGCGACACCATACGTACAACTTCACAAACAAAAATTGAGCTTAGACCAAAAAAGTGAAAATATTTCCATATAGAAATGATATCTTTGCATTGGTCTTAATTCAATTTCATGTGTGCTTGTACGTATAGTGATACAACGTTTTAATTCTGGGACTATCGTATAAGTCTTACGTACAGCTCACCAATACGTACCGGTTTTGCAGTGCGTCCTAATAATAATTTGACGTTCAAAAGGATTCATTAAAGGAGGTGTCCCGCAAGCGTAAAAGTGTGCTTTATAGGTTAGAAAAATAACTATCGAGCCCAACTTTTGTAATAATATAGAACAAAACACCACACTTATGACAAAAACAAATAAAAACCGCAATCTCTCAACATGCACTTTTTAAAATTCGCGGCGATCGTAAGTCCCAGTGTCGATGATGTCATAGTTATACAATGCACATGCGCAAATTTGAGCACCGATACCCATGACGTCATCGACACTGGGCCTTTCGATCGCCGCGAATTTTAAAAATTGTATGTTGAGTGATGGCATTTTTTTTTCCATTTTTGTGACTAGTATGGTGTTTTGTTCTATATATATAATTACGTAATTTCGGCACGATAATAATTTTTCTAACAAATAATGCTCAATGTTGTGCTTGCGGGACCACAAGCTGTAATCATTTCATGATATCAGAAATAAATGTATTGTATGTAACTGTATTCATTTGTTTATTCCATCAGCGCATTGGTGTTCAATACAGTTGGCTTGTGTGTCATACTTTCACTAGCGTGTCTATGTGGACTCGTCATGTATGCCAATTATCAAGATTGTGACCCTTTCACAAACGGCAAGATTGACGCATCCGATCAGGTTTGATGACATTTTGTTATTTGTTGTTAGTGAGAGCTGTTGGGCGGGGAATGAAATAAACTGCTCACAAAAAGTATCGAAACACTTAGAAATGATCCAATATAAAGGGGTCAAAAAAAGTAAGCCCCCCCCCCTGAAATTTGATTACTTTTGTTTACATAACTTCACACACAATTAAACGTTTCGAAAAGTTGAAATGAATATGAAAAGAAAAAACTCTTGGCTACCAAAAGAAAGTTTTACATTTTCGATATCATGTTTACTTTTCCCAAAACAGTCACATTTCCCCAAAATGATGCTTTCAGAAAAAGTGGCACTTTGTCCATACCATTACATTTAAAAACTCTCTCTCGTGATTTTTTGTACGAAAACTAGACCAAGTTTGTTTGCATAACTCCGCACAGGATTAATCGTTTTGAGAATTTTAAAAACTTGTGAAAAGAAGAAGTGCTTGGCTTTTCACAGAAAGTTTCTGAAGTTCAATATCTTGTTTACTTTTCCCGAAATTGTCTCATTTTTCCAAAACGATGTTTTCAGAAACAGTGGCAATTTTCAAAATCCTATACAATTTTGTTTGCGTAACACCCCCACATAATTAGAAGTTATAAGAAATTGAAACTTTTCTGAAAAGGAAAAACGCTTAGCTATCCGTACAAAGTTTCCCTTTTTCAATATCATATTTACTTTTCCCCGAAAAGTCAAATATCCACAAAATGATGTTTCCGTTAACATGAAATTTGCTAAAATCTAATACAAGTAAGTGCCACTTTTTCTGAAAACATCATTTTGAGGAAATGTGACTGTTTTGGGAAAAGTAAACATGATATCGAAAATGTAAAACTTTAGATTGGTAGCCAAGCGTTTTCTCTTTCCATAATCGTTTCAATTTTTCAAAACGTATAATTGTGTGTGAAGTTATGTAAACAAAAGTAATCAAATTTTAGGGGGGGACTTACTTTTTTTGACCCCTTTATAACGGCTCGAAAGGGTATGCATTAATCGAAGCAAATAACCAAGTGCATAATTTTGTTCGGATTATTTTGACACCTCGATCGTTGGGATACGATGTTGCCGAGCGGAGTTATTGTCATTTCAATGATCGTGGGTCCAGTTTTAAAAGTGACACTCATCCCTATTGAAAAGCACGAATCTGATCATTCTAAACAGTAATGCAAACCTCTTTCTATAGGATGATTGTCACTTTTGAAACTGGACCCACGACCATTCAAATGACAATAACTCCGCTCCACAACATCGTATCTCATCGATCGAGGTGTCAAAATACGCAGAACAAAATTATGCACTTGGTTATTTGCTTCGATTAATGCATACCCTTTCGAGCCGTTATATATTGGATAATTTCTAAGTGTTTCGATACTTTTTGTGAGCAGTTTAGATCGGATGGGGTATGTTGGGGCAGGCGTGATCAATGGATGGGGCAGAATCGACTACCTTTTGTTAATATACATAGAGTTTGTCATTTCATTGGGGAGGGGGGGGGGGGCATCGGTGGATCGAGATCGAAAGTTTAACTTCAACTGACGTTGAAGGATGTTTGATTGAACCCGGAGTCTTTGTAGATAAACTACATCTCCCTGATAAATTCTGTCATCTATTTGTATTTCATTTTAATAGTTATTACCCTACCTCGTGATGGATATACTTAAAGGATACCCAGGCTTGCCAGGTATCTTCGTTGCCGCATTATTCAGTGGTGCTTTAAGGTAGGTAATACAGTGTGTATCAAAATAAAGGAAACACAAGCTCTTGACCTCTCTGGTTATAATGTCTTTATTTTGATACACACTGTACAATGCATCATGTGTATAGTAGTATATCGAATGATACGATCTAATAGACCAAAAAGATGGGTTTATTCTGGCAGGGCCCTTGCTTTATTAAGATTTATATCTACAAGGTGTGTCAATAAAAGTGTTCCATGTGAAACATGTTTGTTTTTTGTCATGAAAAATATAAAAATTGTTCGCGACAAACTATAGTAATGAGGTTCAGCAATCTTAAATGTGCCATAAGAATTTTGTTCTAGAGCTTCCATTTTAGAGCTTCCGTTATCAAATTATGGCAAATCTTTACTAGGGCATGTTCAAATTTAGCTTTGACCAATTTCATGTGAAGAGAGCTCTTTTATTATAATCTTCACTCAGTGTGTAATTGAACATTATCAATAAAATCATAATAATCTACCTACTAAATGTTGATAGTTAGTTGAATTTGAACACAAAAAAACCACATACCGTACTTTCATCCATATTATCCATGATACAATAAAATATTTGAATTTTAGACGGTATTTTAAACAATACATTGACATATCCTAAGTCATCGGAATCACAAATGCAGTTTATTCAGTTGAAAGTAATTTTCTTGTTCAAAAGTGGCCAAAGTGGGATTCGAAATCTCTTGTTACTGAATCGATCATATCTCGGTAGTTCGGTGGTAAATATCAATGGGGGTGAAGCTCTTACAAGAGGTACATTGTGGGCGTGAATTCAAGTATAAAGCTACATTGTGGGCGTTTTCCCGCCCTGTGGGCGTACCCCCACAGTGCAGACGTTGCCAGATGGTTTAAAATGGCCTCTAGAGGGGGTATAGCCTATCATCGAAATTGTGTGTTTTAAGGGGGTATTTTTCATACCCCCATAGGGTCAGATTTCGTCAGATTTCGTCAAATTTAAACGCCCACAGTGTATGTTTGTACGTGTATGTTTGTGTGTACTGTGGGTGTACTCCCGCAATGTACCTCTTGTCAGTCGTGGTTTTAGCTTAATGTAGCTTTATAAACCGTGACTACGCGATTTATCTTTTAAACGACGTGTTTAACACAACCCGCTTTTAAACTCGGCGAATCTCGTCCCCAGAGTGGTCGTGCGTTCCTAGACAGATATTACATTTATTGTGGCCTAAATGGATTACAATAGCTATCGACCGAATTAATCAAATGCACGTGTAGTTTTTAAACTACACGATCTGCACGTCAGCTTGCACCGGGCACGGTTGAGTAATCATCGAAGGCGTACGATTGGTGCACAAGTTTAGTTAAACATGCGTCAAACTTCACCAACATTTTCGAGAATTGTGTTTAGTTAAGCGTTAAGCGGTGTGTTTAATGTCAAAGGTAAACGCATGTTTAACTTAAAACCGCGTTTAAATACGTACGAGAATACGGCCACGTGTTTATTGCATAACATTTGTGGGGGTGCGTAGCTATCAAGTCAGTCGATGACAGCGCGAATGATTAGAGAAAACCTCCATAAGCATTATAAACAGACAATAAACATCAAACACGAAAGAATCGACTAACTGGGTTGTGTTTTCTTTCTTTTGTTTAGTACAGTGTCATCTGGCCTTAATGCCTTAGCAGCAGTAGTAGGAGAGGATATCATCAAACCAACATTTAAACCTAACGAGAAAACGTATACATACATTGTCAAAGCTTTAGGTAAGGGAGGTTTCATTGACTTTATAAATATGCTTAATTTCGCTTTTGGTCTTAGGTTTCATCATTAAAAAGAATGATTTTACAGATACATATCGAACACATTGACGAAAAGTCCCTTTTATTACCATGATCATTCTGAATCTGTAATCTGTAAAGTGATACATGTAGACATTTGATGGAAAAATTATCAGTTTTGTTGCGGACACAGCTGAAGATCTGAACTCAATCATGACAATGTGTATAGAGGTTATCCATGTAGCCATGCACAACGGACTACAAAGGGGAATCGGACCCGACCTATTCATACATTCATTGCATGAACCGACGTGTTACCAAATTTGCTTACATAATTTATATCATGACACAGCTCCTTTCTGAAAATATTGAACACAGTTATTATCCCCGACAAGATGGCAGCTAAACCACAACACGGACAACCTCTAGTGGGTAGTGAGCTATTTACTGTTATGTACAGCGTGTCCCACATATAATTGGGTCTAAACGGGAGACCTGATAACTTTTGAAATATAGCAACTACTTATGTTAAGGGATCAGAGTATATATAAGACGAAATACGCATCACAGCAGACACTCTTTGCTCTTTGCGACAAGAAGGAAAGAGACGAGTTTGGTGCATTATTAAGTTGGTGTACAGCACTGTATTCGCTCTCATCTTCTTGACGAAAAGAGCGTGGTTCATTCATGCGCCGCTCTGTATAGTTTCATCATATAGGCATGCCTCTATGTTACCGTATACGCATCACAGCAGACACTCTTTGCGACAAGAAGGAAAGAGACGAGTTCAGTGCATTATTAAGTTGTTGTAAATCATTTTATTTTTTAATTTCAAACAAGGACCAGCTAAAGAAAGAAAAGCCTTTTATGCTTCAATGTTACGATACGCATCGCAGCAGACACTCTTTGCGACAAGAAATAAAGAGACGAGTTCAGTGCATTATATTAAGTTGGTGCACAGCACTGTATTCACTCTCATCTTCTTGACGATCATAGCGTGGTTCATTCATGCGCCGATTATCTGTATAGTTTCCTATTATTATGCAATGCTTCAATGTTATTTACGCATCGCAGCATACACTCTTTGCGACAAGAAGCAGAGACGAGTTCAGTGCATTGTATATATTTAGTTGGTGTACAGCACTGTATTCAACGTTGCGACAAGAAGGAAAGAGACGAGTTCAGTGCATTATTAAGTTGGTGTAAATCATTTTAATTTTTAATTTCAAACAAGGACCAGCTAAAGAAAGAAAAGCCTTTCATATTATTATGCTTCAATGTTACTTACGCATCGCAGCAGACACTCTTTGCGACAAGAAATAAAGAGTTCAGTGCATTATATTAAGTTAGTGTACAGCACTTTAATCAACTCTTATCTTCTTGACGATCATAGCGTGGTTCATTAAATAAAGAGTTCAGTGCATTATATTAAGTTAGTGTACACTGAAAAATAATTTGGTGTCATTTTGACACTAAAACAAGCGTCAAAAAATGGGTCCTCAGTTGGCCACCTAAAGGTGTCAAATTGACACCATTATGGGTGTAAAATATGACACCTTAGGGTGTCATATTCATTTTGACACCTTTGGGTGGTTACCTGAGGACCCATTTTCGAAAATGCCATTACACCCCAAATGGGTGTAATATTGACTCTCTTTAAGTGTCATATTGAGTTTGACACCCTAAAGGTGTCAAATTGACACCATTATGGGTGTCAAATTGACACCATTATGGGTGTCAAATTGACACCTTTGGGTGTCATATTCATTTTGACACCTTTGGGTGGTTACCTGAGGACCCATTTTCGAAAAATGTCATTACACCCCAAATGGGGTGTAATATTGACTCTCTTAAGAGTCATATTGAGATAGCACATGTTTAGGAGCCGTTTTCTCGTCGCCATTTTGTTTGCATGTTACGAGCCGGTAAGACTGGTAAGTACCGATCTGCTCCATTTCCAGACATTTTTGATAATAATTATGATACAATTAGCGTAATGTAAGACGTCCGTATGAAAAAGATGACCACTGAGCCAGATAAATCGTGCTACATGTATGTAATGTTGCACATATCATCGTATGCATGCATGACGAACACACACATAGTACTAGTAGGTCCATGCACTGACACAGTCCAACAAAATGCTAGTCTCTGACTATGAAATTGTAATTCATTTCATCAGTTAGTTGGCGCAATATTAAACAACATGAACAAGGCTTACATTACGCTAATTGTATCATAATTATTATCAAAAACGTCTGGAAATGGAGCAGATCGGTACTTACCAGTCTTACCGGCTCGTAACATGCAAACAAAATGGCGACGAGAAAACGCATGCGTTGATATGTTGATAGACGCCCAAATTGGTGTCAGAATTACACCAATTTGGTGTCAGAATTACACCAATTGGTGTCAGAATTACACCCGTTGGTGTCAGAATGACACCAATTGGTGTCAAAATGACACCAATTGGTGTCATGCTGCTTCGACACCTCTAAAAACCGTGAGCTTTCCCGCCAACTATTGACGCCCTTGGAGTTATTTCAATTAATCTGACGCCAGTTTTGGTGTAAATCACTAAATGATCACTGAAAGGTGTCCGTCGGACACTTAACGGTGTCAACGTAAATTATGTGCAAACCCATATCATTGACGATTACACCAATTTTGGAGTCAAAATAACGCCTTTGTAAGTGTCATTTACAGTTGACTCCAAGAAGGCGTCGCTGTGACACCAATTTATTTTTCAGTGTACAGCACTTTAATCAACTCTCATCTTCTTGACGATCATTATAGCGTGGTTCATTAATGCGCCGATTATCTGTATAGTTTCCTATTATTATGCTTCAATGTTACTTACGCATCGCAGCAGACACTCTTTGCGACAAGAAGGAAAGAGACGAGTTCAGTGCATTATTAAGTTAGTGTACAGCAGCACTGTATTCGCTCTTATCTTCTTAACGAAAAGAGCGTGGTTCGTTCATGTTTATGCCCGATTATCTGTATAGTTTCATAATTATCAATACTGAATATTCGTCTCAGATATACCTCGGAATTCCTCTGGATAGCAAGACATCGTTCTATATATTTGTCATTGTGTTGGGCCTTATTTCATTAGGTAGACCTATCCATTTATTTTCAGTGCTTGGCTACGGATTACTATGTATTGGAATGGCATATACAGCATCGACATTAGGGAGTGTACTTGCGGTAAGATATTACAAACATTCAACGCCAAACTTCTTTGGTTTATATCCCTCACTCAACATAATGACGTCATAGTATAGGTGCATCAATTACGCACATAAAATGGCAACTTACTATATTTAGGAAATTACTAAAAAGGTGTGGAATGACAACATCCAAGGATGGGACGTTTAAAAGTCAAAAGAAACAATACAATAACATGGGGAACCGACGTTTCGGAATGATAAAACAATTCCTTTAACTAGATATTGGACAAGTTAAAAATCACAACTGTCTCTGACCAGCATATACTTAATTTTTTAACCTAGTTAACGGAATTGTTTTGTCATTCCGAGACGTCGGCCCCCCCCCCCCCCCCCCCATGTTATTGTGTTGTTTCTTTTGACTTTTAAATGTCCCATCCTTTGGATGTTGTCTTACACACCTTTTTAGTCATTTCCATATTTAACATAGTTGGTGTATTGCTGTTGAATCCATTTGAATCCATCCTTGGTGCCCCTTGCTGGTGCGGTTGGAACTGATTTTCTGCCTTTTTAGCTTAATTGATACCAACAAATGAGCACTATTCAATTCTCAATGAACGGGTGATACGCCACACAATGGTCCGACATGATTTGGCTCGCGAGCCTTACAACAATACACAATGATACATCTACCATTAAACCATTAGACTTCATGATCATGCTGATTACATTTGTAGTGGATTGCCGATATGCCACTGAAAACGGTGCGGTCGATGCAAGCCTTATGATAAATATAATGTTGATATCGTGGGTTTTTTTCAAACTTATGTTTTTGTTTTCAGGCAGCATTCAGTATATTTGGAATGGTTGGTGGACCTCTCCTAGGTTTGTTTACGTTAGGCATGTTCGTTCCTTGGTGTAATTCAACGGTAAGTAAGAGGAATTTGCATTGAATACAGGTATTGAATTAATGCAAGAATTAACGTAAGACCTGATACCAGTAAATGCTACTCGTACGTATAATCTGATAAGAAAGCTCCATTGATACAATTATCGTGTAAACTGTAAAGGTTCAATGGCGTATCCAGGACTGTTTTGATGGGGGCAAAAAACACCTGAAGGCATCTTGTTGATCTTAAATAGGGCCTATTTTAAAGTTGAACCTTATACGCGCGAAGCGCGCAAATATTGTGACTTTAACACTAAAAAGGTACAGTATGACGTTTTTAACGTCCCCTACATAATATTTAGTATAGAGAATTTGGAGTGATTTGAGGGCCATTATAATATCAAAACCTCTAGAAAAAATGCGCGCGGAGCGAGCAAAATTTGGAGTTTTTGAACTAAAAGGGTCATAAAAAAACTGTCCTGAATCATCTTACGCGCGCGGACCGCGCAAAAAATTTGCATTTCTAACAGTTATGGTCCAGTATGATAACAACGTCCCCCCCACATAATATTTAGACTTTTTGGTGTTGTTTGAGGGTCATAATAATGTTAAAACCTGTATTCGCGCGGAGCGCACAATTTTTGAGACTTTGATCTAAAATTGGTCATGGAAAACTGTCTTGAAGCCACCTTGTTAGGCTTAAATAATAAAATATTGAAATTAATACGCGCAAGAATTGGCATTTCTAACACTTAAATGGTCCAGTATGGTGTTTTTAACGTCCCCATATAATATTTACAATATTTGGTATGGTTTGAGGGCCATTATATATGTTAAAACCTGTAGAAAATCTGCGCGCGGAGCGCGCGAAATTCATGAGTTATAACTAGAAAAATGGTCATGGAAAACTGTTCTGAAGCCACCTTGTTAAGCTTAAATAATGAAATATTTAAATTAATACGCGCGCGACGCGCGGACAAAATTGCATTTCTAACACTAATGGTCCTGTATGATAATAACGTTCCCCACATAATATTTAGAATTTTTGATGTGGTTTTTGCATTAAAACTTTAGTCCATTATGATGTTTTTAACGTCCCCCACATATTTAGAATATTTGATGTGTCTGAGGGCTAATATAATGTTTAAACCTGCATAAAATATTCGCGCAAAGCGCGCAAAATTTAGACTTTTTGAACTAACATGGTCATGGAAAACTGTCCTGAAGCCATCTTGTCAAGCTTGTATAATGAAACATTGAAACTATTATATGCGCGAAGTACGTAAAAGTTGACATTTCTAGCAATTAAATTGTTCCAGTATGACGTTTTTAACGTTCCCAACATAATATTTTAGAATATTTGGCATGGTATGAGGGCCATTATAATGTTAAAACCTGTAGAAAATATGCGCGCGGAGCGCGCAAAATTTTTCAGTTTTTGAACTTAAATGGTCATGGGAAACGGTCCTGCAATGCCATCTTGTTAAGCTTGAATAATGAAACATTCAAACTAATGCGCGCGATGTACCCAAAATCTGACATTTCTACACGTAAATGGTCCAGTATGACGTTTTTAACGTCCAAACAAAATGTTTAGAATATTTGGTGTGTTTTGAGACCCATTATAATGTTGAAACCTGTTGAAAAAGTGAGCGCGAATCGAGCAAAAAATACCCAGTTTTTGAACTAAAATGGTCTAGAAAAAACGTTCCTGAAGCCCTCTTGCATGTTAAGCTTGAATATTGAAATATTGAAACTAATACGTGCACAGCGCGCAAAAATTGGCATTTTAACATTAAAAAGGTCTAGTATAAAGTTTTTAACGTCCCTAACATTAAAATTATGGGGACGTGACCTCGTAATTCCCCCCACCCCCTTTTGCGCCGCATATGTCCCTACCCTTCCTCCTCCCCTACCTCCTTCTTATCCTCTTCCTCCTTCTCCTTTTCCTTTTTTTTTTGACTCTTTTTTCAATGGGGGGGGGGGGGGGGGGGCATGGCCTGCTGGGCCACCCCTGGATACGCCACTGTAAAGGTTTACCAATCTCATCGCTTATTAGCTATTGTTTTGTCTTTCTCTGACTCATTCAAACAGGGCGCTACTGTGGGATTAATAGGAGGCCTAGCTGTGTCATTATGGGTTGGCATCGGGGCGATAGTAAACCCACCCACAACACCAATGCTTTATCTAACCACGGAAAATTGTACATTCTTTGGATCAAATATCACAACGGAAGGACCAGCAACGGCTGGAATAATGACAACTATAGAACCAGTAACTCCGTAAGCTCATCTCCTCTTCTTACGTATGTTGGCAAGACTCATATCGAGTCTGTCACCGAAAGACCACATTACTTCAATCTGTCACCGAAAAATACCCCTTATAGTGTCACTTGACCTGTCTTCAATTATTTGTGACCACATGTCTGACATGTTTGATGGCATTCGTATATAACCTTGTGTGTGCTCACCACCGTTTACATTACACTGCCAACCAGTACCCAGGAAAATTACTCGAATGTAGCTAAGTTAGTGCACTACCTGGACGATTACTTAATTGTAGGCAAATCATTGTGGGTTAAAATGCGGGTAGGTAGTCCCCGTTGTGTAGGCACACCCAAAGGTACAGTACGTTCAAAGACATCTATTTAAGATCTTACTACCTTATCACGTTATCTATGATATTGTGACTGCAATTATCATGCCCTATTATGTATACCCTCGACTTAAATAATATGAGTAACTTCCATCCTGGGGTACTTAAGTATACGTTGTATGGGTGTGCCTCCCAAATAGGTCGCGCTTTCGCAAGAAATTCCTTAACAAGGTGTATGATTTTGTGACTCCATTTGTATTCCATTTAATGTTTACGAACACTTTTTATTACATGCTTTTGAAGGTCTGGATTGGAGGACTGGTGGTATGGAATGAGTTACCTCTGGTATAGTGGACTTGCCATATTCACTGTATTTTTCTTAGGTATAATGACAAGTTTCTTAACTGGTAAGTAAATTGGATCGTCGCTATCGATATGGCACAGTGAGGATTGATAAATTACATCAAAAAATCAAAACATACCGGGAGGAGGAATGATATGAGGAAAGAGAAATTGGACATACAGGAACGGGGGTGAAAAAACTTCGAGAAAGAAGGGGAAATAATAGAGGGCGGAAACGCGATAAGGTAAAGTATAGAAAAGAATGAGAGGAGGAAAACAAACGTTCAGCCTGCAATGGGGATCACCGTAACACTTTTCACGCGGCTATTGGTGTTCCATACAAAACACATTTTTCAGAAACCATTCCAAACTTTCAAGGTCTATCTCAAGGATTAGGCCTACTGAATCAATACAAGGAATGTTTTTACTTATTTTAATGCATTTTTCATGGTGATTCCAATATATGGTAATTAAATTCAACAATGTGGACGTTTTTTAAATATGTTGTTAAATGTGGCAATGTCGTCTGCAGACGCCTGCCGCATGGAAGGAAGATTAGGAGGATCAGAGGAAGTTAAAAAAGACAGCAAGAAAATAAAAGTTGGAGATGAGGGAATGACTGATTTCAAAGACTCTACCAGCCAGAGTCTAGGAGATACCAGCATAGAAATAAGATTATCCATGAATAGGAGAAAGAATGTCTTCTAAATGCTTGCAAATAGACAGCGGAGAGGTCCTTCCTAAACTTACTGCGGAGCCATTATGTTCCACTGCCCAAAGACCCCGAGGGCAAGGGTCTGGTTTTTAGGCTGTGAGTCTGCTGTCAAAGGCCACGTGTGGGATTTAGTACATGCCACTAGCCTGGCTAATCGGCTAATCTGGGAATTGGAGAATCATGACTGGCAAATAGCTAAATCGCCGGTGTTCACTCATTGCACGGCTCTGCTATTTGCGAGGGGATCCTCGAACTGGAATCAGATTGAATGGAAGTTTTACATCATTGCACAATGTCTCAGTCACTGCGTAACCAGTCATTTTGTGTGAAGAGAGAGAGAGAGAGTCGAACTAGATACATAATGTTATGGAAGCGGCCCCCAATTCAATGCGGTATACCAGTTCGAAGCTCAACTCGTTAGTATTAGTGGCGGCTCCGTGCAAAGAGCGAATAGACAGTGGAACACCATGTTCCGAATTGAGACGAATTTACTCATATCTCGGGGGATCTGAGAGAATGTCGGTCAATATGCAATAGTAGTTCGACTCAGTTTAAGCAATGAACTGTGAATGTATGTGATAATTTAATATTTGAAATTGTTAGAATTATTTAAACTTTCACCGTGTCATCTCTTTTTTAACGTTAGTTTTGTGTCACAACAGCCACTACAATGGTCATGCTGTTGTCGCAAGAGACTACCAATGCCCATGACTAATCACCGCGCTTTTCAAACATACAGGTGCTATATATGAAACACACATAGTATCAGTTCTTAACGACATTTCAATAGATTATCATCCCTGCACTAGAAAATCTTTGGTTTAAAAAAGGATCATCCGGGTGACATACCAAATGCGAACCCTTATTTACGATTTGTCCATTTTCCCATAACTGTTATCAAATTGAGATGTGTAAACATGTAAATTAATCCCCTAATACCCTGCAGGTGCTCAAAAGCCAAGTGAATTAGACCCCGTCTTATATCACCATTCTTTGACATGTTCATGTGCTGTCTACCGGCAAAATGGAGGCGTGTGCTATGGTGTGGTGTTAGGCACGACGAAGAAGAGCATTTCGTTAACAAGTTAGATGAGACCCAATTATCAAAGGTATAATAATTCTGACTTGGCTTGGTACGGGGGGGGGGGGGGGGGGGGGGGGGGGGGGGCGGTTAAAGTATAAAGTATGAAGCAAATGGGACGTTTCAAAGAAAATCTTGTAAACTGTTGACTATAGCCACACAATTTCAATGAGCTATATTAACACTTTCCACGCGGCTATTAATTTTATCAGAATTTTATCAGAATTCTTTCCCAATTTTCAAGACCATCTCAAGGATTACTGAACCAATACCATGTTTGTACTGATTTCAATGCATTTCTCATGGGATTCTAAATATGGTAATGAAATTCAAGAATTTTGACATTTTTCAAACATTTTGTGACATTTTGGAATGTCGTCTGCAGACGCCTGCCGCGTGGAAAGTATAAAGCGTTGGTGAGGTCCACAGGCAAATGTCACTGGCGAGGCCCGAAGGGGCAACGTCATCTCTGTAGAACTTCTTGCTTGAAAATAAAATTGCTAGCCTAATTTAAACTCAAACGAAGAATACAGATTGAAATAACGTTGGTTTAGGTTTGAAAATATTCAGCCATATTGGTTGATTACTTTGTGTCTACAAGTCAATCTTTAACAGTCCATTGAAAACATGTTGGTAGGGTAGGTCTTTATTAGCTAAAGGAACTTTCATCCTTCAGGCTATAGTGTTCAGCCCATTCTTCACATTCATTGAACAATTTCAGTGATTTATTTTTCAATTAAAGCTACAAATATAATTCTTACATCTCTCACATTATGTTCCCACTCCCGTAACACTTTTAGACCTGTGATTTTGACATTTCGCCGGTAATAAATCATCTAAGATTTTGTCAACCGCTGACTATGTGGTCCACTTTCAGGGTTATGAAGGTTAGTTTATGACCTTGAGACATAAGTATGTCCTTTGCAGTCTTTTAATTGGACCACATAGTGGGAAATAGACACATCCTTAATTTATTTAATACCAGCGAAATGTCAAATCACAGGTCCAAAAGTGTTTAAGGAGTGGGAACAATGGCAATTTGCTGCCTTAAGGGGGGACTTAAGGAAGTTTTTTTTTTAATTTTGAGAGTTCTGTAATTATTGAACTATGACTCAAATGTATATAAAAGTATACATTTTTGGAAAGGAAGTGGATCAGAGAATCCAAATTTGGCACCAATTTTGACCAAAAATGTTGATTTTTTGTTGTTGAGAAAATCACTTTTTTGAACCACATTTTTTGAACAAAGCTCACCAAAATAATTTGAGTCAAAAATGTCCAAATCGCTTGATGATGATGTAAAGACACTAACTTAGGGGCGATTTTTTTTTAAAACCAAATCTAATATTTTTTGAAATTTTGACTAAAAAGTGCCATTTTTTTCTCACTTTTTTGTGGATTAGGTTAAAAAACCAAATTGTCCCTAAGTTAGTGTCTTTACATCATCATCAAGTGATTTGGGCATTTTCTCAAAAAGTCAACATTTTTGGTCAAAATTGATGCCAAATTTGGATTCTCTGATCCATTTCCTTTCCAAAAATGTAAACTTTTATATGCATTTGATAAATAGTTCAATAATTACAGCACTCACAAAATTCAAAAACTTCCTTGAGTCCCCCTTAAATAGGTGTGTAATGCTCAGGATTGATATTTTTGCTTTTGCAGGAACCACCACCCTACATTGCCAATGGATTTTCTGGCGAATCTCCTGCATATTACAAGGCTGATAAAAATGATGAAAATGATGATGAATATAAAGAGGGTTTTCGTTACGTCCAGGACCACGACACTTTGATGTAATTATTTGAAGAAGAAATGGACTGTTTATTCAACGCACAAAGTTTGTAAATATTTCAGCGGCTGGGTTTCAAATGCCGCACAACCTCTCTCGCAGGATGAATCACCATACACTGCAAATGGAGTTTTTGAACTTCCCCCTGGCTACTACAAAGTTAAAACGATAATGAATAAAGACATATTCCATTTTTGGGTTTAGCTATCAATTTAGAGGGTAACACAATTGTTTGCAGCACAGTTTGGATCTGCAACCCTCCTTATTCAATTCAACCAGGGGAATGACCTTCAAATTGGTAAAACCTTTTTGAAATGTAAAGATTACTTGGAAAAGATTACAATTGTATTTTTATCCAAGTGATACTTGAATACAGTTTAGCATTCCCTCTAAAATGGCCACTAATCCAAAACAAAGCCATATAAGGAGAGGTTATTGTAAAGACCAAGATCAAGACACTTTGATGTTATCCTTAGACGGAGTTATGGATTGATTACACAATGCACACCCTCCTTAAATTTGTTTACATTCTAATTGCCTTTGTGTATAATACAGTAGTATTCAGCAACCAAGTTTTCTAATTTAGTGGCCAAGTTTCTAACCCACAAGACCTCTTTTTCAGATTTAACGAATCATAACGCCTTTGACCAGTGACAAGTTGCTAAATACCTTAGTTATCCAATACACACAACCCTTAGAATCTAAAAAAAAAATCCCCAAGTTAAAACGGGTCATCAAAAAGGGTTTAATTGATATATACCGGTTTGGTTTCACCTGGATAATGGGCCATTATTACACCAGTGAGAGCGGATATATTATCCATCCTGTGGTAACTTCATATAACCATATGCAGTGACTTGTCCCTTATCATAGTGTTAGGCGACAAACAAAAACACCGGTTCTAAGGGCTAACAAACCACTCAGGGTAGGGTCAGTCCGTCGAGTGTTTTTTTCCTCAAACTTCATAAATTGTTTGAATAGTAAACAGTTTTTCAAAATTTCCACAAATCCTCAATTTTTAACAAGATCTTTGAAAATTTGCACCAACTAAATCAACAACAAAAGAGAAAATATTTTGTATTATTATTGACAAATTTGGAGGGAAAAAATGGGTTGGTCGGGCCAATATAATTACAAGGCTTTGTATGGATATTTCCATGACTGTGATCATCAGGTGTATGGAAATTTCCATCACTTCAAGCATGATTACATCAAATCGTTACACACCCTTTGATAATGTTACACTCACATCTATAAAAATGAATGAAGGTAGAGACAACAAAATGCAAGAAAACAAATTATTTTATTTTGTCATAATACACAGTATCTGCCATGCAATATTAGTGTAATATACAAATGCAATCTGATTTGCATAAATTATTATAATTATATTCATAAGTGTTATATATTAATTAACATATATTGCATTTTGTGTTCACATGGTGTGCAAGTAATATTTGGTTGCGAGGTGTGAAATAGGATTGTTAAACAACAATTGGTATTCAAAATACACGTAACACAAAATGTTCTTGACCAGGTGCATAGCTAACTTAAATCAGTAATAATTTTATCAAAAATCTTAGATACATATTAATGATTAAAGAAGCAAATTCTTCCCTGCAATTTGAGACCTTATTCATAAAAATCAATTTTAAGTAACCAAACCAACCAAAACAAAGTTATAGTAAAATGTATTTTCTATGATATATCATTGCATAGTGTGTGCTCAGCATTGACAATTGGTGTGAAAGAAATCACAGCTGTAGCTCACCATTCATCCATACATTCCTCGATAGCACAGTGTTCAATACAAATCAAAGATATTCCATAGAAAAAGCGAATGTTTATTTTTAGATTAGGTTACTAAAAGCATAAGTATCCACTCAATTTTTATGAATGGGGTGTCAAAATGTGAAGAGAATATTTGCTCGTTTAGGTGTATATAATACCTTTTTGATACATTACTGATTTTGAATAAGCGCCTGGTCAGGAACTTTTTGTGTTAGGTGTACAGTATAATGTAAATAGTTCTAACATGTTTGCCATCTCACTAGTGTGTATCGGTAACTGTCAAGGTTTTGTGACGATTAGGTCTGACTTCTATACAACCACATTGACAAAAGACAGTCTAAAGCAGCTCTTTTCAGAGCCACATTTTTCAATACATTTACTTTCACAGCATCAGGCAAATGCAGCGAAAAAGGTGAATCTAGACGAGGCAGCCCATGTTTTACTTAAAATCATTTGGTCCTGAAAAAAAAAATCCAAGGAGCCTGCCATATTTAACAAGCTCAACAGGGCACCTCTTAGTAAAAATGGTTAGTTTTATACAATGAAGCAGTCACTGTTTTACTTAATATCATTTGGTCCTGAAAATAAAAAAATCCAAGCTAACCCTGACAAGAGCCTGCCATTTAAAACATTTAGTCCAACAGGGCACCTGTTAAAACTATATATTGTTGGATATGATTGATCCAATACATCTAAACTCATTGAAATTAAAAATGCAAACAATGTTATAATAAATTACGCCAATTTTCAGCTATCAGATCACTTAAAATTAAAACCAATAATTTTTTTTTTATTCCTTTGTGAAAAATGTACACATCATTTTGTACAGAACTTCATTGGTTAAGTGCAATATGGACACTATCCATCAATTCTGTGTCAAAACTATGGTAACACATTTTACCAATAAAACTTACTTAGAAATAATCCTATGACTGTTTCCTAAGGGCTGTTTGAAAATGAAAGATGTCCATGACTTCAGAAGACAAAAACTGCCCTTCTCAAAAGTCACAAAAAAACCCACACAGCTGCAAGAGTCCCCCAAACATTTTACCAATAAAACTTGCTTAGAAATAATCCTATGACTGTTTCCTAAGGGCTGTTTGAAAATGAAAGATGTCCATGACTTCAGAAGACAAAAACTGCCCTTCTCAAAAGTCACAAAAAAAACCACACAGCTGCAAGAGTCCCCCAAACATTTTACCAACAAAACTTGCTTAGAAATAATCCTATGACTGTTTCCTAAGTGTTGTTTGAGAATGAAAGATGTCCATGACTTCATGGCTGAATGAGTTCAGATGGAATACAAAAACTGCCCTTCACAAGTCATAAAAGTTTATGAATGGCTTTTTACTAATGGAAAAACACCTGTGGTTGAGTGCAGTTTAAAATACCCACCAAGTGAACATTACTCTATAATGTGTAATCAATTCATGATCATTCAGACATGTAAATGCCCTTCTTGGCTCAGAGCTTAGCACAATGAGTTGTTACTGACCTGCAGATTTATGACTTTTAATAAGGGCAGTTTTGTCTTCCATTTGAGCTCATTCAGCCATGAATTCATGGACATCTTTTATTTTCAAACACTTAGGAAACAAATGGGATTATTTCTAACTAAGTTTTATTGGTAAAATGTTTTCCTTACGATGTTATGACAAACTGTTAAAAGGGGGACTTATTTTTGTTGATACGTTTAAATCAATCTATTTGACCTGTGGACTGACAATGAAAGTATTGTTTCTGTTCTGTCAAAACCTTGTTTTCCCAGCCCATTCAACTTGTATAAAGTAAAAGTGCCAAATGGTTATGCATTGGAAGTGCTGAAGAATACTTTCAAGGCTTTATTAATAGATGTGCTTGGCCCTTGAACATGCATAGAGCAGAATACCAATAGGTTATACATAGGAAGTATTACTTTATACATGCTGAAGGGCCGGGTGAAAAGAGGTTTTGACAGAACAGCGATGTTATGTATATTTGTTTAGATAAAAACATGTTTTAGTCCATTTAAACTCCTGTCGTTGCGCATCGCCTGACATCAACAGATATTGGCACGTGAGTTGAAGAAGCAAATGTCAACATTTACCTGTGGATATTGACAGATGCACAATGATGGGAGTATGAATGAGCCATCATTCATCCTTCCCATGTTATGATGATCTAATAGGATATGAACTTATCTACTCAGACTTAATGAGGTATTTTTAAAAATTAACAAATATTAAAAAGATATAGAGCAAAAATAAACTGATAAAAGGTCATAACTCTGTAACCAAATACCCCTCTTCACTTCCTCTGGACAGTGGTGGGAAGGTCTCAATCAAAATGTGCCAAATTCATCGCTATTTCGTGTTCAAAAGAAAAACTCTGTCATCTGTTCAATGAGCTGTTACAGTGGCGTCGCCAGAGGGCCCCCCCCACCCAATATTGACTTGTGTCGGTTGAGATTGGCGCTGTCGGTTCATTTGACCACAGGAATCATGGAATTATGATGGTCAAAAGTACACAGATGAAGAAAAAAATTCGCGTTACGCGAGCATGTGTCCCCAAAATGCAACATTCTTTGCTACAAGCTTGTTTAGAGCCAAAATGTACCTAGATCGTGCCAAAAATAGGTGTAAAGTCGAAAAATTTCGCGCGCATTTCTTGACTCACAAAAGTCTTGTCGGTTCATTTTCATTTCTCGCCCCCCAAATATGAATAACCTAGCTACGCCACTGAGCTGTTACATTGTGACTACATGTAGCGTAGAGTGATGCTCTATTGATTTTGAGTACAATAGTGGTGATTGTGGTACATTCAGTTTAAGACCTCAACATGTTCCCAATCAAGTGACTGAGCACCAGGGCTCAAAATACACAGGGGTGAAGGGCGATTAATAGCCCCCAGTGTTCACAAAATAACCCTTTGAGAAAATGTTGTCCTATGGTAAAATGTACTTAAAGGGCTACTTTTGGCAAAATTTGCTCAAAATAGCCCTTAATTCCAAAAAAGTATTTTGACCCTTGCAGTGAGCACTGAAACAAATAATTCCTTCAAATATGGTATCATTGGAAAGATGAACACATCAGCTTTTTCATTGATGCTCAACACAAAATATATATGTGATTGAAACTGAACTTTATTATTATTATTTCATTCTTGCTCTTAATTTTGACTTTCGATGTAACCAATCACAAATTAGCATTTTTCAATTAAATTTGGTTAAAATTAATTGTATTGTAAATATATTAATTACTACATTGTTATATTATATTAATGCTTTCAGTTTAGCAACTCACATACAATAAAAAGAGCTTATTGGATCAATGTTTACATGTTGTGTTAATTAGGGGTTACAATTAAAAGCTGTAAATTAAAAAAAAAAGGCTATCATTTTAGCAAACAGATTTTTTACTGTTCATGGCAAAACATGTATGGTTTAACATAGAATTAAGTTCTATCTCATATATATATATATAATTACAAAAATACTAAAAAAATAACACACAAAACATATAGGGAAGAAGCTGACAATGGAATACAGGTTTAATGAACAAACATACACAAATCAATAACGCCCTCTAAAACCTGGTTTGCACGGCGCATTTTATGCATGTATTTTCTCCAAGCGTTTTCCTCACCAAACTGGAAGGTTTACAACTCGTGCATCAGTATCAGTTTACATGATACAGTTCACCTCTGCATGCTTTGACCCAGCAGACACCGACTGATGGACTCGTTTATTTGATCTGATCAAGGTCTTATAGACAGAGACCAGTCCACTCGTCATCTTGACAGGTAGATTACTCCCAGGACGGGCGGATATAAGGGATTTACTAAAAACATTGTTGTTGAAGAGTTTAGTGAACTTAAAACTGGTTCTGACTAACTAATCAAGGCTAAAACAGCACATATTTGAAGGTAGTGAACCCGTAGTTTATGTTTTAAGGTCAAATTCTGGACAGGCTATTCTGATAAATTGGCTAAGACCATGAACTCAGGCTAAGACCCTGGATCTGATTGCATAAAGGTCACTGTTCACCCTATGACCATGAAAGTAATTGGTCAAACTATAGCCACACTCCTTGAGGAAAAAAATACCCATCACAATTGGAATAGTGTACTGAACCTTGGGGAAAATGCATGCATATGATATACTGTGTAATGTGACCTTTAAAGGTGATATGGCACACCACAATTGATTGGTAAGTTGAGAAATTGACCTGAACAATAAAGCGAATAACACAATGAAACTGATAACTAAAACTTGACTTCAATTGCTTAGGCCAACAACAACAAAAATGTTGAATTGCCCTCAGCTACCGACCCTAAAATCTCAACAACAACAAACAATTGAAAAAAGACTTTTACAAGCACAATGTCAATATGACAATTCAATTATGGAGCCGCACATACAATTCATAGTTGTTAGTGAGTTTGTCTTGGTTTTGAGAGAGTAGGGTTACACTGCCATAGGGGTAGCAAACATTGCACAAAAAGCTCAAAAAATAAACCAAAAGGTGACATGTGATATTAAGCTACGCTCACTTGAATATCCATTGATTTCACTGCACTGAGGAAGAAACATGGAGTGTAAACCTAAATTCCTAAATTCGGAACAATCCATTACACACATCAAATTATTGAAATATATGTATGTATTCAAATATGGATATTGAAATGCATATAAATAATTATAATATTGAACACACATATGTGTGATGTGATCAAACAAAATGAGTCGGAAGTCGCTAATATCGATTTTGAGATACAACCCAACCAAGGGTAGAAATTCTTTTGTTTTCAATTGTTTTGAATACCCTTCAATCCCTGATATCATTGGAATTGAATGTCTGTTTTAAATGGGGTTTTCCGAAATATGTAGCAATGCAAATACCCAATAAAATCACACAGAAACTGAAATTGTGATATTTTTTACTTCAGACTCATTTTGCTTGATTGCATCACATATACAAAGGTACGTTTGTTGAACCCATATGTGACCCGTCACATCAAAATGGACATGTTGGGACATGTTGGAGGCAAGACTCCAATTTGAGTTACACATATCAGCTGAAAGAGCACACTCTTAGCTTTAAAATGATACCTTGTTGAAGAAAATCGGACTTTGGAATCACAAGATATCATTTCAAGAACCATATATTTTACTATTATTTTCTTTATATTTCACTAACTTCATTGGCTTCTATCTCAAAAGTTTGCTTGCCGACAACATGTCCTTTTTGATGCGACTGGTCACATATGTGCAATGCTACTCCATATCACTTGGAATCACACTGATATGACATCACAACTGAAGGCAAATGGGTTACAGCTACTAAGAACGGGATACAAAACGATATTCCATAGGGGCTAGGTACTACAGTGCCAGAAAGTAACTTACCAGGACCTGTAATAAATATATGCTCATAACACTCAAATTAAAGCGTCAATTTAATTAAAAATATCAAATTATAAAATGATTGATGAATTTCTCCTCTTCAATTTAAGAACTCTACATTGCAAAAATTACACAAAGTGCAATTTTCATTGTATCCACTTGGGTTTTTAACACACAGGATAGTGACGGGTATGTGTATGGGCTGCATTGATCCATTGAAGCAGTCCCAATCCTCGTCTTACTACGTTATCAACTAGTGAGTTGTCCCTACCAGTTCCTCAATAATCTGCCTATTGCTACACCACAGCCCCATAAATCCTAAAAATATTGTGGGCCCGTCCATCTTAACTGGACGAGGCTGCAAAATGTCTAGGATTTATGAATCTTTGCTAAACACATCAACAGCACCCTCTTAAAAAATATCAAAGCAAGAGGAAAGGAGTCTACCAGTCGCAAACCAGCTTCCGCCCGCTGAAGACAGACTATGGTTAGTCTTGAAAATTATGGTTAAAAATGTGAGTGTTGAAGACCCATTTTAAATTATTCTCTTCTCTATGTTTACTACCAACATGTCCAAGAAGAACATTCATTCATTTTTTTTTTGTATTTGACCCATAGCTTTGTTAATATATTAAGATTTGATATTTTTACATAGGGAGCTATAGTTATAAGCCTATTTATTACCTGGTAACAATTACTTCTCGATTACTGTTTTAACCATTACTGGGTAAGCCTACTCTACTGGGCAAGACTACTCTAGTATTTCATCATTGGTTTTTTAGCCATTTGGTCCTCGGCACTTTCGCCATACTCGTCATAGAAACATAGAAATTAAATAGAGAAATTGTTGTATAACTATGTGTACCCTCGGCAGTGCCAAAATACAGTCGGCAACCTTTTCTACGAATCTTTTATTCTATCTTATGCAAGTATGATTTTCTTTTCCTCTCCTTCATATAAAATTAATACATATTATCAAGTACAACTGAAAAATCTCACCCATATATAAATATATGAATCCCACAAGTTGTTTACTTCTTTTTTTTCCAGCACTTGCACAGCTTTGGAGTTTGCATATGTATACACTGCGCCTTGTCACACAGGCGTCTGCAGACGGCATTCCAAGATTTCATAAAATGTTTCAAAAATGTCAACATTATTGAATTTAATTACCATATCTGGAACCACCTTGAGAAATGCATTCAAATAAGTACAAACATGCCTTGTATTGGTTCATTAATAATTGAGGTAGACCTTGAAAGTTGGGAATGGTTTCTGTAAAATCTGTTTTGTATAGTAAAACTAACAGCCTCGTGGAAAGTGTTGGACGTGCATGCAGAACGCAGAATAACGCGATTGCGTGTGATGATGTTATTGCTTGCTATCCACCATGGCCCAGTAACATACAGCAAAGAATTCACAGCATCCAATCATAAGCCATACTTGTGGCAATTTACTTACTAAACCACTCCTTTAGCATAATTATTATAAATGCATGTAGTGGCATGATGAATGCAAACCCAAAAGATAACAGGCTGTATCACTTATTTCTCAAGTGTGATATTTTGAAAATCATTTCGGAGAGTGCCAGGTCCTCCAAGGATACACAATTTTAGACACCATATTGTCACTGTTCTGTCAAAACCTGGTATTGTTTCCAGCCATTCAGCAGGTATAATAAAGAACAACTGCCCAACGATTATGGATAGGAAGTGTTGCTTTATACATGTTCAGGGGCAAGAACCCTTACAAGGTTTTGATAAATTTGATTTTTGTCCCTTGAACATGTTTAAAACAGACTGCCCAAATGTTATACATAGGTAGTATTACTTTATACAGGCTGAAGGGCTGGATAGAGATACACATTTTTGACAAAACAGCAATGATATACAGTATGGTAACTCCATCTTCCCTTGTATTATTTCTATGGCTTCCCCACAAGTAATGTGTACATATATATGTTAAAGCTTGCCAAAAAGGCGATCTATAAATGTTTCCTTTAATGGAGTAAATTAGATAAATAATCAGAATGTTGAAATAGAATTAAATAAAATAATTTATGCACATTTCCTTATAATATATATCACAAAATTAATTTAAGCAACTTCTAGCTCCTTTGCACTGCTACGCCATCTGTCATGTGTAGGGGGTGTGGGAGGGATGTGTGTGTGTGGTTTTTGATGGCAAGCCTACTTTGAGTATTGTTCAACAAACTGTATGAAGTTTAAAATAAATCCAAGACTGTTTCTCCATCTTCCAACAATGCCATATCTCGCATCATGTTGAGAAGTACTTCCTTGATATTTGAAGGATGATGACATTTCCAATGCCATTGCCAATTTTAAACCTAACTGAGGATAGCTGCCTGCTACCGACACAAAGCACTGTGTTGTTCTTTACTTCATTTATTAGCTGATACGGTCAAGCAAATGTCACCTTTTAAACCAAGTCCACAATGGCATCTTCATCTACCCACAATGCACTATGTTTTCTCATTCTTAGCAGTCTGTGGCTGTGCATCTATACACTTGACTATATGTTGCTTAATCAACTTGGTGGCATCACTCGCCTCCGGGATGTAGAGTCTGTCCACGCCATATATTGTTGTTTCTTGGTCGTTGAAACGACCGTAGCGAAACGTGATAAGTTCAGAGCACCGCTTTTTCGAGGTGATACGCACAACATCTACCAGGGCTCGTCTTGCAATGATATAGGAGAAGCCTTTCCTATCGGCGATATTTCTAAGTATGTACATGTGACTTGATGTGATAAGTAAATTGCTGCAAGAATGAAAGAAAAGAGAGAGAATGTAAAATCAATGGGTAAGTACAAAATGTCATAGTTCCACAATTGCAGTGTAATAAAAATGATTTCTAGGTCACATGAATTGAAACTTATCAAGGGCTTTTTGCTGTTGGTCGAATAGGTCAGAAATCAGAATAACTCATGGATGAGTGGATTGCTTAAATTGTCCAGAGGTCTCCTTTCTTCTTGGTTGAATCAAAGCTATCTCTTCTCTCTACCAGAAAACTCCTCGTTCAACACAATTTTCTTTGGTGATTAAAATTATATCACTGTTCCAAGGGTTACTGTAAAAGCCAATATTTTTGCGTAAAGATATTTTCACGCATTTCTATATCATAGACATTTCACGAATTGTTTTTTCGCGGGCGACCTTCTGGATGCACTGCATGAATGTTGAAATCAATATATTCACATGTTATAATTTTCGCGGACAAATATTGTGCGCGAAAATAAAACCTCCGCGAAAATTTCAGCTTTTACAGTAGTCCAGTATAATATGATGAACCTATTCTCATTTCATCATTAAAGTCTCAAAACATTTAAAAACTGTTGTGTGATCTACAATCTTGGAAAAAAGTCCTTGGAACGCGAACGCTGAGCTGAGCACACGTGCTGGGTATTGTGTGCATATATTGATACTTAGTGTCTTCTGTTATAAACGGAAATTGTTCAAATGAGATTTTTACTTCCCCACCCCCATCGATCAATGTTGGGACACTCTGGCAAGCTGCAGGAGCCACTGGCCTTGGTCAACATTGTACGGGGGAGTGGGGATGACACTTGTCCGTTAATCACACGCAAGTGTTCCAAGACTTTTTTCCAGGATTGTATAAGAGGAATGCAAAATATTTGATCTAAATTTGGTTTTTCTGTCATAAATCAAAAACCGAATGTCGTATGAATCTCATATTACACACGATTTGAGTAAACAATAGGGGCATCACAAATATAATAAAAATGATGACAGGGAATTAATTTTATTTAGGGAGTGGTCACTGAAAACAATTATGTATGTCATATTTAACTACAATTTGACCCGTTTCTTGATCCCGCGCGTAATAATCTGATGTTTATAAACCAATAAATCAAAAGTATAAAGTTCTTGCTGAGAAATTAACATATTTATACTTTTAATAATGTTATCACATTGCCTATTTGTTTGTTATTTGAAATATGAAACTATACATTTACACTTTCCACGCGACAGGTGTCTGCAGACGACAATCCAAAATTGCACAAAATGTTTCAAAAACGTCAACATTATTGAATGTCATTTTACCAATATTTGGAATCACCTTATGAAATGCATTCAAATAAGTACAAACGTGCCTATTATTAGTTCAGTTATCCTTGAGATAGACATAAAAGTTAGACAAATCTGTTTTGTACCGTGGTTAAACCAATAGCCGCGTTGAAAGTGTTAACATTTGCCGAGCAGTAAACGTTTATTTGCAATACTATTCCTATCTATTGAAGATAGCTCATAACAGAAAAAAGGAAAAAAGCCACGCCATGAAAGCGACTCGAACCAACGCCAAGCAGGCTATGAACAGATAAAGGGTGCCAACGAACGCTCCTATCCACTCGGCCAAGCGGTCAGTGCTTACACAAGCGTGGATTTGTTTTATTATACATGTTATAGTAATGCATTATTGCAAAGTGTCACACACTTTACAACAGTTTACCATCAGTTTACCATTGGGACATTTTGCTTAAAATAGGCAATTAAACGTTTTTTTCATACTGCCTTTGAGTTATCAAGATATGCATATGTGTTAGCTATACCAATCATGCATGTTGTAACTCCGAAATATAAGCCGCATTGGTCACATCTACGCATTTTGATAACAGTTTACCATTTAAAATGAAAACAAAATATGTATAATAATATTATACTATAGAAACGACGGTAAAGTGTTCAATGAACACGCGTTTCAAGGCAACACTTTACCATGCACTTTACCATACACTTTACCATTACGGTCCCAACTCGTCTGATGATTTCTTTGTGAATAAAGCTAAATTCATTTATCGCAGCGCTATTTTAATCAATAAATACAATAAAATATACTACTTAAATGGTTTATTTATGTATTCACGTATATTATATATTACTTAAATGGTTTATGTATTCACTTATTTAGTTGTTTGGGTTGTTTTTGAGGATGAGATTAAACTGAAGGCCTATAGATAATATTATCGTCGTGCTTACTCATCTGACTCATGAGCTCAGTTGACTAGAGCGCTGGTCTATAACCATCCAGAGGTCCCAGGTTCAAATCCTGGATGTGCAATTTCTTTTACTGACTATCATTTATAATTTGTGGAGTAAGAAGAAACATTTACTCATCATCCAACCATGTCCAACTATTGTTTTTCCAATTATTTTCAAATATTTCCAAAAAATAAATGCCGACAGTTTTGAAAAAAAATGTGTAAGAAAAAAGAGTAATATTTGAAAAATCCATAAAATAAGGGTTTGTGAATAACGTGTCGGGAAAAAATACCAGCAATTTCAAAATGTTCAAAATAAATTCCAAAAACTGTAGGCAAAAACACCCTTTGACAATTTGAGCCAAAAAATGTTGGTTAATATTAATATGTGGAAATGTAGAACTAAATCCAAATGTAGTTTTTCAAAAATTCTTTTGAATAAAAACAGCCCAAAAAGTGTACGTATAGGCCTATGAACATTCGAGCAGAAAAAAAAGTGTTTTGAAAAAAGGTGTTTTTCTTGCATTTTTTCTTGGTGATTATTGGGCCGGGGGATTCATCGTCCCTTTGCAACACAAGTGATGCAAAACAACGACCGCAAATAAAAAAATACATAATAACAGATGGGCATATGAATAATGAGCATCTATTATTATATTACAACCCGTTAATGCAATACGAAAGATAGCTGTCGAATCTGTCAAACAGAAGTTACTGCTATCTACTGAAGATAGTTATTTACAAGTAGGCCTAAGTTGTTTTACAATTATTTGTGTTACTTTCAACCCTATATATAGATTCCGTTACTTTTAGATACTCTTTTGCATATCTAACAATACATGAATAACTCTCGTAGGAGTATCTGAAAACGCCACATTATGCATTGCAATAATGGCCAATTATTATACATCTTCGAAATGCATTAGTTAGTATAGGGAATTGGTTTCACTGAACGTTCCCGTATTAAATGAATATCTTTATTTAAAAAATACTGGGGATGCCAAGCCTATGGTCCCCTGCCAAATACTGTGCAATTTGAGATACATGTGACATTTAGTTTTTGAGATGTGATAGAAAAACCAAATTTAGATGCCACATTATGCATTGCAATAATGGCCAATTATTATACATCTTCGAAATGCATTAGTTAGTATAGGGAATTGGTTTCACTGAACGTTCCCGTATTAAATGAATATCTTTATTTAAAAAATACTGGGGATGCCAAGCCTATGGTCCCCTGCCAAATACTGTGCAATTTGAGATACATGTGACATTTAGTTTTTGAGATGTGATAGAAAAACCAAATTTAGATGATTTTTTTTGCAATCTGCGTATACAATCTTGGAAAAAAGTCCTTGGAACGCGAACGCTGAGCTGAGCACACGTGCTGGGTATTGTGTGCATATATTGATACTTAGTGTCTTCTGTTATAAACGGAAATTGTTCAAATGAGATTTTTACTTCCCCACCCCCATCGATCAATGTTGGGACACTCTGGCAAGCTGCAGGAGCCACTGGCCTTGGTCAACATTGTACGGGGGAGTGGGGATGACACTTGTCCGTTAATCACACGCAAGTGTTCCAAGACTTTTTTCCAGGATTGTAGTTCCAATCTAACAAGCAAGCCAACAATATTCAAACAAATCTGTTTATGACTATAATTTGTTCCATGTGCAATGACGCCACAAAGCATTTTGGGACTTTTCTTTAATGGACCTACGGCACATATCCTCCTGGCCACCGCCCAACAAACATGCGGGCGCACTCTGATTAGCTAAATGCGCATGTTTGAAAATTCACATAAATCCAGTAACCTATCATCGCCGTGAGGTCGAGCTTACATATTGCGCAGCGCGCACAACGGATGAGGTTGATCTTGCATACTTTACCCGAAGTCTACCTCATGTGATGTGCGTCCATTGGTATTATATCGCAACTACCCATGGGTGGGATAATGAGATGTGAATGACATGTATTTCTTTACCTTGGATATGTATGTCCGCTTTCTTTGACTTCTTGGCATTCATAGGTTATTATTACATCAGGTTTCTTCTTCCACGTCTCTGTGTTCACTGTCTCTTTTCTCTCTTCATCTGATGATGCCACACTGCCTATGCTATCTGCTTACAAAAAAGAAATACAGTGCTATTAATGGTCCCGAGTGCTACAAAACTCTACTATACTAGGTGCTGGTAGCACACGTTTTCCAAGTCTATTTCGAGATGTGATCAGACGAGCTACTATATGGGGAAGAAAATCACTTTATTCGCAGCAAACGTGTGCAGATGATATTCCAAAATGTTTACAAAATGTTTCAAATATGTCAAAATTATTACATTTCATTACCATATTTGGAATCACCATGAAAAATGCATTAAAAAAAGTACAAACATGCCTAGTATTGGTTCAGTGATACTTTAAATGGTTTCTGAAAAATCTGTTTTGTAAATGGTGAAACTAGTAGCCACTAGTGGCCGCATGGAAAGTGTTAAGAATTGAGACACCGTTGCTTGCTTATAATATGAGTGGAACATGCAGGCGACACAGGTAAAATTTTTGTTTCTTGATAAAATATTTTTTGAATTTATAAATCTAACTTACCTCCTTCATCATCTTCATCACCAATGGAGAAGACGCTACCCATGGCGTTGCCACGGTAACGTTTTCCTGTATCGGTACTGCTGACATGACTGAAACAGAGTAATAAGCAGTAATTGATTGATTACGATCATCATCAAAAATTCAACCTTTTGTAAACAAATTAATCATATCATTATTCACTCAGATTTCATAACAGACACAGCTCTTACCTAAGGAATTTGTACCAAAGACTTTTTCTCTTCGGTGTTCTTGAGAGCAGGGGGCCTTATTTTCCATGGATTCATAGTTTTGGTAATAAATGTTGCCATTCAAGCCAAAGGCAGAATATTTGGAAAATATTTCCCTTAACCCTAACCCCATCTCCATGCGCGTGCTGCTGCATTGGCTTGATTACATCACCTACCTCAGGCATATGTGGGCACAAAGTTTGTGCCCGCATATGCGCTAGGAGTTAGCTCAGTTGATAGGGGCACAGACTGGGGTGGGGATTTGTCCCGGGATCGAATCCCGGGGATGCTCTGTGGTTTTTCGGGTTAAAGAAATTATATTTTTCCCCCTCCCCCGATACACACAAAAACATAGCCGTGGGAATTAGGGTTAAAGGAGAAGTCCAATAAGCACAACATTGTGCAATTAGAAAAATAACTATCGAGCCCAAATCGCCTACTTATATAGAAAAAAAACATCAAACTTATCATAAAAACCATATGATTTTGGCTCGATAATTATTTTTCTAACAAATAACGCACAATGTTGTGCTTGCGCTGCACTACTCCTAATACTGGGTAAAATTTTCCCACTAACTTTAATTTATCTGGCATTTATTATTAGGCCCAAACTGTTGGTCAATTCTTTTTGTAGTGAAACAAAGAGATACTACACAAGAACACAGATTTTAAAGAATGCTGAACATGCGCTTTTCTTTCTTTCCTAAAATTCTTTCCTAAAATTCTTTAATATTTAACAAATGAAGAGGTATTTTGCAAAAGGGCCTACATCCACTTTGGCTCGTATTGAGAAAAAGTCAAAAAACTGTTTCTAAATATTCAAGTTGAGCAATTGAAAAACTGAATGGATTATGAAAGAGGTACACTACATACTAATTGAAATTGATATAAATTTTAAATGTGCTAGTTTTAATTTTTTTAAAAATCATGTTTACATTTTTTGAAAATTTGGATGTAGGCCCTTTTGCAACAAAACTCCATCTGTTTGTACATAAAGAAAAAATACCACACACAAAAAATCATTTATTTTAATCATTGAAAATAAATAAGTTTGATATTGAAATGTATAGGTCACAATCATATGTTTCAAGGAAATAAAGTCATTTTTTTCAAAAATACCTACATCTCATTGTAAACAGCCATTGAAGTTGTTGTTTTGTTGCAAAAGGGCCTGTATCCCGATATAATTCTGGATACAGGCCCTTTTGCAACAAAACAACAATTTCAATGGCTGTTTACAATGAGATGTAGGTCTTTTTGAAAAAAATGACTTTGTTCCCTTGAAACATATGATTTTTCCCTATACATTTCTATATCAAACTCATTTTTTGAAAAAATGCACCATAGCCCTTTTGCAAAATACCTCTTCAAATATGCGAGTAATTGATAAGCCTATGTCTTTATGTCGCAGTTAAACATAAACAGCAAACATGTTGCTATTAATTAACCAAAATATGATATAAACAACAAACACGATTTGGGTCGGTCGGAATGGGCTTGGGCAAGTCAAATGTTTTTAACCTTAGGCCAAACAAAGAAGAAGGTGTGTCTCAGAAGCCCGCTCGCATCGGTATGTGAAATGAGCTAGGGCGCATAGGTCTATGCGCTGGGGGCTAAAAAACTTCTTCTTTTTTTGGAATTTTTTTTTGGATTTTTTTTGGATTTTTTGTTTGTTTTTTGTTTTGGATTTTTTTTAAAAAAGTTTTAAAAAGTTCTCCGTAAGCTTGGATAAGCAACAAAAAAAAAATAAAAAAAAAAATAAAAAAAAATCGCATACCTCAGCCTATTTTCTAAAAAAAAAAGAAAAAAAGCACAGCACTTAGCTTTTTTGCACAATGTTTCTGAGACAGACCTTCTTTGTTTGGCCTTATGATGAAGTTTATTAGCATCGTAGGATTGATGTTTCAATGCGCTGGTTAATTTTCTTACCTTTCATCCGGCATGTTTTCATTTTTGATAAACTGTATGACAGAGTCTTTGACTGTGGCTGATTTAGATTTAAATGTGGTGGTGAGTTTTCCCATCAATGCAGCTCCTTTTTCTGATAGCTTTGACGGCGAGTCACCGATCTGCTAGTCAAATAATTCACACATAAATAAAACTACGTTACACACCAGTATTATAGTGTTTTCATTATTTCAATAGACTGGTATGAGATCCTTTTAAAGATTTTATACCAGTCCATTGAAATATAAAACATGCTACTCTAAAAATATTCAGAATGTCCTTTTGTCTCGATTTTCTGATCCATAACAACCTACAGTACAATAGCAAAGTATTTTTGATTTTAGATATATACATACACAGCTATCAATGCACCACACCACAATGTCTACACACTATACAGGGTGTCTCAAAAAAAATTACAACGCACCATTAGGCGATTATAACTTCCTAATTAAGTATCTGAATTTTACAATTCAAACGGTAAAATGAGGCCAAATTAGTTTTCTACAATTGGAAAAAAACAGCGTTTAATTTTGTTAAGTAATTATGAAGATATCTGTGATTACGTAAGAGTAGTCACGGAACACTTCCATCCAAGTTTGCATATTTTGACAGATTTTCACATGCGCGGCTGGTTACTTACTCATTAATGGTCAATTAGCCAGCACTAATACTATGATAAAAAAAGTTCAATTTGTGATCTAAGAATACTGAATAATCGATCATAACACTCAAAACACCCAGAAAACCAAAAAAAATACAACTCATTGTAAGGAGAGAGATATGACCATACTCTTTTAATGTAAACAAAACATTTATTTTGTTTTCAATTGCGATACTAATAATTTGACCATCATGCGCAAAATTGGCGAGAATTTTATAATATACATGATTTCAGCCTTCAAGTTGCAAATGTGAAGACTAGAAACCTGAAACGTTGTATGCGCGATGTTATTATATCTTGAACTTGGCTTATAACGACAATTAATGTTCATATTGACTAAAATTACTATAATTTTGTTTCCAATTGTTTTAAAAAGATTGAACTTATCTTCCAAATTTTAAATGTTACCGTTCTTAAGTATAAAATATGATGAAAATAATCTAGACAACTTTTATTTTATATTTTGTGTTAAACTTCTGGTTTAAACTTCTGATGTGGTCTCATCTGGCATATTATTTAGTGTAAAATAAAATCTAGAACCATAAAAACACGTTAATCCGTGTCATTTTGTAGAGAAGTATTGATTTCATGTATGTGCTGTCTAATCACTCAATATGAGCAAACTTGGATGGAAGTGTTTCCAGACTTATGTTACGTAATTGCTCATTTCTCTGGAAATACTGAACCGAATCACATCCGGTTTTCTTTCAAGTATAGCAAACTATTTTGCCTTTATTTTGTTGATTGAGTTGTATTATTCTGACACTTATTCAGAAAGAAACAATCCTCTAAAGGTGCGTTGTAATTTTTTCTGAGACACCCTGTATACCCACAGAAGAAGTGTATGATTTCTCATGAGCGTATAAAGTTATTACATTTTGCATCTAAA
Organism: Ophiura sarsii; assembly: GCA_035610835.1. Classification (NCBI taxonomy): domain Eukaryota; kingdom Metazoa; phylum Echinodermata; class Ophiuroidea; order Amphilepidida; family Ophiuridae; genus Ophiura; species Ophiura sarsii. The sequence goes on from CM069449.1 coordinate 56,244,058, forward strand.
TAAATAAATAAATTTAATCAATGTGGTCATTTAAGTGTTAGCTTTCTTATAATTAATAAATATTATTACAGTGATTTTATAAATGGAATTTAAATAAGTATTGTTGTTTACGATGTACTTGTTCTATACATTTACGACTAAAGTTTGATCAGTTCCAAATTGGCGAAGTCTACTTACAGCAGCGAATGAATACAGAAGGACGTGGGCGTGCATGAAGGCAACATGCGCACTGTGCATCAATATGCGTAACACTTGCATGCGGCCAAAACCTTGTGCTTGGATTACTTTTGCGTGTGGAGGGATGAAACCCGATAATTCTCGCCAATTTGGAACTGATTTAAACTATAGCATTGCAATCCTTGCAATTAGATGTCACTGTCTTATAGGCAAATGTGACCCGTCACATAAAAATAGACATGTTGGAGGCCAGAGTCAAATCTGAGTTATTGGTACAAGAGCACATTTTAAGCTTTGAAATGACACCATGTTGTAGGTAATGGGACTTTGTAATCACAAGATAATGATATGAAGAAACATTTTTTTCCCTATTATTTTCTTTATATATTACCAAATATATTGGCCTCTATCTCAAAACTGTGTTTGCCGACAACATGTCCTTTTTGAGTGACGGGTCACAAATGGACTGAAAGAAATTCCAACAAGTTGACTTACTCCACTGTCATCTGAGCTAGCTGATTCAGGCTGTGACACAATGCATGATTTGAGTGATGGGTCGGATGGGTCCTTCTCTATCAATTGCAATAATGCTAGATACACAAATTAATAGAAGGGTATGTGTTGTTAAACAAAATAAAATAAAACAAAACAAAATATATTAATTAATATTCTCTCATGATATATGTTGAAACTATTCGCTGGCAAAGTGTTACATGTAATCTGCTTATCACTATGTCAAAGTCCAAGTACAAGTGTCCAGGATGCTTTGGATATTTCAATACTTTTTGGGAAATGCACATATCTCTCATAATGAATAACCGATTAGAACAAAATAAAAATGAGGTTAAAACTAACAATTTACTTGTCATTCATCCCTGTAAATGTATCAATTTCTGTTTTTAAATCGATATTAAAAATCAACCAAATTGGGACCTGAATATTTTGACTCACCCTGTAGATGTACATTTCAATACATCAGTTGCAAATAACAACTATACTGACATAAACCTCACGTAAATTAAGTAGGAACACATTTTGTAGTCATATAAAAATACCCTACCTGTGTAACCGCCCGCTGCTATGCTAACATACTGGATCTTTTTCTGTAAAGAAATAAAAAATAAAGTAGCAATTTTTGAGTGAATATTAACAATTTATAATGGCCTATAATAAGCATGATTCTAGCAGAATCTATGACAAGTGAAACTCAATTAAATTTTTGAAATACATTTTGGATAAATCCGTTCACTTCTGTGCTTGCCTATATTTGGAAAGGTTTGAAATTAAATTGGATTACATTATAGTTTTGTAAATACCTATAAGGTGTCCAAAAAGAATTGATATTGTATTAACAAAACAAAAACCAAAAAGAAAATAACTAGATTATCTAAATATACCAGCAATATACTTTTCCCAAAAATACAATCAGTTCTTTTAAACAACTTACCCTACAGCCCCAAACCCCATGAAATCCCATTTGATAACTATGCTGGTAGCACGTGTTGTCTCAGTCTATTTTGCCGGGCGCTCACAGCAGGTGATAAATGGCACTGAATTGTTAATTGCGGGCGCGTGACCCCTGGCTGAGTGGACTAAGACATTGTGAGTCAGAAAAAAGGGGCACTTTTTTTGAAAAGGTGTCACAAAAAAAATCCAGGCATGTTTATTTGAAATCAATGGTAGTGCTGAAAATACCATTAATTTGTTTTTCATTAAAAAAAACTAGCTTTAAAAATTGACTATTACATTAGGCCAAATTAAAAAATCATTTGTCTCAAATCTCCCGCGCTCGTTAGTTTATTGATGCGCATTAGAAAAACAAAATCTGAAAAAACTTATTTTTAAAAATAAAAAATAAAAAATCCCACAATTTCACAGATTTTTCAGATTTTCATTGATCACATCATCTTAAATCCAAAAGTTCACTTTTACAAGGTTTTCAATATTTTATATTTAATTTTTTTTTTTAAAAACTTGAAAAAACCGCATTCTGCATTAGTTTTTCAACAGGAGAGGAGCTTTGAGACAAACAATTAATTTAATTTGGCCTTATCATGTTACACTAACTTTAGTAAAGTGCCCTATCTTAACACTTTCCACACGGCTATTAATGTTACTATATAAAAAAACAGATTTTAAGAAACCTTTCCCAACTTTCAGAGTCTATCTCAATATTTACTAGACCAATACTAGGCATATTTGTACTTATTTCAATGCATTTCACATGGTGATTACAAATATGGTAATGAAATTCAATAATTTTGACATTTTTTAAACATTTTGTGACATTTTGGAATGTCGCCTGCAGACACCTGCCGTGTGTCTGCCGCATGTATCCTAATGAAACATGCTTTCTTAGTCAGGTGGGTTGCCTCTCTTCAGTTTTTCTTGAATTCACAATTTTTAAACTCAAATTTACACAGTCCTATTAATTTCCAGTAATTTTAATGTGCCTTTTTAAGTTTTTCACCATTTTCATTGATACCTCTGGCATCTCTGAATCAGCCAGTCATGAGACAATAATACGTGTTATTACACCACTTAAATAGTCATGAACTAATCATGGCAATTCATTGGCCAATTCCTTTCACAAGTACTATTTTCCTTGGGAAATAGTTTTGACTATTTCCCTACAACCTCATCCCCAGAGTCACAGTGAGGTGTAATAAAACAAATACTACATGGGATGATCGGGGCAATAGGGCACACTATTTTCCCTCGGTACTGGCTACGGGCCTATCACCCCTCACCCTTCGGGTTCGGGTGATAGGCCCGTAGCCAGTACCTCGGGGAAATAGTTTGCTCTATTTCCCCTCTACCATGTAGTATTTGTATATTATTGTCATGCAGTGGATTGGCTTTAAAATGCTGAACTCTACTAAAATTGATCAAATTAAAAATTTGATTTTTGAATGCAAGCCAGATATGTGGTCTTTTTAGCACTATATGCAGGCTTGAAGTTGCCGTGGCGCCTTTGTGAAATAAGTGTCCATTTTTGCTGACTGACTTCTTCCTACATAAAATATAGTGTTCTCCAGCTGCTTTTAACTCCGCTACTATAGCCTATCTCTGGGCTTCTACTACAAATACCTTATATATGAGATTATTATTTACCTGCAAGAAGTTGGCTACCACCATATGTAGATACTGATCTTCTTCTTCCCTTCCACTGCCCATAAAACACAAGTGTTCTCCAGCTGCCTGTGACTCTGCTTCTATGGCCTGTTTCTGGGCTTCTAGTAAGGCCTTGACTGCACTAGCAAACTCTGTGGGTTGTTGTAACATCTGCAGAAACAAGTTTGGGATACAACTTTTATCGAATGAAATATTGACACATAGGGGTGGGAATGGGAGTGAGTCCTGTCCGAAAATATTGAATTCCGGGAACAAGAATCACCTTCGTTCTCGATGCTGATTATAACTCGTATCAACAAAATACCAATAAGCTCCTTGAAAATGCCTAACTCGTCTACTGAATACTCCCAAAACAACAGCCTCAATGTTACCTACATATATGCAATAGATACACGTTATTTGCACATTTTATGCATGCTTCACAGATGGCACACTTAACTACAAAAGAATATTAGCAAAAATCGGAAATTCATTCTAGCAAAGATTCCTCTCAACAAAATGTTAATTTTCAATCGTTCATATCTTCTGGAAGATTACATACTCTGCATCTTGCATAGTATTACATACACAACATAAACATACTCTAATCAATTGAGTGTTTAATTATTATGTGTATCACCCTGGGATTGATTATAGCAAACAATGCATGGATAATACACAAAATCATGTTTTACTTGCAAACAGCAAACAATTTCTACAAGGAGTGCCATGGTTTCTGCAGGAACAGGGCAGTTTCTGCAAGAAAAAGCTGTCCTCTGCCTATTTTAAACATAACATTATTACCAAATAGAAACATAGAGGCAGACACGGAGAGAGAGAGAAAGGACATGTGTATAGTTGTACCTACCAGATTTGCATCCAAGTGAAATGCAGTAGCAAGATGACTCCTATTGTATTGCTCTGGAGGCCTGCAGTCTACCACAAAATATGTCACATTCTCACCCTAAAATATACAATGAAAAAAGTTGAAATTGAAAATAAAAATATTTTCCCTGGACCTGAACTATAGTTAATCAGTTTCAAATTGGCGAGAAAAAAGAAGAAGTTTTTTATCAACGTATTTATGCATCAATGTATTCCCTCAAGAACCAGAAAAAATACCAGGAGCCAAAAACAAGAACTGTCAGATATTACAATTCATATGCCATTCGTCTGTTAAATAGCTGTTTATAATATTATGTATATATGTATTTTCTGTATTTTTACTATATGTATATATGATATGTAACTTGTAAGCTAGTGTTATCAGCTGCGTGCGCTGTTTTGCTGGCATTTGTATACCATGAATAAATAAATCACCAAATAAATCCTGGTGATCCATTGTATCATGAGACCAGTTTGTTCAAGGAACTTGAAACATTACATACCTTAATATGTGATTCACACTCAGCAACGTCTTTATCAATAATATCATTTGTGAAACTACTTCTATATCAATGTGAACAATTTGACTTACTTGTCCAGATTGAATTGCTTGTAATAACTCTGATGGGTTGACTGTTAGACACAATGATGATAACAACAGTACTCCTTCAGCTACATCTTTATTACTTGTAACACTACCACCATATAAGGACTGGTAATCCTGTTAACAAAACAAAATACAACAAACGTTCACTACATTTTTTCATAGACCAGTGAAATGAACATGTTGTGTAACTGGCTGCATAAAATTGACAATTTGAACATTTGTCAAAGTTTATCTGTGTTTAACAATAGCTTATGATGTTCAGTTGTTGCTGCAACTTTCAGTGGTATATGGATTTTTGATAGTTTGAGAAATACATCAAGGAGGCGCGCAATGGTAATCCAATCCTTCGCACGCGATTATGGTCACACGCACATGATTTGGGCCGCATGCACGCACGCATCACACATATGACCCTGCTCATTAGCTCAGTTAGTTGGGCACTGGTCTAGTAACTCCGAGGTCCCAGGTTCAATTCCTGGATGGTCAGTGATTTGTTCACTGTCTGCCATATTTATATGTTGTGTGGAGAAAACAGAACTAATGTGCACATTAACTAACATTACCAGTGAACCGAAGGGTATTACAAAATTACTCCAAACTTTGAATACACAAAATAATCGCTTGGAATGGAATGTTGACCACTTACCCGTCTAAATGACTGTGGTGTTTTTGAGGCATAGTACTGTGCCAATGAGAAGAAGTCTTCAACATCATCATCTTCTAGCTGATTGGGAAATGTGGCTAAGCTTTCAATGACCACTTCTTTGCCTTCACCGGTTAATGTTAAAATATGCTCTCTGTACAATAACACAAAATATAATATGTGTGGTTACAACAATCAAATCAAATTTAAACAAAATATTGATACTAAGTAAAATGTGTGATTTTTGCTACATGAACCTTGTTAAATTAGGCCAACAAACAAAAAAGGTTCACTCAGAAGAAACCTGAAAAAAGGCTATGCGAACTGTGATTTTTAAAATAAAAGTAAAATGCTATGCGAAATGCAGCATTTAATAATAAAACCCATGAGACAGACTCTGTGAATCTAGAAAATGAAGCTGATATATGGTACTTCACAATGTGAAATTAAAATGTGGAGAAGCATAGTCCATGATAGATCACTGGAGTCAATTGCTTTTCTTGCGTTTAAATACTGTTTTAATATTGGAAAAAACACATTCCATACGGTCACAACTTGGCTCACACCTTCATTTTAAAATGTTCAAGAAAAAAAAGAAGAAAAAAAAGAGATCATGCGGTAAAATGTGAATTTTAAAAGCTTCATGTGTGGTAAAGACAAACTTTTGTTGTTGTCACACATGTGATGTGTTCTACCAAAACCAGACGGAATTGGGCAGAGCTCCAAACTGAGAAATAGCCCAAAACATAATTAGGGTGATTTTAGGGGGAATTTGAGTTTCTGGTAAATAATTAATCTTCAGAGTGTTTATAACAATAAATGTGAAAGATTCAGATTAAAAAATCATCCTAAATGTATGTTTCAGTGATTTAAAAAAGCCTAGTTCTAGTAAAAAGCCTAGTTCTAGTAACTTTAAAGGGCGATATCTCAGTTTGGTGTTTTCATAAAGACCATAAAAAACGACCTTGAAAATCAGTTAACTCCGCTTTGGGAAGTCCGATTAAAACAGGAGAGGTACCACTGTAAAGCTGAAGATCTCTAGTTTAATAATCAATTACTAACTCAATTTTGATATCTTGCCCAATTGTGTCTGGTTTCGGTAGAACACATCACTTATTGTTAACTCTCAACAGGGTCCTACGTACAGGGCTGCTAACATTTGCTACATGTACTTCTGTAGATTTTGTACAATGATCAGGAGAATATTTTAGAACTACATTCAACATAATTTAGGGGAAAAGTTCCCAGAAAAAGGGAGATTTTCAAATTCTGTCATCAGAAAGTGAACAGATTGTTTTTATATTCAGAAAACTGAAACTCTTTGCAGAATCCGAATGAGTCGGCTGCTCTGTAATAGTGCAATTTTTGTTAGTTTTGAATTTTTTAAATTCCAATTACTTTCATCAGGGTGTCATTTTTAAACATACAACATTTTGTTCTTTCATTTGATATCGATGACTCAGATTGGAGTCTTGCCACATTATGTAAACACTTCCCACACGGCTATTGGTTTTACCATACAAAACAAATTTGTCAGAAACCTTTCCCAACTTTCAAGGTCTATCTCAAAGATTACTGAACCTATAATACGCATGTTTGTTCTTATTTCAATGCATTTCTCATGGTGAATCCAAATATGCTAATGAAATTCAACAATTTTGACATTTTTGAATTTTTTAGTTTTGGAATGTCCTCTGCTGCGTGTAAAGTGTTAAGCTGATGGTCACATATGTTATGCTCTTTATGTATGTGTGAATGCCAAACTCAAGCCAAATGGAATCATAACATAACATAACATAACAATGAACATTTATATAGGGCTCTTACACATTATACAATGGTACCACAGCGCTTAACAAAATGAAAAAAATAAATGAAAAAACAGTGTTTAACATCACTCGCACTATGACGGTGGAATAAGTGAGTTTTTAACATCTTCTTAAATTGAGTCAGTGATGAGGCATGCCTGGTGTGACGCGGGAAATTGTTCCACAAAAATGGGCTGGAGGCATAAAATCCTTTTTGGCGGTAGTGAGACGAGTTTTAGGTATCATGAGAATCCGAGTGTCAGAGGAATCCATGACTGCATGACTGATAGACCCATAAAGAGATCCAACATTATGGATATCTGTCTGACAACGGAACTGGAATAGTAAGTAGGTCTACAGTCATCAAAAAAAGTAACTATACAGGTAATATATGGGCTTCTAACTCTAGAAATATAATCCTACCTAAAAATATTAAATAATAAAGTTGTTGAGAAATTTATCTTCTTCTATATTGCACGCTAGGATCAGTTGATTATTGAGAAAATGACACTCCTAAATGTAAGGTGGAGTCCGGTTTTCATTTTCACATTTTTCTTTTCTACACGCGGATCCAGCTACGGGCACATTATCGATAACCTGTATGCAATTGGGGGGTGCATGCGCAGGTTGGATAGTTGGCCGTATCGTTCCGATGGATCAATACGCCACACACACGCTACCTGTCATACTCTCCCCGTGTTGACAAGCAAAATGTGAAAATGAAATGTTGACTCTACCTTACGTTTTGGTTTGTCACTGCTTCAATTATTCAACCGATCCTAGCGTGCAATATCTCATATTAAAGAAGATAAATTTCTCAACAACTTAATAATTTAATATTTTTAGGTAGGATGTATATTTTTAGAGTTAAGATCCCATTTATTACCTGTATAGTTACTTTTTTTATGACGGTATACTCGATTTTATCCCATAGAATTACTAAAATACTGAAGTGGTAGTTTCACTAGGATCACTTACTTTGCATTAACTAAGATAACTAGTCCCAGGAAGTATACTAGAAACGGATCACCGTGCAAGAAATAGAGACTCCACATGGCCTGTAACACCGGTAGACTGCAGTTACTGGAGAACAAACCTCGGCACTGTAAAAGAGTATTGAATTCAATTCAATTAAATTTATTCAGCAAAAATTAATATATACAAATAATAATACAATATGAAAGAGGGGCTAGGAGCCCCATATGGAAACCCTGATAGATGGGCTTATAAAATGGGGACCCTTGACACAAAAATAGAATGATAGCAATTAGAGAACTTTAAGGACAGTAGAACAGAAAAACATGAAACAAGGCGAACATGTATGTTATATCAGTGTAAGATGCTCAAATAATAATAGTAATAGTCAGGCAGGATATATTTGAGGGCTTACTGCCACAAGGCCGTATCTGTCTGTAATAGCTGCGAGTTGTTATATGGATTTTTTATTTGCTGAGCAATTAAATAGGTATAAACTAAATCTAACACTGTATTTGCCCGGCAAAGTGGGGACATCCCCGGTTGAAAAGTTACACACTTTTGAAGTCTTAAGTGTGTCCCCATTTCACACGTCTTACAGTAGGGATGCGCTTAAATTATCTCTGCAACCAATGTGCATGGCTTTTTAAGCGAAAGTTTCCTCCAGTTACAATAGATTGTTATCTCATGATCAGTCACAAGTACTCACCCAAATGTGTATATAACTATCAGGAAATATTTTCTTTGTATCTAGAAAATTGCACATCTCCGGCTCGTGGTACATCAGTAGAAATCTAAACAGGTGATAGACTTTGCTGTTTTTCTCCATTTCCCTGGAAAAGTAAGGTAATATAACGATTCAAGAAAAAGTGAGTATTTCAGAGGAATGTGGGTGGAATCAATGCTCCAAATAAGTCGAAATTCAGAAGGGCTTGGAGCAGGTTTGAGAATGACCTTTCACCTTTGGGTAAAGTGTACTTGTGGCCCCAGGCATACATTCATTACACAGACTTGTATTAGAGTCCCACATTATAATTATATAATGTATTATACGAGGGGGTATCAAAATATTTTAGAAATCACCCAAAAGTGAAGGAGCCAGAAACTTTATTTTGTTATGGGATCCTTCAGACATCTTTACAAAGTCCCTGTGCAAAGTTACACATTTCTCCTACTATTGTGATTTCTGAAACTTTATGATACCCCCTCGTATGCTGTGAAAGACTTGATCCATGGCTGGCTGGGACACAATTATATCCCGATCCTTTAAAAACTATAGTTTAATCAGTTCCAAATTGGCGAGAATTGTGAGGTTTGTATTTGTCTGTGCGCAAAAGGAATCCATGTCGTTGCGCATAGTTATTTGTGAAATCGTTTGCTCATCATAAGCAGGTATCAGCCAGAGTTGGGCAAGTAGCTAGTATTGCATTTGGGCCTTCAAACAAATATTAACCTTATCCTTTTTGCTAATATGGAACTGATTAAACTATAAATATTTTATGGCATTTGGCACTGGGCTGACTACTGGGCTCTATATATTTTTTTATTTCAAGCTCTGTCTGGAATCATAGAATTTTCATGTGAACATTCATTCCAGATCCAGGCAGTTCCCAGGCAGTTTCACCCTGAATTCAGTTTTCTTCATCCATGATGTATGACTGCAGATTAATGATGATGGAATAAGATGTTGACGACAAAATGTGCAGTTAGAAGAAAATCATCGGACAACTTGATGGACACCAACAATGAACCAGGGAACTCCCGATGTATCATACAATAATTAACAATAAAAATTAGTGTTTTTAATTCAAAGAGGAAGCCCCATCATGGCTAGTTCACAGAAGAACTGTCTTATTTACATCTGTCCCCTTCATGACAGACAGAACATAGTAAACATGGAGAAATTCTAACTTTGGGGAATTCCAAAATGAACTGGCTGTTCAGAGTGGGGCTTCCCCTTTTAATGAGTTGTTGTCAAAGTCGGTGACGACTTTGACATTTGAATTCAGATTCAGGTTTTGTGGTGGAGTCTATGAATTGCTTTCATGTATTTTAAATCTAAATCAGTAATTGTACCCAGACGTATTTAAAATGTTTATGAGATCTTGATACGAAAATATGAACATATTATGTTGTTAGTGTAGAGGAATAATTAAAATAATATAAACAAGTTGTCATTGTAATTACGAAATGACAAAGATTTTGCCAAGTTCTACTATTGTGTCATTCACCTTTCAACAAGTCATTTAAAAACAGGTGCAATGTATCAGATGGTATCAAGCTTTATTTATTGCCTGACCGTTCAAACGGATTCACTCAGGCTCAAAGAAGATTTCTTGACCTACCCCAGCATGCTTAGTGCACTACAGTACAAGCAGGGCTTTTAACCGAAACAAACAGTGACAAACATGTGCTGACGTAATTAACAGCTGGGGTAGTCTGGACTTCAACCTTCTAATACATGGTAGAGAAAGGCATAACTTGGCTAATATATGAAAAGAAGTTGAATCCCAACTAAAACATACATTTGTTATTCCAGAAATAAAGGGTCTTTAAAAAACCCAAGAGAGGACTGAATTGAAGTCACATCAATTGTACTACTTGCAGAAGACTTTTCTTAAAGACCCTCGTTTGACCACATTATAAGCCTTTCGTTGTACTGTAATGTCAATGAAACCAGTAGACACTAGTGGCAGAAATCAGGTGGTTATGTGATGAAAATGATGCATGCTGGTGTTGCTCAAGAAATCTTCTTTGACTCGAGCTATAACACCAAATTAAATTCAGATATAATTGTCTCAGATTTCAAGGTATTAGACTATCTTGTTTTTATATAAAGAGTCAAGGTATTAGACTATCTTGTTTTTATATAAAGAGTCAAGTTTTAACCCCAGTAGCTACCTTGGAATGTATTTGGTCATGACAGCATAAAAGCAATTATAGAGATCTGCTCTCTCCAGTCGCAGCGCCACCAATGGTCCAAGTATGTCCAGCCATCCATTGTTACTCTCATACTTAACTAAACTTAACTAAACTATTAAACTAATCAAGCGTCTCAGTGAAATGCGCGCGCACTACTGGAAACAAATTTGTTTTTTGTTTGGCCTTTCTCAATTTTTCATTTTTGAAATGATATATTACATGGTTTATTAAAAGTGTTTTTGTTGAAATACATTATACAAATCTCCTTTTACATATTTCCTTTGTCCTCTGTTAATTTCATTCTCTGACTTTGACCAATTCTTTTCAAATATGTTGTTTTTATATAAAGAGTCAAGTTTTAACCCCAGTACCCATGGCCTGAAAAAATTGTTTTTTTCCCGGCAAGCGATTCCAAATTTCCCTCCAAAATGGAATGCATTTCTTAATGAAAGAGTAACATTTCCCTCCAAATGCTCAAACTTTCCCTGCAAGGAGCTTTCCGTATTGCCTACTTTTTCAGCCTGTGCCAGTACCTACCTTGGAATGTATTTGGTCATGACAGCATAAAAGCAATTATAGAGATCTGCTCTTTCCAGTCGTAGCGCCACCAATGGTCCAAGTATGTCCAGCCATCCATTGTTGCTCTCATACTTAACACTCTTAGATTTACAGTAGAATGTTAAGACGGATTCAAGCTCACTGTTTAAAGAGAGTTTCTCCTCCTCAGAGTTGTCAAGGTGATCTGTCAAATAGCAATGATTGGTTGAAATAATGATTGATTCATTAGGCAAAAAAGAAGTAGGTCTCACATAGCTATGCTATATGCTTTTTGTGCTTTTTTTTAGAAAAACTAGCTATGCTAATGAATGCAATTTTATTGTGTTTTTGGCCCACTTTTCTTTCTATTTTGCAGCTTCGCAGCCAATTTTTTTCTGACAACTAAACCCCCCCCAAAAAAAATTGGGCTCATCGCACAGGGCTATGCGGCAAAAGTAACTCCACATGCTTACACTTGCCTGTATGTAAGACATCCTTTTTTATTAATCAATATTAACGCTAGGGTATGTACATTAAAGGTATTTTTGTACTCCAGCCAGTTTTTAGACAGGTACCTGACTCCCCCCACCAATTTTTTATAATAAAATGTTCAGAGAAAAATTTGATTACGAGACTCCTCATGTGACCCCATACCATGTCCATATAACTTCTATCTTGGTGTCCGAAAGCATTCAGAAAATATTTATTATAATAACAGAACAGAGATACAATATTTAATAGAATATCACTTATCAGTTTTTCATATTTTTTCTTCCTGGCATTGAGATCAAATAACTTTATAATACAATAAATATTGCTATGTCAAAAACAGATGGGGTGTCATTCATAAAATCTATTTGTATCAAATTTTATTGGTCTGACCTACCAGCAAAATCCTTGCAGTCATTCCTTAGTTGCTCCTGCTCATCCAAGTCAAAAATGCCATCAAATGACGACAGAGCATCGCCTTTGCCGGATACATTCAAACAAATCTGCAACATAAGACAACATAATATGTGTAATCATAGATCCTATGATTTGGATTTAAACAAGCTTCATTAATTTTTGAAGTAAAGGCTACGGGCTAAATGCAACATTAAACTTTGTACGAGGGTCTTTCAATAAGTTCTACCTCCTCACTCATAACATCGCTAATATGAATGTCAGCCTCATGACATTTGTCATGATTATAGCTCTGAATCATAGCTACACATTTATAGTAAATGCTAATTGATACCTATTTCACTTTTGTCATGATGCAATCAAAGCCAGAGAGAGATTTTGGACAACGAACACGGAAAATTACCCCAAAGATAAATACATGTTTTTTTCGTTTTCTCTCCATAGTATATGATTAGGTGTAACCGCCCGAATTATATACTGAACATAGAAAACAATGGAAGATTTCTGATTATAATGCTATACTATCATGTATAATACAGATTGTAGGCAATATTAACCTTTGTAGCTTGCAAATAGTATAATATCAAATCGAATGTATTGACACTCCTTTAGCATTTTGGAATACTGATATTCAGTCAAATGTTCGTCGTTACAAGTCAAGCCACAGTGATGCCTCGAATGTTAAATCTTAACATGATAGTAACTTTATCAGTTCTCATTAAATGCAACATTTAGAATAGTTAATCAGGTAGTCAGTGATAGAAAAATATATGTTCGAGAGACTTCAAATTTATCCATTTAGTCCTGTATAATGAAGATCTCTTAGTTCCTATGAATAGCAAATATGACTTTTGCAGCGGTTCTGTATGGTAGGGTTAAAATTGGTGGCTGTCTTGGTCTGGTTCTGGCTAATAAGAGATCATTTTCCGCCAAGAAGTCAGTCACTTGTATTGTTTAAAGTCTGTTCAATAGATATTCGTAACTTAGTAAAAACGATTGTAATTAACAGAATTTTTGTCTCTTAGAATTGGCTAAATTAATAGCACTTGGGGGCGATTGGCTGTTTTATAGCTATTTCCGTCTCACTAAATGGAAGTTCGGTTTTTACTGCATATCCATAAAAGTAAAATGAGTATTCAGACCAATCTACTATGATTTTGTAGCTGAGATTCAACGCTTCAATTGTGGACTATTTCATACGACTGACTTGTATAATAGCAAAGTTATGAGGTAGGAGGTAGAACTTATTGAATGACCTCGTATATTTGTGTGAGGGCAATTAAAATTGTCATAGTGACATGTATAGTTACCGGTATATCTTTTTAAGTTGATTTTCCCCCCTATTTACAAGAAAACAACAAAAGAAGATAGTTGAGTGTTTCTATAATCAATTAATCATTAGATTCAAAAAGTCAAATTTTTGTATAAACCTAGTGTTTTTCCCTACATGAGTATTAAAGGGGCATTGAGAGATACGTATGGGAATGCGCTCTCAATTATCCTGGAAATCAGGGTTTTTTTGCATCTAAGTAATACTTAGAGACATACTAACTACCATCTGAAACTTTCGCCGTTTATCATATAAAATTTCATGATTTTCTTAGTTTCGATATGATCATATTCGATATGATCATATCGAAACTAGGTGCTGAATTCGGAAGTTATGCTATCGTTTTACTTGCGGACTTTCGTGGCAAATCTCAACCTGGAAGTGCCGTTAATTGCTTATTTGGCATGTCAGAATTGTATGACATTTTGGATTTGGGCTATGTTGATGATTATCTTTACGTTATTTGCTCATTTGGTATATCAATGCCCTTTTAACCTACCAGAGCGAGGGTGAAATAAGCGGGACCAGGAGCCACTTATAATTCATTCACACATTTCGTGAAATTGGTCCCTGGTTCCAATTTGTTTAATTTTCACCCTTGCCATAGAGGTAAAGCCAAAGGAACATTTCATAAATTCAAATGTTAAGTGATGACAATCTTCCCATTCCCTGGAAATCGGAGAAAATGAAAGCAATTCCTAAATAAATTATTCTAATACAGTCATCATCAAAATGTTACCTTCCATGCAGTCGGCCTGTATTGCCCCGGGATTTGTCGGCTTTTACAAATATTCCTTAGCGTTCCATAATCACAACCCTCCAGTAATGCAGTCTCAAGCTCGGCATGCCTGTGTATTACAAGTGAAAAATAAGTTGATACAAAGATAATATAAATTGGACTAATAAACTTCCTAATTTGACTTTAAGTGGGAAAAGAGTGCGATACAATCAATGATCTTTCCACTGGAGAGGGTTGACCCTATACTGTGGTGTGTAGCTAAATCAATGGCTATTTTGAACGCTGGTTACCGTTTTGTTGTATTAAAAAAAATGTGAACAGAAAAAAACCCAACAACTATTATAGGAACAACTACACTTTGTTAGGATATATAAGACTCGAGTTGATTGGTTGAGAGGAAAGGGGTGCACATTTTGTGCCAATCATTTATGTTCTCTCTTTCCCAGCCCAGTGCACGATGAAAATATACGAGGTCAAAAATTGATCGATCGATACCAATGTCAATAGCTTGGTTCAAATCAATAGTAGCCAAGCCTCTGAGCATTGATGTTCATTAGGGCGGGGCGTAAATAGGGAAGGTATTTTGTTTAAATCGGCCATGGTCAAAATGTATTCCACTTGACCCCACATGATTAAATATGCACTTTCAAAAAAAATCGGAGGGGTCTTCAGACCCCGCCACTACCCTTAATTCCACTATAAGGGAATACATGGTAAAATTGCCAAATTAGTTTAGCAAAACTATGTTTCGATCTAAAACAAATTGAAACATAATTTGTTCAGCACAATGCATTTCTATAAAGGTCCCCATGATGACATACTAAAAGTCTGAAAATATCAGAGTGGTAGAAATATGCCTAATTTGCATAAACTTAAAATGGCCGCTAATTTGAGAATTTTGGCGGCCATTTTTTATTTATGCAATTTAAGATACACATATTAGGGCAGATACATGTATGTCTCTGTATGTCCTTTGAGACGTTATACATTCATAAAATATATGCTGAAGCTATAACAACTATCTAAGATAAGAAATAAGTCCAAAACAAAGAAAATGCTCAAATTAGCGGCCATTTTAAGTTTATGCAAATTATCCTATTTCTAACACTCTGATATTTTCAGACTTTTAGTATGTCATTCCGGGTACCTTATAGAAATACATTAAGCTAAAAAATGTATCAATTTGTTCTAGGTCAAAACCTAATTTTGCTACACCAATTTGGCAACTTTACCACATGTATTCGTGGGGTCTGAAGACCCCCTCTAAAAAAATTAAAGTGCATATTCGATCATGTGGGGTCAAGTGGAATACATTTTGACCATGGCCGATTTAAACAAAATACCTTCCCTATTTACGCCCCGCCCTAATGTTCATGCATGCATGGAAATTTACATAACAGGTCATAGAGTAGGTCAGTGGTGAAATATGTAATGCACATTTCATTAAGGGAAGTTTTCAATCATAGTTTTGACTTTTGAGGAGTTGAGTTTAATTCTATTGAAAAAAATCAGTATGCAGGTTTTGTGTTCCCTTTGCCGACATTACCCAGGATTCATCAAAATACTGATCCAATTCAATTGTTACATGTAAGTGTGATGATGCCTGCTTATTTTCTTAGTGCAATTTTCTCTTCTTTTTTTTCTAACTTAAATTGTGATGCAAGCCTGACCGTGAAATGATAGTTCATAAGCAATCTCCCTCCCCACAAAAAATACAAAAAAGAAAGCTAATTCCATTAACTAGTAGTTGGGGCATGTGTCCTCCTGTTATGAGGCAACCAGCAAGACCTTGCATCCACTTTCATTTAACTTAAATAAAATAAAACGAAGACTAACAAGTAGCAACTCCTATCGTACTCCTATCCTAGTCTAATACTAAATTATTAATAGGAGTGGGCTATAGAGGGTCATAGTTTCAGATCATGCTTGCTACATGATTTTTTGATGACTTTATACGTACTGACAGCATTTTTCAAAAAAAAATTGAAAAATATGCAAAATCCAGGGTGCCCCGGCCAAAAAACCTCAAAAAGTCGGCCATTTTGGAAAAACAGTATTTTGATCATAAATCAATCATTTTTGGTCCAATCAATTTGATTTTGGTGGCAATACCCATGTTTGTGGGGACATGGAATAATCTTATGCAACTTTTATCGCATGACGATATTTCGTTTTCCTGAAAATGGCATTTTGAGTGAAAACAGCCCTGTGGGGGCGCTGTTTAAAAAAATACCTTTCGCATCGAAGCATCTCAAATTCTAATGTTGCAATATGATAGTAGTTACAATTTAGGCATTTCTTGAAAATCTGATTCAAATACCATTTTTTGTTTTGAAGCTACACTATTTTGAACATCTTTGAATCGTCTCCATTGACACACACTAATGAAAGTTCGTTGACCCCTGTACTATCCTATGGAAGTGCTTTTAACGTGTTCTTGTGATTTTAAAATGGATCCCACGGTACAATGAAATGAGGTAACATGCTCACATCTTCAGACAATGTTTCTTGACACACTCTTAACATATTTCATGTACTCAAATTCATTTTCATTAATGCGATAGCTACTTTCTTGCAAAGCGCCCTCACAGTCCAAATTTGACCAAAATCAGCTATTACAAGAAAACGAAAGGGTTATATGAGACGAAACTAGCATAGAATGACATATTGTACCCCTAAACATGGGTATTGCCACCAAAATCAAATAAATTAGACCAAAAATGACTGAGTTATGATCAAAAGACTGTTTTTTCCAAAATGGCCGACTTTTTGTGGTTTTTTGGCCGGGGCACCCTGGATTTTGCATTTTTTTCAATTTTGTTGTTGAAAATGTTGTCAGTATGCATAAAGTCATCAAAAAATCATGTAGCAAGCGTGATCTGAAACTATGACCTAAAAATGACCCTCTATAGCCCACTCCTATTATTAAAGCAATTTGAAAGGGCACCAAATTTATCCAAGGCAATTATGTTCATTTGAACGGAGTTAAAACAGCCAGAAATTGAGGGCATCACGGCTTCTAGGTGGGGCATCGAAGGCAATTGCGTTCGATTAATTTGAGACCTGCTAGAGTGTATTAAACTCCAGGGCCTCGAGTATGCGAGCGCGTTATTTATAAGCTGTCATGATTAAATTATAATAGAAAACACAGTTGGGCGATTCCATGAAAATGTGACGGAGCAAAAAAACTGAAAATTGCTTCAAAAGATTTATTTTTACCTATGTTGTTCAAAGCTCATGCAAAGGTTCAGGTCTTCAGGAAAAAATTGTTACAACATTTGGCTTATGTTTACTATGAAAAAATTCTACTTTTCTTACCCCAAAAATGGTAACACTTGTTACCGGAGCAACACTTTTTTGAAAATATTTACTTTATTGATTTGGTTTTAATTTACGCCACTTATAATTATAATTTTAATTCTACTAGTTAGGCCCTATTTAAAAATAGTAAACAATTAGATAAATTCAAAACCACCACTCTACAATAGGCCATCAAAATGTCGTAACGCGTGTTATCAAACTCATATTCAGGAAAACGTGCTAAAACCTTAATTTTTCAAGTGTTATTTATCACTATTTATGGTTAATATGTTAGTTCAAAATTAATTTTAATTTATAAATATAATAAAGAATCTAAGGCTAGTAAATTATGGCTGGACAAAGTGTAACGTGTGTTACCGACTATTTTGCATTTTACAAAAAAGTGAGAACTTTAATTCTTGTTATTATTCTAGTTTTATAAACCTTATAAAGGTACTTGCTTTACAGTAGTGACCAATTGATTGTAGGTTGGTTAGTTGAAATACACAAGCAAAACAAAGTTGGCATTTTTTTTAGTGCATCTTTTTTCGTAACGCGTGTTACCGATATTTGGAACGGTCTTACATAAGTATTAAACATGAGCTAATATTTCATATTGGTGTTAGCATGAGGATCTAGCCTTAAAGGGACATTAAGTGGTGTTGAAAAGTTTAAATGTTTAAAAATTTACTTCAGAATTCAAGATGAACATTAAAAATCGCCATTATTGTTGTTTCTACTAACAAAAAACACAGCAAAACTAGATTAAAACAATATCATCGCTATTTATTGAAAAACGCCCTCTATGCAAATATGGTTCGCGTTATGTATCACGCGTACTGCAGGGGGATACTGTCGGACGTAAAATGCTGGTCCTGCGGGACCAGCATTTTTTGAATCGACGTTTTCTTGTACAAAGAGAGCTGATTTTTCTTAATCCTTATAGGTGTAAGTTCATACATGTAATACAATTATAAAAATAAACTAATCTCAGTTTTTATCATAATTGAGGGCGCTGCCTCCAACACATCTCTTAGTGTCCCTTTAAGTCTTGGGTATTATACAATACAAAAGATGAAAACTTGATTCATATTACTTTTACAGTTATAGAGTGGAGAATAAAGAATGGCGCGCTTAAATGTAACGCGTTTTACCGTGGAATCGCCCAGTTACGTTACTGTCTCTGGTTGGCAAAATAAGACTCTAGTGGTAGGCCTACGTACATAACATGTACCGTATTATCCCTATTAAGCGCCCAGGACCTTATAAGCGCCCACCCTTGTTTTTCTCAATGACTACCAACAAACAATCCCTTATAAGTGCCCACCTTTTCAAAGGGTCAGCATCCTCAAATGACCACTTGTACATATATTTCATTTAGTACATGAAATGGTCAGCCTCCTCAAATGACCATCAAATGGTCAGCATCTTCAAATGACCATCAAATGGTCAGCATCTTCAAATGACCACTTGTACATTTTATTTTAGTATGATAAATGAGTTTAAAAAGGTAACATAATAAGCGCCCACCCATAATGACTTTGCTAACCGCCCTGGGCGCTTAATAGGGATAATACGGTAGCTCTAGTTGAGAATTCATGAAAATGATGCTAGACTTTAATTCTAGTCCATGCATGGCGGAATAAATAAATAAAGCGTAACATTTCATTAACTTGAATTGAATAATAATCATTTAATATTATATAAAATGTCAAACTCAAACAACAGTACAGTATTCTATAATCTAATTTTGAGATAGGCTTTTACGACGGGTATTAATAATATAAGTTAAAAGTTTTAACGGGTTCGCCGTCGGACGAGTTTTAATCTGTCAAGCTTTCGTCAGGATCGACTTCTTCTAATACTAATTCAATATTTTTAACAGGGCATGTAAGATTTGTATCTAGTCTAGGATGTATGTTGCAAAAGGTCAATCTACCAATCTTGGTCAAATACCAAATAAAGAGGTAATTTTAAGAAAATACAATTAAACACCCTCAGTAAAAGTGGGTGGAGCTGAAGCCAGGCGGGGCCGGGGGCATTCCCAGACAGGTTGACAAGTAGCACGTAAACATTGGCTGGGCAAAATTTAGGTCAACCTTTGACACCTGATTTCGACCATTTAATCAAACTTAATTCTTATAACGAGTTACTCTTATTGACACACATATGCTTCGATAACTCAAAGTGTACACAGAACATGATGGAGGATCGAAACTCTTGTTTTAACCACTATTTTTGCCTACCAGCTTGCTTCTTCTCCGTCACTTTCAGCCATTTTTCGAGATGACGTGTTTGGTGAAAACCATAGAGGGCGCAATTGATTTGGGAAAATAAATTATTATTTTTTCGCCCTTAAATTGTGTGAAATCATCGTTATCGAATAATTACAGGTGAATTTTGCTAACATTTATGGTCAATGTATATTATTCTATGTATTTTTATGGTTATGAATGTGTATTGAGAGGTTTTACCTTTGTCAAAAACAATAATATAGTGCATTGTGGGTAATAAAGTCCATTTTAGGGTGCAAGGTAATCAACACACGGAAGCTGCCATCGCCAGTGCAAATCAGTACTGCGAGAGTATTTTTTCATCACAAAAAATGGCGGCTTCGGGCCGAAAACCAGGATTTTTCTCTCGACTGGGCGAAGCTGTGGCAGATTTAGTAGTCCCACCGCGACCTGCAGTTGATCGAAGAACTCTTGAGAAAACATGGAAGTTAATGGAGAAAGTGATGCGGCTTTGCCAACAGCCAAAAATGAAACTCAAAAACAGTCCCCCGTACATTCTGGATATTTTGCCAGAAACGTATCACCATCTGAGATTGATATGGTCCAAATATGAGTCGGAAGAACGTTTACATGAACTGAATGAGAACGAATATTTTCGGATCTTCGTGGACAATATCATGAAGAAAGCCGACCAGACGATCCGACTTTTTAAGGCGCACAAGGAAAAGATGTTTGACGAAAATTCACAAGGAAGGCGAGAGCTCAATCGCCTCTCGCTAATTTTCAGTCACAATTTAGCGGAGCTGAAAGCCGAGTTCCCCAACGCCAGTTTTGCAGGAGAATCTTTCCGAATTACAAAGGCCGATGCGGCTAGCTTTTGGAAGAAAAACTTTGGAACCAGGTAAGGAATACAACACTTATTTTGTATGCATTTCAAGAAGGCCCCGTGATGAGTTATTTGTTTTCTTGTTTTTGTAGGGACAGATTGCCCAGTAGCGATTTAACGTGTAACCCGGAAATAGGATCGACATTGTTGACAGGTCTATGATAATGTCAATACAGTTAACTCGCACTGTATTGTTAATTGATCTTCGGAAGTTCTGATAGTTGCCGATTTTTAAGGAGATTTTTTTAATCTCGTTGAACTCCTCCAACAAGATACATTATAATGTAATTTCTCTACAAATTTATAAACATATTGGTGATTTGGTTTATAATACTACAGACACTGAGACACACAGTTAGCATTCAATTTCAATGCTTATTGATTGGTGTGGGCATTTTACTATAGATGTATTGATTTAATTGCAATCCATTGATACTTTCAGCCTAGCCTTATTTAGGCCAACCTACTTACAATTTACTTGTACCTAGGCTTAGGCTTAGCCCTAGGGCCTCTTGTATTATATTTTCAATGTTTGTTTGAATAAAATTATAGTTTTCATGCATACATTTGTATTGTATATTATGTTGAGGCAGAAGTATTGGAGTAGGCTATTGATTGGATGTATTTTTCTGTAGGTGAATTGTGAATGGGACATTTTTAAAAAATAAAATGTGTTTTGAACTTATGATTTGTGGCAAATGTTCTTAGTTTTATAAAAAATTATATAGGCCAAGTAAAAAAATAAAGCAGTTTCTCTTCCCCTTGCGCATCAGTTTTCAGGAATTCTATAAATTACGATTTTTTTAAATTTTTATTCTTTCCATTTTTCCATAACTTTTTTGTTAAAATGTTTAAAAAGCTGATATCTTGGTAATAAATTTACTTGAGTCCAATGTCATGAGTATTTAAATTTTAAATCAGGTTTTTTGTTAATCAATCAACCCATGAGAATTGTATTTTAACCAGTTTACTATACTTTATTTGGTAATTTGATCGTCAGCCACATCATTTTTTTATTTTGGTCAACACATTCTATTATTTTTGTATTATTTAATTTAAATTTTCTCAGGACTAAGTAAAAAGAAAAGTATTCATCAGCTCAAATTATTTTTCCATTGGTCTTAGATTTAGCAACTTGTGTTTCAGATGTGGAGCACCCGAGAGGAGGTGGTGGGCAGTTAAAGTAGGAATCAACATTTATTTGTCAATTTTCAAAAATGATTGAGTTTCTAACAGACATTCACTAATCAAACGAGTGTGTCTCATGCTTTTTGACACTTGCTTCAAGAAAAATGATCAGCAAATTACTGGATTGTTATTGGTGGCAACTGTGGGATTATCTGATGGATTATTAAAGAACAGTGTTAAGGCTAATGAAAGTGAATTGTTAGTTTCCCGTTACATTTTTTTGGGTCAGTGAGTAGGCGACTATTTCATTATTCATTATTCATTATTTTTAAAACATTCATTATTTTTATAATATGTGCCCAAATACGTGTAGCGTATAGAACCAAGAGTGTATAATTGTGAATAGGGGCATAAATATGTCCTTACTACAATAAATAAATGAATTCCAGGCCATTTTGCATACAAAGTCTTGTTTATTTTAAAACTGTCTTCCTCTTAATGCTTTTCAGAAGATTTTTCATAACACACACATACCCACCACCCATCTTAACAAACTCAGAAGTTCAAATCATAATGATACGATAATGGCTTCGAAAAGTGCCTCGAAATCGCTAAAAATGAAAAAAGATTGTCATATGGACGGGTTGGTATGTCGAGTAGGCCTATTCGATTTACATACATCGTATTTGTACTTATTTATTTATTGATGAAATACGATATAATTGTAGTCAAACTTGGCTTATTTTTTCTAAGCAAACAAATAATGAAATATTCACGCGGGGACCAAAATGTGAGTCGGTCGGGTAACGGGAAATTAACAATTCACTTTCATTAGCCTAATACGCTACTTTCCCGGTAGGATGGCGCACAAATTGAAAGCGAAGCTATCCCCTCGCGTCGCGCACTATCACGCCACACTGCTTTGGTGGTTTTACGGATGTTTGTAAATTGCACGACGCAGTTGGGTGCGCTGATAAGAGGGGAGAGCCTCGCTTTCGTTTTAGAATGGTGATTGTGTGCAATTAACGTATGTATACATGTAGGAGACATATTTTTAGTTTACATATTCTCAATGATAGTTGGCTGTGCTTTTAAATGATAAAAGACAACTTCATAATCCTTGTCCTCCTAGGGGGGGGGGGGGGTCAGGTTGGTTACCACCCCTTTTTTGGCGATTGCTCTAAAACGCCAAGAACAGTGACCAAGGGTGTCTAGGTGATCGCTTTTACATCCCTTGCGCTCTTTGTAATGGGAAAAAAGGGTGGGGTGGTTACAATTTTGAAAAATCACCATTTTGAAAAATATCTTAATTGTATGGTCCTGACTCCTGAATCTTATGTACGGTAGTACAACATGTTAGAAACATCATTTCCCTCACTAATTAAGCAAAAAACTGGGTGAAATTCTGATATTTGGAATATTTTGGCCTATATTATTTTTAGGGGGGCTCCCTTACGTTCTAGTGTTACAAAAACCTCTCAGGAGGACGAGGGTTAAATTTATATAGGCATAGGGAATTTGTGCTTTTTAAAAGCACTAAATGTGGTGCCTTTTGGAAAAGTTTTTTTCTTCTTCTTTTTAAAGGCAGAAGTGTGCTATTTTCCAAACAAATATGCCATGGGTTCAAGATTAAAACTAATGGCGTGGCTATGTTGCGCTTTTCCATGTTTACATATTTACAAATTACACATTGTTATTGAATTGTTAAAATCATTTTGCATTCAAAACTAAATTCAAATTAAACAAGGTTTTGAATTAAAACACTTCCATGCAATTTGTGGTTATGGAGAATGGACATCATTTTTTTTAAATTTAGACATTATTTTGGATCATTCATTTTATGTCAATTGATGGACAAATAGTCTCAGAATTAGCTTTATTATTTATGAAACAGAATTTAAAAATATTTTTCTATAAACTTGAGCCTTTTCATCTACAATCCAAGTAAATTAAACGCTTTTGAACATAATTTGAAGACATGCTATGGCCTAGCATCAGTGTTCAAATTCAGGGGAAGGTTATCCAGTGGATAACCATGATATGAAATCAGGTTTTTCGCCAACATTTTGTTATCCGCCAAAGTCAAGATTACTTGTAACTTTTTAACAAAGCATTGTACAAAGAAACAACTTGGTCCATGTGGTAGTACTCTCTAAAATACAGCTTTCCTAGACAAAATAGACAGAGTTCCAATGTCCGATAGCCCCAAGGTAGGCTATCGATAGTTATTTTTTACATATTGAAAAATACCTAAATTCAGTTTATTTTCAATTAATATGGGAAGAGAAGTGAACCTCCAAAATCATGAAAATCACATTTTTGGTTTTAAAAAAAATCACATTTTTTGGCACTTTTTGGTCTGTAATTCAAAAAATAATTTATTTTTTTCAACAACAAAAAAAATTCCTAGGGAATTTTATTAGGAATATAATGAAACTAGTATGACACAATTTGACAAAATATATTTTGAGTTATCTTTGCAGAACCTAAAATGGGGCAAAAACAAACAATGTTTTCCAAAATAGTCAATTTCATGATCATGGTTGGATTCATTGAACCCTTTCCTTCAAGAAACTGTATACTTTTATAAAGATTAAATGAATAATGAAGAAGTTACGGCAGCTTTACGGAGGCTGTACCTGAGAGTCCACAGCCCCTTAATTGGAATGCTGGATGCCAGTTTTATCTTTTTTAATTATTATTAATTAGGCCTTCCCCCCCCCCCCCCCCCCCCCCCCCCCACACACACAAAAAAAAGGTGATTACTTGTCCTCGTCAGTCCTGACCGTCTCCTACGTGACATTTTTTAACTTTCTTTTTCTTTATTTTCAAAAAAAACAAACCACATTTTTTCGTTAGGTGAAAAAAATAAATATCATAAAAATGAAAGAAAACGTGTATTGAAACACCACTTTTTTAACATTGAGATATTTGTCTTTTGCATGGGTGTTTCTACAGTAATGAATACCTTTTTTATTTGTGGCTCTAAATGTTGTTTCAAATTGATTTTCTAGCTCATATTTGGCCAACACTACTGAAAGTAGCAAGGTCTATAATAGCGAGCAAAATTTCAGAATCCTAGCTAAATGTCAATTTTTTTTGAACGCAAACCCCATGGTAATGTTGACATTTGTTGACATACACATGCACAACCGTTCTATCTTGACATACAAGATATAAAAGGCTAAATCTTGAAAAGTTGACCATGCATGTTGGTTGTGCTTATTTCTTCAGTTGACAGACATCAATTACTTGAAACAAAACCAACTGGGGGTAATTTTGATCAATATCAGGGTCTGGAGAACCGTCCGAATGCGCAGCGGTTGTAACATATGTCAATGACAATGTTACAACCGTTATAAAAACAGTCATGAAATGTCATAAAATGTCATGAAACTCAAAAAAATGACAATATTTTAAAACCCTTTCACATTATTCAGGTAGGCTTAAGGCCCAAAAAAAAAGAGTTGACTTGCCCTTTCCGACCGATCCGAATTTTCGGAAATCTAGGGTCGCTATTTTTTTATTTTAAAAAGAAAAAGAAAAAAAAGTTTAAAACTTTTTTTAAACAAATTTGAAAGAAGCACACAACAATAAAGAAAGAGGAAAACATGTTTTTGAGTAGTATAATTTTTTTTTAAAAATCAAAAAAAAAATCTTTAAAACGGGTGTTTTTTTGTATATCTCCCTGTAAAATTAAAAATTAAAAAAAAATCAAAACAAAATCAGACCGTCCGACCCAGACTCTGGCCCTGAAAGGGCAAGTCAACTTTTGTTTTGTTTTTTGGCCTAATGTGTTGAATTACAAAATTCAAGGAAAGCCCCCCTAACAATTAATATGTGCTTTAGGAGGCCATAATGATTCAGTAGGTCATTTTTAATGTTTGACATACAGAAATGTGACATTTCTGTATGGCTCATTCCATGAAGTTGGAGCATATTATGTGACATCCAAGTGAAATTTTCAAAATGGATATTTTCCAACTCTTTCTTCTTTTTTAGGTTCTACATTTACCAAAGTCCAATGTAGAACTTTTTATTTTAATGTAACATTTGGTGTAAAATAACAGCACATGTTCAACAGTTGGATGACATTTCCAAAAATCCTGATGCTACATGGGCACCATTTCTCATTTCCATATCATTTTCTAATAAAATAGCTTAAGATGTGGGCCAAGTTTCTATACCTCAATTAACTACTTGGAACCACAAATACATGAAAAGAAAATAGATTTGTCTAGGTTGAACATAACTTAACGAACAAGACATCGTATATTAACTGTTTTTTGTAAAAACTCTTTATTTTGCAATTTGTATAATGAATTTAAATAAAGTACATATCAATATTTGTTTGATGTAAAGTACTCTATAAACCATGCACATTGTTTACATTATAGTCATAAAGTAAGTATATGAAGTATTATTTACCTGTATAATGTTATAAAATGCACTACCGATGCTACATGGACACCGCGTCTTGTAACATTGTTAATAATAAGACTATTCATACTGTTACAATTATTTGAGTGTGAATGGTTTGTCTACTTGTTCATCATATCAAGTAGATACACAGAGTGAATTGCTTGAAATTTATCTAAACACTGTTCATGTAAAATTTACCTTTTCTGTGTACTTAAGTATTACGATGCTACATGGACACCGTGCCCTAAAATATTTGGAACAGCTTGAACAGGTGCATCTTTTTCAGATCAATAGAGAGGATGTACTATGATGTTAACTGTTTATGTTATAAGCACACAATAAAATTAATAACATGGATTGTAAAACTACAAATTACACAAAGATAACCTGCCATGAAGCATAAAACATAATTACCTATGATATACACCATTTCTTACAATTACACAATAACAATACACCATTGATCAAAGAAACTTAAGATGTCCACTGAAACAAACTTCATGCAGTGTTGTTCTTAAAGTACCCTTTGTGATCTTAGTCTCTTTGCTTGTTTCTGATTGAATCATCCTCTATTATTGATAAAGATGATTGAAAAGTTTGATCACTTAAAAAGTCAGTTTGCAAAAAAATAATTTAATTGCCATGATGGATTTCTTTGGAAAGGTACTAGTTTTTGAAAATGATGGGTTCCTTGTCTTCATCTCCATAAATTCCAGGACGATAGAACTGTCTTCTGAATTAATGTCAAGAACCTGCAAAGCAAAACAAAATAAACCCTATGGCTTAGTATCTTCATGGAACATTGTGTATTGATGATATTGGAGTAGATTATTTATTCATGTTGCACTTTTTGTGTTGCAGGAAAATATTTATATTAAAATCATGCTGGAGTATTTTATTTATTATTCATTTAACATGAAAAAGAATAGCAAAGGATAGAGAACTTAAATGATTTACAATTATTTGTTTTATTTATAGTAAATAAAACTAAAATAAGGGAATGTTTATTGTGAATTCAGTGAAATGCTAATGGAAATGGTGTCCATGTAGCATTGTGTATTAATATATTTCATTAGATACATCTCTCATAATATGCCTTTTTTCTGTAAAGTGTAGTAAAATGTAGGCAATGTTTTGAATGTTTTGGGTGATGGATAATTTCGAATGGGGTAATTGTTTTAGTCTAATTAGGCAAATTTTAGGAAATGCTACATGGACATGGTGTCCATGTAGCATCGTATTGGTAAGCTATATTATTAGCATTAAAAGAGCAAAAACTAATTCATTATTAACTTCAAAGTTTATTAATGATGTGATTCTACAAAAAAAATACAATTTCAACGAACTATAACGATACCCAATGCAAAATATTGCCCATGCTATGCCCGATGCTACATGGAGTATGGACGCCAAATTATTATGGCGTCCGTGACTCAAAATTAATATCATAACATGAAAAGAAATTCTGATTCAGTGTTTCCCTTTCAATAAAAATGCATTAATAAATACAGACATACAAGCAACATTAATAAATAATTACAATCGCACTTACCATTCACAAAACTATCCAATGTTTACATTTTGATGCTACATAAAAGTCCCGATGCTACAACGGGACACCAGCGACTGAAACCTTGATAAAACTAGCCCACGTGTGGCAAATTCCAAACAAACCTGATAGCTATTGACCTCTATCCTTACAAAAAGAAATATGGAATGTTTTATTTATCTCCAGGGGGGATTCCCACAAATTGCATAGGATGTTTATCACGATGCTACATTTTATGGTTAGGACACCATGCACACGGCACGGTATACTTTTTCATGAATATATGGAATGGTCTTCATGAAATTTATTCTCATTTGCAATAGTTTTCAATTGATAAATGCTCTTAATTTTGGAAAATAATTTAAAAATGTATGATAGAGAACTACCCCCATTCAGCAATGAAAACTCCCGATGCTACACGTGTATATTTTGTGGACACCGTGCGTAGCATCGGAAAGGCAATTTTCATGTTGCTTGGGTGAAAAATCAGTCCAGCGTGACGAGGTGTTTTGGTCAGTAAACTATGAATACATGTATCTTTTATTAATCAAATCGATTTCCAAGCAATTCTATGATAGTTTTGCTTACATAAAACTCATATTAATTGTTGTGTTTTCCATGTCACATTTTTTAGCAAAAATGGTCTTGGACACCACCTAATTTTTTATTTTTTTCTTCTTCAAGGAAGGGTCAATTTTTTTTTTTTTCATGGCTCAATACTATAACCTAGTACTGTTTTTGGACACTAAAAAAATTTGATATACACATAGAGTAAAACAGTTTATAAGCTGCCTAAAGTACCAAATTCTGCTATTTTAACAAATGCCCCAACTTCATGGAATGAGCCGTATGTCAAACATTACTGAATGGCCTACTGAAGCGCATATTAAAGGTAGATGTTCCGATTGCTGGCCTGACTCAACTTGATGTTTTCTGTTCTACATGAAAGGTCATCCTTAAAATGGTCGCATTCCAAAGTTTGAGTTGCGTAACTCCAATGGTTCTATTTTTAGAAGCTCTAGGTCAAAAGACATTAGCCCATTGAGTACATGTAGTACACTAAGTGGTTGGTGGTTAACCACCTTTGGCAGTAATTCGCCACATTTTAGCCTATAATTTCCAAATGAAACATTTCTGGCCCCTAAGATTTTAAAGACATAATGAGAAAAATACGGGGATTCTTCTGATAGTGATATAAAAATATCTTGACATTGAAAAAAAATTATAGCCCCAAAAAAGTGATCGGAACATACACCTTTAATTGTAAGGAAGGCTTTCCTTGATTTGTGTAATTCTGTTGAATGATACCAGGATCGATGTCTAAAATATTGAAATTAAAAAATAAAAAATATTCTAATTTTTTTCTTCTACTTCACTACCTACCGACCCAATTGGTTCCAGCATGTAACCGTAAAACAAACAATTATTTTTGTTTGGCCCAACCCTGTAGTTTGTATCATCTGACTCAGCTATTTTTCAAAACCCAAAGTACAACAATTAAGTAACTTTATTGGCCCATGTTTTTTGACACATACAAAGTAGTCTAATGATTTGAAAAATGACTACCAAGGCCCTGGCCTACCAAGTAAAGAGGTCAGATTTATCCAAGTTCATTGGACAGGAAAGACCTTTTCAAAAACAAAACAAATTCCCCTCCACGCTGCCCTGTACCAATTTCTTCTTCACATGTTTGATAGTGCATATAAAATTTAAGTTTCATTTTTATTGTCTGTGCCAAGTTTCAATTAGGTGTCTCCTATCTTAATATATTTTGCTATACAATAGACACACAATTACAAAAAGTATCAATTCAAGCTCAAAGTCAGCTAGTTTCAATAGTAAGTAGGCCTACAATGTACAATATTATGTAGTTCCTGAAATTCAACTATCCTTTCAGGTTGCAATATCCCAAGGGCCAAGACGCCTTAGTTTAAAATCCGGGTACTTAATTGTTTCTATCCCTTTCTTTTTACTAGAATCCTTTATGATAAATATGAAAATATCTAATATAAGGCAAAAAAAAGTTGACTTGCCCTTTCCGACCGACCCAAATTTTCGGAAATCTAGGGTCGCTTTCTTTTTTTCCAAAGTAAAATAATAATAATAATAATAATAAATAAAAGAAGCACATAACAATAAAGAAAGATGAAAACGTGTTTATTGAGTAGTATCTGCTTGTTTAACAATTTAAAAAAAAAAAAAAAAAAAAAAAAAAAAAAATGTAAAACGTGTTTTTGTGTATGTAGTATCTCCCTGTTTAATTTTTTTTTTTTTTTTTTTTAAAAATCAGACCGTCCGACCCAAGTCAACTTTTTTTTTTGTTGGCCTTAAGTGGTGTAGGAAAAAAATGTGACTGCATTTTTTTCTGCCCTCTATGTTAGGGGTAGGGGAAAATGTCCCCGCCCCCTATGTTATATCTGGGACTAACATATTTAGTCCCAGGTTATATAGGTAGGAAAATCGAGAGTGCAGTGTTTTTTTTTACCCCCTCCCTGTTTAATTTTTATTTATTTTTTTGTTTAAAAATCAGACCGTCCGACCCAAGTCAACTTTTTTTTTTGTTGGCCTTAAGTGGTGTAGGAAAAAAATGTGACTGCATTTTTTTCTGCCCTCTATGTTAGGGGTAGGGAAAAATGTCCCCGCCCCCTATGTTATATCTGGGACTAACATATTTAGTCCCAGGTTATATAGGTAGGAAAATCGAGAGTGCAGTGTTTTTTTTTACCCCCTAAATAGGCAGGATCATAACATTTTGAAGTTTAAGATCTCCTTCAAAATGCAATAAAAAGATACATGGCAATTTTCTAAAAAAAATGATGGTTTAACTATGACTGGACCTCTGGCAATTACTGGCATTAGCTAGACCAGGCCTTCTCAATTAGATTTTGTGAAGCACCACTTTTGAGATGTTAGTGATCTAGAAGCGCCACTATCCCTGCGAGCGTAGCGAAAAAACGGGTGAGGTCCAGGGGCCCGGCTTAGGTCCAGGGGGCGAAATCCCCTGGAAGCTCATGGATTTGCCCCTTTCTAAGGAGAACTATATTTGCATGCAATATAGTACAAGAAATAAAGAGATTTTGATGGTAAAATGTACACAAAATGGTAGCAAATGTAGTGATAATCAATAGGCCTACTACTACTAATCATGACTTACCCCACTGCAGTTATAGGTAAATTAATATTTGAACGAACAACGCGAACGCAGTACAAAGATGATCGCGCCCGATATTATAACGCGAATGGTTGTGCGCGTTTCACGCAATGTACGCGATACAATGCTTAGTTGTGTTCGTTTAACTATTAATTTACCTATAGTGGCTAAAGTGGCTCTTTATGCTTCTTGCGATCTGGTTGAAGTTGGGGATATAATATAGACTATCTCCGCCAGTTCCCCAACGTCGGCCTCATTATCTTTTGTACGCATGCGTTGGCCTTACAGCACAGCTTCGCGTCCGTGCGCCATGTTAGGATTCAGTCTAGGGGATATACGGTATTTCTTCTTTTTTTAATTTCAATTTTTTAATTTTTTTTTTTTTTTTTTAAATTTCTAATTTTCCATGCGTCCTTCCGCGCGCCACTCGGACTGATGCAATGCGCCACAAGTGGCGCGCGCCACCATTTGAGAAGGCCTGAGCTAGACATTGTCCCATAGAAACCTGTGCTAATTTGAAACCATTTTAGCTTCAATGAGCTTTACTCTC
The DNA here is from genome assembly GCA_035610835.1 of Ophiura sarsii. Classification (NCBI taxonomy): domain Eukaryota; kingdom Metazoa; phylum Echinodermata; class Ophiuroidea; order Amphilepidida; family Ophiuridae; genus Ophiura; species Ophiura sarsii. Next base: position 56,275,918 of record CM069449.1, read on the forward strand.
ATGATGTCTAGTTGCTCGTGTGTGGTTATTTAGGCATAAGTGAAATACACACCAGTACCAGAGAATTTAAGACTCGATATTTAAATGGAGTAAACATGGATGTTTCATTTCCCCCATAGGCTTACACGTCGCAACTAGTGCCAATAGTTGACCAGACGACCAGGTTGTGCAAGCCTAATGGTTAAGGGGTCTAGAAACATGACAAAAGTGGCTCAATAACCCTTACCGAGTGGGGGGCGGGGGTGTAGGAATAAAGCTAACAGGGAAACGTGGGACAAATAATGACCTCCCCCCAGGATCAAACCTGGGCCAATGTGGCTGGAGTCCACAGATCTAGCCTTGTTTAACAAGTGCATGACCGCCCCCGGGGATTACACGCACCACTGTGGCTGGAGTCCATGGGGTCACGCTCCCATTTAGACTTAGTGTAACAAGTGTAATTATTAAAATTGCTTAATTTCAGAGCCATTTTGACTTGGAAAGCATTCATTCAGAGCCTCTACTATTATAGTCTTCGTCAGAATACTTCGGCACTTTTTTATGTGACAACTGCGTACAGCGTAAACACGGAAGTGCGTTGCAGAACAGCGTCATCTTTGAGCAGTTCGATGCGTCACGGCCCCTGTAATCCGATTGCCCGCGATTGTATCTATGGGCCATGAATGTCCACCCCCACACGCTCATTAACTAGACGCGCGCATTTGCGGTTTTAAAAAGTGCTGAAGTATTCTGACGACGACTATAGGACATATTTATGAGGTCAACCTGCCGTCTTGATTCTCACTTAAAGAGATTAAAGCCATTTAACATTTTCGAATTCCTTCCAATTCTTTCAATTTTTCAGAGCCATTGTGACGTGGAAAGCATTCAGTCAGAGCCTCTATGAGGTGCATCCATTCCATCAGCAGGGTCTAGAAGCCTGCGCCCTAAAGACAACAGTAGACCTGACGTGTAACAATTACATTTCAAACTTTGAGTTTGACGTGTTCTCGCGACTTTTCCAGCCATGGACGACGGTGCTGCGCAACTGGAATTGCCTGGCTGTCAACCATAGAGGGTACATGTCCTTCATGACGTATGATGAAGTGAAGAATAGACTGGGAAAATTTATCAACAAACCTGGAAGGTAAGACCAAGGGGTGTGTGGGTTTGGATTTGTTATCAAGCACGTCTTGAATATTAATGATGTTTACCTCATAAATGTTCATTACCTGATTCACCCCGTGGGAGATAGAGAATCCTGTGTGGGTTATACAAATAAAAAAAGGCTGTTGTTGGATTCTTGGATATTATCAGAAAGTGTGTTTGGTATTCAGTTAATGGACTTTGAGGCCAAAGAAAGAATTGTCACTATAAAAAAAAAATAATGAATAATCATTTTTAAAATGGTAAAATTACAAAATGATTTTAGATCTTGATTTGAGTTATCAAAACATGCATGCACTATTAGATGGAAATGAGAGCGGGTGTGTGTGTGTGTGTGTGTGGGGGGGGGATATCATTGCTGTTCTGTCAAAACCTTAATAAAGTACATTAAAACTGCTCAATGGTTATGCATTACCATTGTTCAGGGACAAGAGGCTGCAATTATACAAGGTTTTGATATGTGATTTGGCCCTTGAACATGTTAAAAGAACAGACAACCCAAAGGTTACAAATAGGAATTTTTATTTTATACATGCTGAAGGGCCAGAATGATGTTTTGACAGAACAGTGAGATGTAAGGAAATACTTGCAATTGAATGATATGTTTGTATACTATATATAGCTAAGGCTAAGCCAATGAAATATTAATACAATCTGCAAGAATTGAAAAAAGGGGGAAAATGATTAGCATAACCTTTCTTGGAAAAGCATCATTTTATATTGATTTCCTGTGAGGATTGTTTTTGTACTTAATGTAATAAGATTGTAACTACGCGTGAATACACCCCCATACCTGTGCTAGTATGTAGGTGAGTTTAATAAATATTGTATATGTTTGGTTATTTGGGTGTTATTTGGAGGGGGAAGGGGAGTGCCTTAAATGTCGCCGTGATTTTTCAAATGAGATAATTGTTGTTCCCTTTGTTTAAATGTTCTTCTATTTGTTATGTTTGTTTGTTTGTTTGTTGGTTGTGTATGGTGCTGTGGGCTTCGTAGGGTGCAATTATACATGTTCTGTAAAAGTTCATGCATTATTTGAATCAGGGTTGTAGCTAGACCAGATTGAGTGCCGGACAATGTTACTGACGGCGAATGTTACTGACGGCGATCGAAGTGCAGTTGATTATGAAATGGGTCTAGAGGCCTTCTTAATGTTTTTAAGGGGTTATAAATGCACTTTGCCACAAATTGTAAAAAAAAAAAAAATTAGTGCCAGATTTTTACCCTTATTTTTAGCTTACTACAAGTAAGCTAAAGCGACTCGATGCGAAAGGTCACGGTAAAGGTCAAGGGGAAAGTGCGACTATGAAATATGGTTTTATCTTGGTCACCCAAGTGGTATTTGTCGGGAAATGTACTTGAGATAGTGAAACAATATGATCGCATAAATGTGTTATAAAATGGGCTTGATTGCCATTCGACAAAACAGGCAATTTTGCGTTATTTTCTTTGTTGTCAAATTTGTATTGAAAATGCATGTAAAACGCTATAATAGAAAAGTTGATTAACACATGACACGCATGTATCATGATGTGCAAGCGTGATTGTCTTATTGTGATTGGTTAAACTACTAGAGATCATTATTATTCATGATACGAAATCAGCGTAAAATAAAAATACAGCCGTCAAAGTGAAAAATGGGGAGGTTGTTTTTCGTTAATTGATGTTAATCGCTTCTGTATATATTCTTCAAACTATATCTCCGATTTCAGCGGCCAAAATTAATGGAAATTGATGTTTTCAAAGGCTTTTCATCATGAGGTGCTTTTACAAAAATGAGTTTGATATAGAAATGTATAAGGAAAAATCATGTTTCAAAGAAACAAAGTCATTTTTTTCCAAAAAGACCTACATCTCATTGTAAACAGCCATTGAAATTGTTGTTTTGTTGCAAAAGGGCCTGTATCCAGAATTAAATCGGGATACAGGCCCTTTGCACAGCATAAAACAAATATGCCACTATTATAGTATGTTCAGTCCAAAATGACACAATTACCTTTATTTTATGTAATCTCAACCGAAGCATATGTAGAAGGGCAAATTTGCTTACACTGTGAATGCATAATATATATGAACATGTAGGGTCTATATCTAATTCTTGTTTCATGTAAGGTATAATATGGATTTGAGCTTTACATCATTTGTCATATGCTGGACAGATTATAGTGGTTTCTATATTATAGACATGTTTTATGAATCAGAATCTTCACAAATTCGCAACTTGTAGTGAGCTTCTGCATCATTGATGCTCTCGTTTAAGAGTGCCGGACGCTGGGCACCACTTTCCGTCCGGCGCCATCTGTGACTGAGTTCAATTCCCGTGGGCACCTCTCCATATTTTTGTCCATTGCTTACTGTAAAACACAATACAATTTGCTATTTATTTCATAATGAAAGCCAACATTTTCACAAGGATTTAATTTTGCAATTCCAAAATTTTACTGTTTTACTGTATACATGTATGTATTTGCCCTCTTCCATTCATCAATGTACTATTCCTTCTCAATGATTGTGGAATTAAGGTCAATATTGGACTCAAATTCTGACAGCTAGAAGCATTAATTGATAACCTAATTATGATTCTATTTTTGTTTTCTTTCAGTTACATCTTCCGACTGAGTTGTACACGCTTGGGTCAGTGGGCTATAGGCTATGTCACACAAGATGGCAACATACTGCAGACAATACCACAGAATAAGTCTCTATGTCAAGCACTCATAGATGGCAACAGGGAAGGCTTGTAAGTAGATTGGGTTAAATATTGAGGGCCAGCTGGTTATAGGCTATTTATTGGCTTTTTTTCTAAAGGCGATGCAATTGATTTATTCAGAAGGTTGTAATGATAGAGGTTATCTTCAGAAGACAACAATTCACAATTGTTATTCACAATTGTTATCTTCAGAAGATAGCAATTATGGTATTGTCATCTTTAACTGCTATAATTATCTGATTGTAGCACTGGCAGTGATGCAGTTGCTCTCTTCAAAAGATAGGATGATGGTCAGCGGGTTGCAAGAAACTGCTAAACGAAATTGGCAAGAATATGTGGAATTCCTCTATTCAAATAGTGTATTACACAATCTCATAAAAATCAACTTGTATTCTTGCAACTTTACTGGCGAGTGTCTTTGAGGGAATTAAGTGTTCAGATTCTAATCAAATGTGTCTGATGCGGATGGTAATTACACAGTTGCTATCTTTTGTCAATTGCAATGATGTAGTTGCTCAATGATGCAGATGAGCGATTTCCAAAAGATAATAATGATTCAGTTCTATTTTCTAAAAGTCATTGCTATCTTCAGTAGATAACTTTGCAATCAGAAAATGACAAATACTTATGTTCAGTCAGTTCCTAATTGTTAGCCTCCTTACAGCAGCAAAGTAATACAGAAGCGTAGACGCACTATATAAGGCTCACATTATACAATAGGGCGCACTGTGCATGCATGACATCGTGCAAACCTCAGATAAAGCATGCATGGACCAGGAGCTACTTTGTAACTTTTTTAAACAAAAGTAGCTCCTGGTCCTATACTTGCTTTACAAAATTTGAAAAACACCAGGAGCTAAACAGGCTGAGGTAAAAAAAAATCATAGCTCCCAGTCGCTTATTTCGATGCTTGCAGTGTGATGTGTCAGTATGCCAGAATGCCAGCACTCCGCGTCGGGAGGTAGTCACCAGTCTTCCAACACTGCAGGACCAGTAGTTTGCACTACTTTCCCGAAATGAGCCATGTTGTATTTGTTATTTGCACAACTGCTATCTTCAGTAGATAGCTATTACACAATTAGACATTTAAACAATTGCTATCTTCAGTAGATAGCTATTACACCATAAGACATTTAGACAATTGCTATCTTCAGTAGATATAGGAAATGGGTTTCGATGATATTGTTCTTCTGCCAGAGGAATGGAGCCCGCCTTCTGGCTTGCTATGTCACATGTACTGATACTAAAGGGTTCAACAAAAGAAAGTATACCACTTTGTTTATGTCAATTTGAGTAACATTCAATTTGTTTTGACCAAGCAGGCTAGATTAGCATTTGGATGAATCTTTTAGGGATAATTTGATACCAAATTTGCCCCCTAACAACAAAGATAAACCATGATTATCACAAGATGTTACCATTAGGTCCTTTGCAAATTCCAATCGCATATTTGGAATCCTTGTGAGATTACCGTTCAGAAAATATATACTTTTTATGGGGTAGAACAAGTAATTATTGCAATATGCAAATTTGAAACTCAGATGGTGTAAAATGTAAAAATCTGGACATGCAATGGGAAGGGTTACGAGTTCAAAACACATGGCCATACTTCTTTTGCAAGCTCACAGAGGTTCTTCAAGAATTTTCTGAATTAAAAAAAAAAAACTTCTGGGAATAAATTATATAGAATTAAGACAAAGGTGATTCCTTAGGCCAAAAAAAGAAGAGTTGTGGTGCCCTCATCCGGCCGGTTCATATATGAAAAATGTGGGCCGGGTTGTTCTCAACAAGCACAAGAATTGATCTAATTTTAGACTTGTAAGGGCAACACAACTGTCTTTTTTTTTTGGGGGGGGGGGGGCCTTATGAATAACATCAGGGGTTAAAATATCAAAGAGTGGCAATTTATAAGTGCATTATTGTTTGTTTGTTTTCCAAGAAATGTATTACAAAATCGAGTGAATTTACCCTTAAAACGACGGTAAACCCCCCTACGATACACGACCAACCCATTTTTCCATTTGTGTTTGAATTTTCAAAATTTAAAACAAACCACCTTTTGTTCTGACTCAGCGGTGACTACGCCACTGTTTCTCGAAATATGATATTTTTGGAAAACAAACAAAAAAAATGACCGACTGACCGTTGCAAGGTTCGTTTACCTGTAGAACAGAGTTTTTTCCCCGTCACCTTATGACGCATTAGGCCAACAACAAAAAAAGTTGACTTTCCCTTTTCCGACCGACACAAATTTTCGGAAATCTAGGGTCGCTAAAGTTGAAAAAAAAAGTACAAAAAAAAAGTACAAATATTGAAAGAAACACATAACAATAAAGAAAGATAAAAATGTGTTTTTGAGTAGTATCTGCTTGTTTAAAAATCGAAACAAAATCTTTAAACGTGTTTTTGTGTAGTGTCTCCCTGTTTAAATTGTAAAAATCAATAAAAAAATTTTTTTTTAAAAATCCGACCGTCCGACCAAGACTCTGGCCCTGAAAAGAACAAGTCAACCTTTTTTTTTTTGCCTTGTAGAGGATGTCCAGTCATCTGTTATTTACACAAATAAATATTGACAGACAAACAGGATGCAAGTGAAGGAACATAAAATAACATGTGTTGCAACAGAGTTTTCTTGGAACTTTATTCTGGGTTTTTTTTCCGGATATTGAACTGCAGCGCTTCATCCAGTCAGAAGTTAAGGCGTGAAAATACTGTCTATTTTGTTCGCCTGGTCCTTCTGTATACCGAGATTTCAAGAAAATAAATAAAAATCTGAGTCATTTACAACTCGTGATTGGGACGGATCGCCTGCATCAATTTTGATCATCTTAGGCTCATTTTGAAGAGGAAGTCCTATTTAATTCAGAATATGATTTCAGATTTAATAAAAAATATGATTTGTCTTATTATTTTTGAGTTGATAAAGATGTATTTTCAATGTGATCGTAACATCGTAATTTTACAGATTTCTAGACGTCATAGAAAAAATAACATATTTGGATTTCTTGTGAGGTTACCATTCAGAAAAGATATACTTTTTATGGAGTAGAACAAGTAGTTATTGCGATATGCTAATTCGAATCTCAGATGGTGTCAAATGTAAATATCTGGACATGCAACGTGAAGGGTGGCGAGTTTAAAACACTTGGCCATAAATAACATATTTCGGGGGAGTAAGGTTCCTAAGGCTACTTTTACAACCATATTAGGCCTAACTAAGAGAATCATAACAAGTGGTATGTATCTTAATCAAAAATAATCATGCACCATTTGACTTCAAGGGGGTGGGTATGAAGGTTTTTGTAAAAACAACAACTTCACCCACTACCAGGCAGAAGAAAAGAAATTCACCCACACTGATGAGCAACAACAAAAAAACTTTGCCCACCAAACTCAATATAAAGGGATCAATGTTAAAAAAAAAACTGCCGCCTCTGCAGCAAAAAAAACCTGCCGCCTTCTAGATCATTTTCAACCAAAGAAGAGGGATAATATAATAATACGCTAAACAAGTCCTGGCAACCCTCATTAAAAGAATTCATCGTCTTACATATTATATAATTGAATATTTTCAGTGATCGATTACCGTGAAAAAATGTATGTAGCAAATTGTTTCAAATTTCAACTGTTTGTTAAAAATGATAACAGTACCATACTGACGCGTGTATTATAGTCCCGTCCTTTTTTACCCCAAAATATACGTAAATTAGGGGGTCCCGGGTGCCCATGTGTGCATGAAAATTAAAATCTAGATTTTACAATTTTAACTAACAAATTTTAGTATCAAAACACAAGGAAATACAGGCATTATTTCGCTCATGAGTCGATGGATTTCAATTTCATAATTGTTTACATCTTACGATCATGCACCATTTTGTTATGATTCCTTGTATCCGTGGTGCACCACTAGTTTTATTCCAAGTCATTTTTATTGGCTCCTTTCGTAACACTCGGTGATGGTGGCATGAGAACAAAATTAGCATCAGAAGTGACGTCATGATTATAACCTTCTCCGACTTGCACAGAAATCTGCCATTTTGTTAATTTTAAACTGACAGAAACAATTCTGTATAAAGCAATGGCAATTTTGACTCTAACAAAAACAAAATATTAACTGCCTACTCAATGGGCAAATTTCTTGTGACCGTGTGCTCCCAAAATATGAACCATTGGAGTTATGCAACTTAAACTTTGGAATGCAACAATTTAAAGGATGACCTTTCATGTAAAATAGAAAACATCAAGTTGAAAATTGGGCCAGCAATCAGAACATACAGGCTGTAACAAAAAAAGTTATACAGTTTTGAAAAAAATATTAAAAATATCTCCCGTAGAATTTCTGTTTCGAGTTTTAACGGCCTGCGAGGGGAATTTTTTTAGCTTTCGAATAAGCTTTGTTTCATGACAATCGATGGTCGGTAAGCAGAGATATGATCAATTGTCTAAAGTCGTCATGAAACCACCTGGGCCACTTTGGTTTAACAAATGGTAAAACCACTAGGATGAATATGAATGGAATCGTACCAGGAACATAGCAGCAGAGCGCTCTTGTTAGACAACAATGGTTCATTTCAAGTGGTTAAAAGTATTACAAAGAAAGTTAGGTCTTTACAAATATTATTTATTTATTTTATGAATTTATTTATTCAAATGAAATAAAACTATTTGAAAAATAATTATATTGTTCTCTTTAATGCTCCTTGAATGATACCCTAACCATTTAATTTATACAAGATATAAGATTGTATGATATTGTGAAAGTGGCCCAACCTGATTTCTAGACGACTTAGTAGATTAGTCATCAATTTAAAACGTAAGTAGTTAAAAAGACCCAATAAAATGATTCTGGTAGCCAAAACGGAACTTAACATAAAGTGTAAAAGATTTTGACATTGCATGATTTTAACATTAAATTAAAAATAAAATTGCGATTGTATAACTTTTTTTGTTACAGTCTGTATATCTACCTTTAATAAAGAGTCTTCCTGACTGATTCCATTTTCATTAATGTACAAGCAATTTATCAACATTTAATGAAAACAAGCATCATCAATCATTTTTTAATTTTTTTTATTTCTTGCACAATATATTTTATGTAATAGAAAATGAGATCATGCAACAACCCATCTCATGACACATAATTAGTGTCAAGCTAAAATTAAAACAATAGTCCTGTTTTTCAGTGTTTTGGTGTTTTATGCTCCAATTATTTTGATGAGACCCAAAATGCATTGAATGTATTGAAGCAGTACTCAGAATTATGACGAATGAGTCCCAAAATATATTGATTGTAAACAGCACTCAGAATTGCTTTGTGTAAATTCTGATTAAAATAGGCTCTTTTGGACCTGTGAGATAACAGGATGAGCTGTTGGACCCATATTACAGTAATAATGCCATGGTAAATCAGTATCGTGAAAATAAATTGATGTAATATGTTCCTGTAAAAAAAGTCAGTAGATAAGAAGAACAAGTAGTGTTATAAAGGTTGCTTTTTTATAAGGGTTTTTAAATCTACATGAAAAATAAATAAATAAATAGGGAAACAATTTATGCTTAAACTGTTTCACGACATTTGGATTAAGTTTTGAAAACCTACACATCCTTACAACCTGAATTTATTATGAAATTTCACACTGACAAATTTTCACAATGGAAAGTCATATTTAAAGTAAGAAAATGACCGTTGATATTGCAGTGCATGCGTCAAGACAGTCAGTTACTAAATCTGACTGACCACTCATTACATATTCCGGCCATTAATGGAGGATGAAAAACGAGAAAAACCCTCTGCAAATCTTGACCTATATGCATGTCTTAAGTACAAATGAGGTCAAGTATTACAACGTGCTATATGTGGGTAGATGATGCCACTCGGAAACGATGGATTCCTGTCAGTATTAGGTTGTATTATTTAAAAGCTCTAACATTTGATAGTCTCGGCTGGGCCTTAAGGGCTAGAGAAATGCAATTTATTTCTGTTATGGTCAGTGTGGTAGGGATGGTTAGATTAGTGGTGTGATTTTGTGAGGTGGGTGGGTGGTTGTCACTAGGGGATTGGATTGTTGATCCATGGATGGTTCTACCTCAAGCCTGCGGAGGAGGTGGGGGAGGGGGTTCTACCTCAAACCTGGGGAGAAAGTGAGGGGGGGGGGGGTTCTACCTCAAAACCTGGGGAGGAGGTGGGATGGGGGTTGGCAGTCCACTATTATACTGCAAGCATATGTTCATGACCAAAAAAAAGGTGTAATAAGGCGAGGGAAAAAACCACCCTGTTTTACGGGCCCGACCGTCCCACTTTTTTTTTCTTTTCAAGAACTTGTTAATATTTTTTTAGATACTTTTATCTCAAATCATGTAAAATCAGCCGTTTTTTGGCCGAAAATCTGCCGAACATTTTTTTTCACAATTTTTTAAAATAAATCTCAATTTTTGCAGATTTTAGTGACATTTTAGATTAAAAAATTTGAAAAATGCCCAACCGACCGACCCTACTTGACAGGTCCGCCCATAAAACGGTGTTTTTTGGTCGCCTAAGGGGTATTTTTTGTTAAAGGGTCTCAATTCGACTATTTACAAGAAAAATCCCCGGTGTTCTCGCTTCGTATTCAGACACATGATCGTTCCAGGTTCCTCCTATTTGACGGCACTTCACGGCCAATTTGCCCCCTTTTTCGCACAAAAACGTGGACCTTTTGACTGAAAATAACCCCCTTTTTTCACCATTCCAAGGCACTTTCTGTATAGTCCTTCTATCTGCTCAAAAACGAGGACAATCTATTCTCTTTTCTTCTTCGCGGACATAACCTCTCCAAAAAAACACCCCTAATTTGTTGAAATCGCGGACATAGGTTTCAAAATGACCCCTTAATTTTGGAAATCGCGGACAAAGCTTCAAAAACACCCCTTATTTTTGGAAATCGCGGACAAAGCTTCAAAAAACACCCCTAATTTGGGAAAATCGCAGACATAGCTTCAAAAAACATCCCTAATTTGGGAAACATAAATGTCTGCGGACATGGTACAGAAAACCCCCCTTTTCCGCGAGTTTTGCAACGATCATGCGTACCCAAAGTCAATGTTGACTGAAACCACCTGGGATAAATCGTATTTTTTTCACACAAAAAATTATTTTGAAATTCCTGCCATTTTTTATACAGTTAGGGGGTCAAATTGGGGAAGAAAAACACACATAAACAACAATCCTTATTTTATCACAAATTGTGGCTTCAGGGCATTTATTCGTTTAGGAGTGAGTGTATGGAAAATTGTTGGCCACTCCGGACCTCAAGTGTGAGGGTTGTAAAGTCACATCAAAACATACCTCTTGTCAGTTTTTCTAGTTTCTAGATGAAGAAAAATGTCTTGAAATATGTTAAGAAATCATCATAAGTCTAAATTTCAATTGCGATGTATCAATTTAAAGCTTGATTTTGCATGTTTTGATAATGGTAAAATATGATATTGTAAAAAAAGACCCCAAGGTACTGTTAAACACTATAATTTCGCGAATTGAAAATTACCATATTTTAGCATTTAATTTCGCGAATCCGAAAAAAGGTTACTGTTACTTTCCACGCAAAATTCACATTTTCGCAGGTATTTAATTTTGCGAATCTACACCACTCACGAAATTTGCGAAAGTAAATCCCTCACGAAATTAAGTTGTTTTACACTATGTTTTAATGTGACGGGTCACAAATTGTGGACAATTGAAGAAATACATCTGTCAGGCAGTAAGATATCCAAAGGAGTGCCAGGGGCCTAAGGCCTTCATAGTGGTATATTCATTTGTAAAATTTCACACAAGTTTTAGTGTCACATCTTTCCAAAATTCGATATAAAGAATCAGAAAAGCTGGTCAGAATGAAATAACAAACACCGATCTTAAAAAATACATTGTCTCAAATTGAAATTTGAAATGGTCCCACAAAATCTGCTATCAACTACCAGCTTTCGCATTCTGTTATAAAGCAGTGCTAGATGCTGTCCTAATAATCCTATTATAATATAAATTGGCGACTGTGATTAGTAAACCATATGATATCCCGATAATGGGTCATAATGACGGTTTTATTAAGTGATGATGATGATGATGGTGGGATGATCGTTTTCTTTCGGTCTGTGATTTTTTTTTTATGAATGCAAATATTCTCATCAGCAACATTATCATTAGTAATGTTCATGAAATCAAATGGATAGCAAACGTAACACAATCTGTACACGCTATTTGATGGGGCAGTGCAGCCATTTTTAATTCATTTTTATGAAAGGCTGTGATAACAAGATATCGAGGGTTTAGTGCAACAAAGTCCTATCTGCAATTGCTGCCATTTGTTAGATTGTTTTTGCATATCTTTATGCACCCTAAATATATATAACATGTGGCAGCTATTGTACATATGGCCTTTTCACAACTAAGATGTAAGTGAAAAAATATCATATCTGCTATAGCTGCCCTGTGTTGCTTTTACTATCAAGTGGTCTGATATTAATAGACTGCCACACATGGTAACATCTGGCAGCTATTGCAGATGGACCCTTGTTGCACATAACCCTCGATATTTAGTAGTCAAAATGTATTTACTTGTATTTATTCTCAACCTTGTTTGATTGTTTCAATGTGATGTATTGTTTAACAGAAATATACATTTTCAGGAATTTCATCCAAAATGTACACATTTTTAGGTTTTCACAGTATAGGCAGAATTAAATCTCAATTCAAAATCCTGACAATTCTTGTGTATTCCTTTGGTTTCATAACCCTAAGCTCTCTGCTTTAACCTAATCTCTCGGTGGTAATTTTATAAAATACCGAGGGCTCAGAACCACAAGACCTTATCTTCATTTTGACCAAATTTAGAAAAAGACTATTGAAGATTTTTAAACACATTGGGGAGATGGAGATGAGGCCTTGTGATACTGGCTATAACTTTAAAAGGTGTTGTGTTATGGAGATACGGCTGTGTTATTGGAAAGAGAATTTCTTGCTGAACATTTTGATACCAAAATCTCATTTTTGAAAAAAAGGAGATGAGGTCTTGTGTTTCTGAGTCCTTGATACAGGGAAAATTGTTTCATGCCAATGTTGTATACTACATGTATGAAAGGTACACACAAACAAATGTTGTATTTTGTGCCATATTATTGATATCAATATTTACTAATAATTTGAATTTCTCTTCTGTTCTTCTCTCTTCCTCTCTGCTTCCGTCCCAGTTATCTGTATCCTGATGGGTGTGACGACAACCCTGATTTGACGTCAATCCAGACGAAACCCCCGGAGGAACATATTCATGTATCGCAAGATCAGTATGAGTTGTACTGTGAGATGGGTTCCACATTCCAGCTGTGTAAGATTTGTGCGGAGAATGATAAAGATGTTAAGTTAGAACCGTGCGGACATTTGTTATGTACTCCGTGTCTCAACGCATGGCAGGTAAGATATAAGTTCTTGGTGAGGAAATGTGGGTTTGTTTGGGTGGTGAAAGGGTTGGTTGTGGGAGGCATGAAGTTGTCAAGATAGAACCGTGCAGACATTTGTTATGCACTCCGTGTCTCAACGCATGGCAGGTAAGTTATTATGAGTTCTTTGTGAGAGAATGCAGGTTTGTTTGGGTGGTGAAAGGGTTGGTTGAGGGAGGCATGAAGTTGTCAAGTTAGAACTGTGCGAACATTTGTTATGTACTCCGTTTCTCAACACATGGCAGGTAAGCTGTTATAAGTTCTTGGTGAGGGAATGCGGGTTTTGTTTGGGTGGTGAAAGGGTTGGTTGAGGGAGGCATTCATTTGTTAAGTTAGAACCGTGTGGACATTTGTTACGCACTCCGTCCATGTCTCAATGCATGGCAGGTAACGTTGTTTGAGTTAAAGACAAATTAAATTTAAAGGTAATATGATCAGGGTGGGTAGCAAGGCTCTAGATAACAATTTTTATCGGTATAATTCTGTTATACCCTACACACACCAACATCGGTAGTATGCGTCGTTCTTAAAAATCATGAACTATGAATACCTCTAACAGAATTTTACCGGGAGCTAATTGGTGGGTAGCAAAGCTTGGTAATAGAGGTGATGGTGGTGGGGGAATGCTACAGAATGTCAATTGTCAAGTTAAAACCTGTATCCCTGCCCCATAGGCAAGCCATGGCTCTAGCTTCTCGTATGCTTAGTATACTGCACTCACTATAATAAGGCTCGGTTGATTACGTCATCGAAAACCGTCCGCTCATGCGTATGGAGATAGGCTTGGACGTAGTAATTTGTAGTACTCAGTTAGGTTAGGGATAATGAAAACATGACAAACATGAGGGGGGAAAATTATAAATTAACCCTAACCCCCAAACTAGTTTTTAACCGATACCGATATCGCAATTTTGGAATCAAAATTGACAAATAAATAGCCGCAATCGAACCAGGGACCTATTAGGCAAGCCACGGCTCTCAGCTACTCGTTCACACAATATACTGCGCTCATTATAAAGGCTCGTTTGATTATGTCATCGACAACCATCCGCACATGAGCTTGGAGATAGGCTTGGGTAGTAACTTAGTAAAAGTTAGGTTATAGGGTTAATGGAAAAAAAGAAAAATTTTGTAGAGTAATAAACCTTTTCACACTGGTCCGTGGCTAAATAGAGACTAATACAGCCGTTTCAAAACATGCAAGAACTTTAATTGATCAACAGCCATTGGATAAAAAGTGTGAAAAGGTTTATTATTTCTTCATAAAATCAGATATTTAATCTTAACCATAATTCATAAAGCTTATTTGTTAGCATTAAGATCTCAACTGTTTCTTTTATAGAGACAACTATAGTGGGGGGGGGGGGGGGGGGGGGGGGGGGGGTCCAGGAGCCTGCCTTGGGTTTACCCCCCTTTTAAGAGGCTAAGGAGAGCTATATTTAAATGCAATATGGTACAAGAAATAAAGAGATGTTGATGGTAAAATGTACAAAAATGGTAGCAACATCCCTCGCGAAATTAAGTTGTTTTTGTATCATAATCAATAAGTTTTTGAGGCCATGTTGTGTCTTGTAAGGTACACTTTTAAATGTAAAGATTGTATACAGGCCGTCAAATGTACACAAATGTTGAAGACAAATGTTCACTGATTTGTATTCTAAAAAAACATATATGAATCTGTGTTTGTACTTGCAGAAAGATTCCAATCAATGTGTATTACATAGACCATTTATTAGCATTTCCGTAACAAAAAACAGATTATGTAATTGTAAACTAATGATGTTACATTACTGTGTAATGTTATAATAACATAAGCTTATTGATTTGGCATCTTCGTCTGCAGACTCGTTAACAAATTAGCTATTGATTAGGTATTAGAATGATGTTTGTATTAATCAGATGAAACCGTCTGTGGGAGGGGTACCATTATTATGAAATGTGTGAAATTTGAGTTGATTCTGTATTTAGGTTTAAATAAATAGATACATTTGAATAAATAAATATAGATTTAAAAGATAAATTTTCTTTCATACAAAAAGAATAACAATACAATATGATGGCTCAGATAATGGTGACCTCTCAACTAAGAAGAATTGATAACTTAGGCCCCAAAAAAAGAAAGTTGACTTGCCCTTTCCGACCGACCCGAATTTTCGGAAATCTAGGGTTGCTATTCTTTTTTTCTTCCTTTTTTTTCAACAAAAAAATAATAAAAAAATTAAAGAAGCACATAACAATAAAGAAAGATGAAAAACGTGTTTTTGAGTAGTATCTGCTTGTTAAAAAATAAAAAAAAAATCTTTAAAATGTGTTTTTGTGCAGTAAATTTCAAAAAATTTCAACAAAAAAAATAAATCCGACTGTCCGACCCTGACTTTGACCCTGAAAGGGCAAGTCAACTTTTTTTTTTTTTTGCCTAACAATAAAGAAAGATGAAAACGTGTTTTTGGGTAGTATCTGTCTGCTTGTTTAAAAAAGAAAATCAAAAAAAAAAAATTCAAAAAAAAAATTCAATCTTTGAAACGTGTTTTGGTGTAGTATCTCCCTGTAAAGATTTTCAAAAAAATTTAATTTTTTTTAAAATAAATCCGACCGTCCGACAGGGCAAGTCAACTTTTTTGTTGTTGGCCTTATTACAGTATGTAGTAGGGAAACAATAACAATAATAATCTGTTGTATCAAGCACTTAATATACAAGCACCTGCAATCAATCAGTATTTTCATAAACCAGTATAGAGTCATACATTTTCCTGTAATGTATAAATATATATATTATAATGCTATCAAAATTAACATAAATACTACAACCAATACTGGTTGGTAGATAATGGGTTGGCTTCAGTCAACTGTGACCAATGGAAGGACAAGGAAAAAAATGGAAGGAAAAGGAAAACATACAAAAAAAACCTGTTTTACGAGCCCGACCATTGAAGTTTTTTTATATTTTATATTTTCCTCTTCATTTTGAGAACATATCTGATCAAAAATTGAATATTTTTGAAATGTTTAAAAAATATATTACCACAATCTTTTGTATACCCCAAACCTACATGTAATACAAATTGTTCATACCAACCAACTCTGCCTCTCTAAGGCCGTCTTGTAGCACATTTGTGTTTTTTCTCATGATTCATTTGTTGTCAATATGCTCTTCCACCTGCGTTGCTACATATTTTCTAAAGTAGTATAGAATTACGTTAATTTCTTCTAATTTTAGAATCATAAAGCATTGATGATGTCATACATGAATGAGGCTTAATAAATGTTGCTATTCACAACTCCATCGATAGGACAAAAACCTACCAACCGAACTTTTTTCTTCTTTTTTCTTTTTTTTTTTTCATTAAATTGGGTCTTCAACACAATTTTGAGATTCAACTGACCTAGACCTTGGAAATCCGGGTTAAACCATACACAATGACCAGTGCTCAAATTAAGGGGGAAAAATCCAGCGGATAACCATGATATAAAATCAGGTTATCCGCCAACATTTTTGGTTATCCGCCAAATCAAGATTTCTCAGGAATTTCAGAGGTATAAACAAATGAGAAGGCAAATTTTCTGCAATTTAATCTTAAACCCCCCGGCACATTCTAACAATATTTAAATTCAGTAAATTAACATTTAATATGGGAAGAGAAGTGTTGCTTGTAACTTCTTAACGAAGCATCGTACGAAGAAACGACATGGTCCATGTGGTAGTACTCTTTAAAATACAGCTTTCCTAGAAAAAAATGTAACCCATTGACATCCCCCTCTCTACACACCATACTTCACACTGAAGCTAGAATGCCCGCAATGTCTGTGGCGATGAGCCGATCCACCTTATAGATCGGATTGCCGATCTCCAATCCATATTTTAACAGATCGGCAGATCCAGATACCGATCCCGATATTTAATAAAGAATTAAAGACCATGTTATGTTCTGACCCAGAATGAGACTCACTGTGTGCTTTTGTCACATCATCATCACAGATAGTTAAATAATTTCATATTCTACTCATCACAGATCACTATCAGTCATCAGGGGAATACCCCAGAAAAAAACCCACTCTCAATCCATGAATATTTACAAATTAACGCCGTAAAAACTTCAAACCTTTCAGCTGGCTCAAGCCATTCTTAAAACATGTCCGACGTAAATAAAATAAGCTACGCTCTGCATACGCAATAGGGATTCGGGGGGGGGGGGGCAATTATTGACTCCCTCGAAGGTAATCAACCCGATTTACGATAACATTTCTAGTTATAAAGTAAATCCTAAATTCCTAAACAATTTTAAATGTTGGATCGGAAAGTGAGGGGGATTTTTGCCGATCCTGATATGATCCGTCTAATATCGGCCCGATCAAGAACTTCTGATCTGGATTAATTGGCCCATTTTTTATTCTGTTTTTGGTATTTTAGGTTTTCTTAATTAGAAGCGCGCTTTATAGATGTGTTATATTATATTATTATTAACCCTAACCCCCAAACGATTGGTCTGTGTAAGATCCCCGATCACTACAAAATACTCCAGAGTAGTTGGAGTTTCCCCTGTGATGTTATACCTGTATTACTCAGGAGCTAAAACCCAGAGTACTACAAATTATTACGCACAGAGAACTACATTTTTTACAAATTACGACGCATATATAATGATACGTGTCATTTTGTATTAATGAGTGATTGGGCCACCTCACTTGAGTGCATGCACTGGCGTATCAGACCACTGAGTATTACAAACTACTACAAGTTTGCTTTTGGGGGTGAAACTCCAAGTGCTACAAACTCCTACGAATTCAGTTAATACAGGGGTATACAACCAAGTACTACAAAGTATTACATATGACATACTGTAGTACTTTGTAAGACTCAAGAGCGTTAGGGTTAATATATACATGTCTGCTTTTACAGGGTGATTCAGATTTCATAATGATTTGGACCCAATTTGATACAATTGTGAACAATATCTATCAAGTGTAAATCAGATATTGTGTAATAGATGATGTCACTTGTAACGTCACAGCAAACAATAACTTGCCTGCAGGTATGCATGCACATTACCTGTCAGTTTAAAGGGGGGGGGGGGGGGTGTCAATTATAAACCATAGTATAACCCATACCACAGCAGTCAATGCATGTTGCCCCCACTGGGCAATAAGCATTGTTGATCAACAATGAGGTGATATGGTTTTTATGTTTCAAATATTTGGTGAAACTATCGTACTATTTTGATGAAATGCTTTTGCATTCAATGAACACACTCTGAAATCACACTTATTGGTTTTACCATAAAAATGCAAAACAGATTTTTCAGAAACCTTTCCCAATTTTTCGAAGTCTCTAGAATTACTGAACCAATAATAGGCCTGTCTGTTTGTACTTATTTCAATGCATTTCTCATGGTGATTCCAAAAATGGTAATGAAATTCAATAATAGTGACATTTTTGAAACATTTTGTGACATTTTTTTGAATGTCGTCTGAATAGCAGCAGATATGAGTGTAATTAGCTCTCACAAAGTAAAAGTTACATGTAATATTAACAAAACCAGTTTTGAAGTATGGTTCATTTTTCACATGAATCCAAAACTTTCTCATTCAGATGAATAGTATGTGGCCGAACCTAGTCCGTGTGCAGATTGGAATATGAGATATTTTAATAAAAGCAACCAAACTCTTCTATAAAATATGTAAAAAGATGAATCCAACGGACGCAGGATCAAAGCACACCAAGGAACAGAAAACCGATGCAAGAGGATATCTTGAAAATGTAAAAAGCAAAGAATAAAATTAAGATATACCGTCTATAGTTCAGTCAGTTCCAAATTGGCGAAACCTGTTTACAGCAGCGAATTAATTTAGAAGAGTGTTGCGTGCAAATCTCTCGCATGGTCGCGCAATGTCGCAGTGTCATTGTATGCGTGACGCTAGCTAATGCCAAATTCGCACTTACACTTGGATTACTTTTGCGCGCAGAGATAAAAACCAAATATTTCTCGCCAATTTAGAACTGATTGAACTATAGGTGAGCTAGTTTTCCCAGTATTCGAATTGCCAGAACATTATCTGCAAAATTTGGTCCAAATCATTTTTAACAACTCTCGAGTTATTAATTAAAAATGCCATGATGTCCATCTAATATTCTTTGTGTTTTCCAATTCTTTTCCCCTCATTTACTCCATTGTTTTCAGCTTCGGATGAATTCCAGCAAAGTAAGTCATTCTGTTTAAATTAATTGGTTTATTTTTTATTTTTATTTTTATTTTATCGTTCAAAGATGAAAAGATGGTTTATTATATCGTCGCTGTTCTGTCACAACCTCGTAACTCCATCTGGCCCTTCAGCATGTATCAAGTAATACTTCCTATGTATAACCTCTTAGGCAGTCTGCTCTAAACATGTTCAAGGGCCAAAAACACATCTATTAAAACATCGTTATATTAAAGAGCTCTTGCCCCTGATAATGTATTTAAAGCAACGCTTCCTATGCATGTTGGGCAGTTTTATTATGAGCGTTTACTTTTGGACAAACTAAAAGTAAACTCAAAAGTAAACGCAATACTAAACACTTATGTGAGCCAAACAACTAAGCTGTTTTCCACCCAGCCTCTAATCAATAACTGTCCCATTATATCACAGATGGTGGAAACATCTGTGATTATATTCACTCACTTGGAGCATGCTTTGAGGTCAATTGGGTGCAAAATGCAAGAAACGTTTAGTTTTGCGTTTACTTTTACGTTTAGTTTTGTGTTTAGAATTGCGTTTACTTTTGGGTTTACTTTTAGTTTGTCCAAAAGTAAACGCTCATAATTTGCTATACATGTTGATGGCCGGAAAAACATACAAGGTTTTGACAGATCAGCAACGATATTGTTCCTGAAACTGCTTTAAATTTGTTTTAGTGCACAATTCAAATTAGTGACATCTATCAGATGACCCTAATTTTTTATGTTTTGTGCCATTATAAACCTCTTAACATCTAAACCATGATTAATGATAATATTGTCTGTACCGTATTATCCCTATTAAGTGCCCAGGGCGGTTAGCAAAGTCATTGTGGGTGGGCGCTTATTATGTTACCTTTTTAAAACTCATTTATTGTACTAAATAAAATGTACAAGTGGTCATTTGAAGATGCTGACCATTTGATGTACTAAATACAATGTACAAGTGGTAATTTGAGAAGGCTGACCACTTGACGTACTAACGAAAATGTACAATTGGTCATTTGAGGATGCTGACCATTTGAAAAGGTGGGCGCTTATAAGGAATTGTTTGTTGGTAGTCATTGAGAAAAACAGGGATGGGCGCTTATAAGGTCCTGGGCGCTTAATAGGGATAATACGGTACATGATCAATCAGTTAAAAGCATGTGGAAATGCTACAGTAGGGTCCAAACCCCACTAAAAATTGAACTTCTGGTTAAAAACAATATACCAGCTGAGAAAATAAAGTAAAACAACTCTTACCTACAACTCAAAATCGATATTCCCGACATCCGACTCATTCCGTAAACATGTCATGATTCCATTTATTATCAAGGGCCACACTTATTGCACATTGTGAAGTACATCATATCAGCTTCATTTTCTTGCTTTGCAGAGCCTGTCTCATGAAAAAGATACAGCATTTCGCATAGCATTTTTTCATGTTACTTCTATAAGACATACTTTGTGTCAGGGGTCGCATTCTGACGCGTCTGCGCGTCCTAGACCTCTCACTTTCTAATAGTGACGCGTCAGGTTTCAAATTGGAAAGACTTGGGGGTCCCGATCAAAATTGAAGGGACCCCTTAAATTTGACGATGTATGGAAATGGAAACCTTACGAAATTCTGTAAATTACATATCCATCCTTTCCTCACAATATAAATTCATTAAAACTGCCCATAAAAAAGTAAAATTTTCAAATACCCAAACTTCAGGACCCCTCAATTTCTTAGGGGGACCCCTTAAATTTGTTTTTGGAAGTCCTACGGGGTCCTGAAAAATGTCACGGGACCTCTCACATTTTTGATCCAGTGCTATCCCTGCTTTGTGTGTGCCTTTTATGTGTACTGGCCTATCTCTGGGGAAAGATAAATAATTTAATCATTCTAGTTATCCAGAGAACTAAGTTCAAATTTCTCTAAGCATTTTCGTAAGTACATATTGAATTTATACTTATCCCATCGTAGCTTCAGATATTTGTGCATTGTTTCTCTAGTAAGGCCAAAAAAAAAAATTGTTATATTGGCGTAACGGGCTGAACAAAAATAGGGTAGGTAGGTAGGGATTTTTTTTTTTTTTTTTTTTTTTTTTTTTTTTTTAGCAGCTGTTTTTGAACAATGTTAACCGAGTTTAAACATTCCCTATTGTTTGTTAGAAGTACCCCTCAGTACAAGTCGAGAAAAAACATTTATTTTTTTCATTTTTTTTATTTTTTAGGGTCGGTCGGTTGGGTTTTTTTTTTTTTTTCACTGAAAAAAAAGAAAAAAAGTGTAGGGTCGGGCGTATTTTTAGGGTCGGGCGGGTTACGCCAATATAACAATTTTTTTTTTTTGGCCTAAGTATGAAACCCCAATTTATCATCAACAGGACAGTGATGGTCAAGGTTGCCCATTTTGCAGATGTGAGATCAAAGGAACCGAAACAATCGTAGTAGATCCATTTAATCCTAGACACAGAGGTGAAGTACTGCTTACAGACGAAGATAAGGAAGATGATTTTAACGAAGAAGATTTATTTGAGGTAAGAGATGGTGTAGTGAGTACGTACCAAGACCCTATAGTTTGATCAGTTCCAAATTGGCGAAGCCTCATTACGGCAGCGAATGAATACTGAATGACGCGAGCACGCACAAAACAACAAATGCACTGTGCATAATATTATGTATGACGCTTGCGTCCAACAAAAAACATGTGCCTCAGGCATGAACACGTTTAGATTACTTTTGCGCGCAGAGAGATAAAAACCGAATAATTCTCGCCAATTTGGAGCTGATCAAACTATAGTTGAGTCATCACCAGTGATTTTGTGACTGGGAGAGCAATGGTTTGTATTTTTAGTGTATTTGTTTTCTTCAGTGTTTCTGTGGTGGTTAATTCATAAATGTATCAGGGTTGTAGGCAGAACGTGTGATATGCTGGTTCCCTGCATCAATGGGCTCCACACAACTTATCCATAGATGCAGGTACACGCCAATTATGCTACCACTGTGATTTGCTGGCATAAAAGTCATGCATATTCATGAATGACGGAAAATAGATCCACAAACAAATTCGATCAAGCCAGTTTCACGTTTAGAAGATAACAAATTTGCTGATTGGCACAAACTACACATGTATCTGCGCTCACCAGAGCGCCAGACTTCACACGCATGTCATAGCCTATTCCCCATCGTGCGTGCCATAGCTATGGCAGCGCGACAATGCATTCAACATTCGATGCGGTATCTCAGCTACAGTGTGTTGATTGTTATTTACCTTATGCCATAACAGAGCGCCAATGTAATGTGGTGAAGCAGCGGTTACGGCCGGCAAATGTGAACCCGTACCTGCACCTATGGATAAGTTTAAACCCGCAAACATTTCCACTTTTACAGTAATACATTTTAAAAACCTAGCCAAGTTATGCATGTATCTCATTTTAAAGCTTACAAATTAGCAATTTCGGGGGGAAACCAGTAAGTATCTCCAAAGCCTCTCAAATGTCAGTTAGAACCTCTAAGATGACAATTTTCTTTTTACAGCTTCCACCCTCAGAGCCTGTCTATGCCGCACCGATTAAAGAAAAAACGAAAGAACCTAAACCATCATCACACAGTACCCAACAACAACATCAGCCTACTGTACCTCCAAGGAAACCCTCCCCTCACAACTCACCCCCAAGCTCCCCACCCACAAGGCGCGGAGGGGACAGGGGGGACAGCAGACAGCAGCAGCAGCACTCAACAGAGGGAGTCAATGGAGGTTTACCGGCTAATTATCCCACCTTGCCCCCAAGGAATTACTTGAATAGCGATGACGAGGAAGGTGCGATGACGACGGGTGGTTCCAACGCGGAAAATAGAGACTATGGTACGGTATATGTAAATCAAGGTAAATGGAGGATTTGTTTGTTAAGGGAAGTGTCAACCCAAAATATATGAATTTTATCAAGCACTGTAACTTTTAAACTAATAATGTAATGTACATAAAAGTATACAATTTTTCAAATGAAATGAGTCGTTGTTTTGCGCTCTTTTATTTTTTACGTCTTCGTCGCAGATATTAAGCGGCGCGTCTAGTATTACGCACGGGAAGATTCAGCGCGCGACGCAATGATCGAACAGCTGTCGCAGCATTTGAAAAGCGTGGAACTCCGCTTAAATTCCCGCCAAATAACCATGCGCCTTTTCCTGGCTCAAACTTACCAAAGCAACCATTTAAAATCACCCAAAACAACGGGAAATAATCGCTTCCGATTAGTAACTTATGATGGTAATAATAGAATACCGTATTATCCCTATTAAGCGCCCAGGACCTTATAAGCGCCCACCCCCTTTTTCTCAGGTGACTTTAAAAATATATACCGATTAACCGCCCACCTAAAAAATAAGCTTACTTAAAAATTACTCACATCACACTAAATCTCGGACTACAAATTGCTTGAAAATAAAGGGGAAATTATGGTTATTTTAACTTCAGACATACTTGACATATTGTTTTGTGTTCCAAAAGTGAACTTAAACCACGTGTTAAGCCTTTAAACAGCAACAGAAACCATCCGAAATACGCACGTTTCGTGTTTGTTGTCATCCGTGGAGGCCGCCATCTTGAATTGCAAAACATCGAATTTTGTAGTATTGGGACGTAAAGGTTGCTGAATTTTGCAACCTTGATGGTCAACAACTATGTAAATCAGTATACAAATAAGCGCCCACCCAAAATGACTTGGTTAACCGCCCTGGGCGCTTAATAGGGATAATACGGTACATGTAAAAGTATAATATAATAGAGAAATATGAAATTCATTTTTTGAAACAAGTGCCGGGTTGACACTGCCCTTAATGCTAAGGTGAATATGGGCCACAAACCATATGATCAGGTCATGCACAGATAAAGGCAACAAAGCACTATATACTGTAAAGCATGAAATGTTCGCGGCATTCAAATTTCGTGAATCACCGACTTCTGCCTTTTTCGTGGCATGAACATTTCTCGAATATGTTGAGTAGTCATTACAGGCCTTTAAAAAGCAAAACATTGTATGCATGAAGATTTTGCAAATCAGCTGCACTCGAGAAAGTCACGAAATTTTGATGCAAGCGAACATTACATGCTTTACAGTAGTCCATTTCACTTCCTCTAGACATGATGTCAATGTTATCATTGCAGTATGTAAATGCTGGCGCCTACCCAAAGCGCTGTCGTATACACACACATGAACAAATGGGACCATCCACCATAAATGGGATGTTAAGTCGGCAACAACTTTTTGAGAATTGATCAGGGACATTTTCCTTAAAATCTGCTTTACAAAGATGTATTACATGTCCATTTTGCTTGTTACAAAGGTAGTACAAAATCAATGAATCCATTGAAAAATTCCTTTGTTTATTTACTATTGTTTATTGAAATGTTCATTGGGCCATATCTCAGTTCATGCTCTGCTGATTTTACGGCCCTTTTGTGCTGGATGGTCACAATTATGAATAGTGTATTCACATCTGTAAAGTTTGCGGATGTAAAGTGACATCAATATCCAGAGGAAGTCATGAAATAGACTATATGTTTGTACTATAGTTCAATCAGTTCCAAATTGGCAAGAAATATTAGGTTTTTATCTCTCCACGTGCAAAAATTATCCAAGCGTACACACGCTTGGATGGCCACACGTATGATTTTGTTTGCACGCACGCGTCACGCATATGATGAGGAGTAACCCTATGATGAGCAGCGCTTGTTACCTTCAGCTCGCCCACATCCTTGTAATCTTTCGCTGCTGTAAGAAGGCTTCCCCAATTTGGAACTGATCAAACTATAGTAATCATTATGGGTCAATCAGTGGTTCACAGCAGCTTAGGAGAACGGCAAAAACTAATTGCATCGTCAAGATGATGAAAGTAGAAGATGATAATTTGATTTGATTTGAGATCATTTGGGTCCTACGACCCTGGATAACATGCAATAAGCTTATATAGCTTATGTCCATTGGGGTCCGTTAGATGTGTGAACAGATACAGACCGGGATGATCCCCTACTCTTTACGAAAGAGTCTGTAACCTTTTTACTGTGCTCTGGTATTTGCTCTTCCGATGCACAGGACCACAATTTCTATGTGACTTCATAACCACTGGTTTGCTGCCATTAGGAAATTGTCACAACCACTGTTAAACTAAGCGCCACTGTCTCTGATCTCTTCAACCACACGTGTCTGTGAGTCTGTTCTTGAGTCTTCGAATAAGCACAGTGTCAATGAAGGTCCTGCCAGTGGAAAAGGCTCTTGAGACTCGGTCACTCAGTGGATGACTTTGCATAGATAGGCCATTGTGAGTTACTGTTATAATCTCAGAGTATAGGAAGTATTTAGTACAGGGCTTCTCAACTGGCGGTGCACGCCCCGAATGTGGCGCTTGAAGCAATGGCGGTTGGTGCTTGGACTCCTCAAAAAGAAATACATAAGAAAATGGGTGCATTTGGCACTTCATCATACATTTTATCTCATAATTGTGGCGCTCCATTAAATACTGTTGAGAACCCCTGATTTAGTACATTTAGGTCAGGTTGGAACTGGCTGGTAGGCACCTGTGTGAATTGTAAATACGTGTTCTCTGTGTACTTTTTTCATGTCAATTAGGCTAACAAATCTTCCTTACTTGACTAATTCCAGTGCCTATCTGACTGAATTGTTAATAATTTAGGACCATAAAAGTGACGCTAACATGGACTTATTAGCTAGTATTATGATCCGTATGACTTGTTTCGATTTGTTGATTATAGGGCAATAAATGTGTCCTTTTAAGATTTCAAGAGGGGGGAAAATGTACACGCTAATCTTATGTGTGTTTAGTGGCACAACCCCGTTGTGAGCATATCAACATTTGTGCAAAGCGCATTGATTTTTCGAGGAACAAAACATAACTCAAACAGGACAATACTAGTCAAGATGTACAGCTTATGTGCATACATTTACTCTCTTCGATATAATTTCAATAGAATAAATACATGGTATTAAGTTTGATAACGCCCATAGTAAAACTCGGCTAATCTGTAACTGCATGAACAACACATCAAAACAAAGTGTTTGGTGCGCTCATGTGTGGCGCACATGTGGAGTGCAATTAGACATTTTCAATGCTTATTTTAGTTTCCTGTGTAGTGATATGTTTGTAACTACTAATCGTGTATGAAAAGAAATCAGCGTATTGATTTAAACCAACCATCATAATTTGACTTGATCGACCTATTGGATAAAAGCCCATAGTAAAATGCAAAGTAAAGAAACATGGGACTTGTGTCTCATGGGATTATAGGTCCACTTACGACGAGAGGTTAAGGGACCGGGTCAAAATGTTTTGTTAGGCTAATGAAATGTTTTGTTAGGCTAATTTGGAACTGATCAAACTATAGTAATCATTATGGGTCAATCAGTGGTTCACAGCAGCTTAGGAGAACGGCAAAAACTAATTGCATCGTCAAGATGATGAAAGTAGAAGATGATAATTTGATTTGATTTGAGATCATTTGGGTCCTACGACCCTGGATAACATGCAATAAGCCAATGAATGTCAAGATGATGAAAGTAGAAGATGATAATTTGATTTGATTTGAGATCATTTGGGTCCTACGACCCTGGATAACATGCAATAAGCCAATGAATGTAGATTACGAGTTTCCCGTTACGCCACATCACCTTTTTTTCATCCATGTCAAAATTTCAAGATTGCCCAAAAAATACATTATTTATTTACAAAACATTTTAGCCAGTTATAGCAACTTCAAACATGTTTTTCATTTTGTAAAATATGAAACTGGGAACTAGGCTAAAAATGTAAGGGTTTTTATCGTAAAACCTACCTTTCGAGAGTATTATTATATGGACGATTGAGGTATTTCCGGATGACGGAACTTACGTTCAACGATCTGTGTAAAAAATTGATTGAGGAGTTTGAAGAAGACTAGTATAGAAGTAGCTAATAAGTTTAGGAAAGAGTCAGACAGATTAAACGAGGTGCTCCATCCCAAAAAATCCAGAATTCAAAATTGTTCATGTTCTGATATTTTTGAGTTGATCATGTACATAATAATAATAAGCCCCTGTATCAATAGGAGTCGATCAAGCATGCATTTTCATGTCAATAATGAAATCTGATCAAATAATGAAAAAGTTGCCTCATCACTCGGCAAAAATAAGCAACAGGAAACTCGCAATCGACTTTCATAAGCCTTGAACAGTATCTCATTCTAAAGTTTAAATATCAGTTGCCCGCCCATGGCAGAAGGAAGTATGTGACACTTTGATGCTGTTGAGATATGGCACAAAAAAACTACTTTTGAGGACATTTCCATATTTTTTCAAACAATTTTTACCATTTGTTAAAATATTAATGTTATTTATTGTCTTTCTATAGCTAAAAAAGTCAATGAAGAAAATTTTATGCCTGTGCTATAATTGTATAAAGTATGCACAACTATTTGTCCCATAAATCGTTATGTGGTAGGTTTTTAGTTAATTGCCCTATAAAATCAAAGGAAGCAATTAACTCCTCGTTAACAAGATTTTCATACTATTGTAAGCGTTTCTGGTTCCACTATGTTTTTAACGTGAAATGTCTTGTGATGTTATAAACACACTTTAAAGTGTATGTTGATGAAAATGTCCCATACTTCCTTATGTCGTGGGTGGACCGCATGATAGGAAATGGATACGAAGAAGGTTCATTGTTTACAGTAGAGATTGCACATTGTCTAAAATCAGGAAGTAAGATGACTATAAAGTTATTTTTAGGTTGATACCAATAATTTTGTATATATTTAGCATGGACATTTGATGAAATCACCAGTGTGTACGCTTGTTTAGCTTTAAGGAGTATGGCAATCAAAATGTGTTGAATTTGTATTTCAGTATACTGACACCCACTCAATAATCAACATTACAGACATATATAGTCCTCAAAATAGGTAATTGACCAGACCAGGTAATAAATATGCTCTCAACTCCAAAACTGTAACTCCAACGTAAAAATATAAGACAAAAAAGTTGTAAGAAAATTTCTTGCCTTTATTTTTGAGATATGTGATGCGATCTGTGAAAACCCGCCACATGGTGGCATTTTTCATATTGGAGATATGTATATCATAAGAAAGCTAAAACTGTGCTGATTACAGAACTGTTTCGATCAGTTTTCTACGATCACTACAAAAAAAGTTATGAGTGAATGATGAGTGTGATGTCATCAAAAGCTACAAAACATGAAATCATGAAAACAGGCCAAAAAAGATACATAATTCAATATAATAACATTATAAGGTTAATAATAAAAGTGACTTAAGTAAGCTTTTGAAGGTGAAATTTCATGAAAGATGATGACACAAAGTAATGGAAACTAATTTTCTTTAAAAAAATCTATAAAAAAAAAAAGTTTTTTTATTTTTTATTTTTTATTATTTTTATTTTACCCATAATCCCTAGTTCACATTTTGCGACATCCGACGGGTTTTGTCAGATCGCATCACATATTACACGTGAAGATTGAATGAATATTTACTCAGTTATGTGCCCTAAACCAAAACTAAGTCCGTTTTTCATTTTAACATTTCGTTCGTCTACACGCAGGCTCGGACTAGCTACAGGCAGATTATTGATTAACTGGTAGCGAAAACTCACTGGTCGATAGTAAGACGTGGATTGGGGATGCTTCAATTGATCAATGCAACCCATACACATACCTGTCACACTGTCCCGCGTGTTCAAATCCCTAGTGTTAAAATGTAAACTGCACTTTGTTCTATCCTTTTCAATGTCGCGTTCTTAATTATTAACCGATCTTAATTAATAATGTTTCAAGTTAAAGAGGAGAAATTTCTTTACAACTTCATTTTAATATTTTTATGTAGGACCTTTAGTTTTGGAGTTAAGAGTTTATTTATTACCTGGTCAGTTACTAATTTTGAGGACTGGACACCTAACACAAAGAGTTCCGCACCAGGGGCTTCAATGTTAGATAATTTAAAATATCAGATACATTATACAAGCACATTTGCTCTCCATATAACACCTCATTCATAAAAATTGACTGGATACTTTTTAAGTTATAATGCTGCTTTTAGTAATGACACCTAACGAGGGGGGAAAGGTTTGTTTGTGTATGGGATGTCATTGATATATGTAATGAACACTGTGCTATCAAAACTTGTCAGACAAGTACGGATGAATGGTGAGCTGTGATTCCTTTCACACAAATTGTCACTGTTGAGCACACACTAGGCAATGAAACCTCATTGAAAATAAAATTTGTGCAACTTTGTGCTTGGTTGGTATGATCACTTAAGTCATCATAACTTTAAAAGTATCCACTCAATTTTATGAATGAGGTGTCATATTGTGGAGAGAAAATGTGCTTGTTTAATGTATCAATCTCATCAGTTGATTGATACTTATTACTGATTTTAAATTTATTTATTTATTACAGAGCATTTATAAGACGCTTTTCCAAAAAAAGATCGAAGCGCCGTACACAATACAAATAACAACATTATAAAATATTAAAAAGATACAATCAAAGTATTTACACAGTTTTAAGTATTATAAAAATACTAGCTAAAATTAGCTAACATTAAAGCACCTGGTCTGGAATTTGTTTGTGTTAGGTCTGCTTGATATTTTGTCAAACCTACCTGTCTCATGGGATTGGTAAATTTGATTCTTTGGGTAGTAGTAGGGTCATAATCATGGATTCCGTGACCATTTGCTCAGTACCTTGGTTTCTTGGTGAATTTGTCAACTAGAACCATTTTAAAAGAAAATGAGCTCCTATGTCCCTCTCAAAAGTGACGGGAACTTTTTTTATAGCGCAAATTCCAAAATGGCCACCATGCAGGGGCCCGAAAATTCAAATGGCTTCAATTAAGCTTACCAAATTGTTCAGCTGAGCACAAGGATTCAAGAAAAGTATAGTTTGCTATACTTCCGATGTTTGGTTAACGAGTTATCAGGTAAAACGTAAAAAGGTCGTTGACCTTTGCATATGGGGTCAAAATTTAAACTTGCCCCGATTTTGAAAAACAATATCTCATATTGTTCGTATGATCACAAGGATTCCAGAAATGGTATTTTTTCTTAGAACCAGGAATATTTTGCGTGGGTCAAAAGGTCAAGGTATGCTGACCTATATGGAACCTGACCTTTTGACCCCATAATAAGGTACAATAGACACTCTAGGTGGTAAAAACTATCATTTCTGTAATCCTTGGGATCATACGAACAATATGAGATATTGTTTTTCAAAATCGGGGCATGTTTAAATTTTGACCCCATATGCAAAGGTCAACGACCTTTTTACATTTTACCCGATAACTCGTTAACTAAACATCGGAAGTATGGCAAACTATACCTTTTCGGAATCCTTGTGCTCAGCCAAACAATTTGGCATACTTTTTAGTTTAATTGAAGGCATTTGAATTTTCGGGCCCCTGTATGGCGGCCATTTTGGAATATCCGCTATAAAAAAAAGTTCCCGTCACTTTTGAGAGGGACATAGGAGCTCATTATCTTTTAAAATGGTTCTAATTGACAAATTCACCAAGAAACCAAGGTACGGAGCAAATGGTCACGGAATACAAGATTATGACCCTACTATAGGGAGGCAAAGGATACCTGGTGAACACACCTTTTCCACATGGTCGCCATTGAACATACTTAAATTGATGATTAAAAAGTGACCATCCTTTTGTTTTTCAGCAGAAAAGGAGATTTTAAGATAGTGTCCTGTTGGTCCCAGCAGCCATGCCTCGAGTCAGGGCATGAATTCAAGGGCATTTAAAAGGCCATATGTGTCAATAATGAATATCAAGGTTTGCCTATTTCTACTACAGTTTTTGGCCTTGTCAAGTTGAGCTTCAAATTCCTCCGAAAATTAGCACTTCAAAAAAGTCTCCCCCTTTACCAATTATTAGTGTTCACCACAAGAACTTTAATATTTTCTATGATATCGTATTTGCTTAAACGCCTTATTACAGATGCCGATAACTCACCAGGGGCTGTGTATGACAGACCACCTCCACATGCGGCACCAAGGACTCGGCAACCGCCAACAAACTCAACGCCGCAGCCGAGCAACAGCGCCCCCACATCATCCCAAGGTCAGAAACACACAAGTACTACAACCACTACAACATCATCGTCTGATAAATCACAATCGGGGCATTTTAATCCTCTGTACGACAGGCTTAGCGATGCTCAGTCTGTGCCCGGCGGGATAAGCAAAGTGTGCCCTCCCCGTGAGCAAACTCTCTCAAAAAACAACCCTTTCCGTCGCTCGTTAAGCGACACTAACGAACTCTTAGTAGAGCAGAGCTTAGCAAACATGCAAACCACTGGGCATAGCTTTGATGAATTAAGTACCCTTTTCATGCCCCAATATATGCCAGAATCCAATATGCAGGGTACTACCATTGGGGACACTGCTTCTATTGACAGACCTGCTAGCCCTGTCTATCAGAACAAACCCGACTTTGCATCCATTTGCTCGCTTACTACAACAGCGCCCTCGCCTGTTCCTGTAGTACCCAGTCTATCGCTTCATTCTGCTGTTGTGAGCCAAGTGCCAGAGGACAAACCTACGTATCAAAATGTGCTAGACCTTTCTTCTGCCATGTCAGCAAGAGCCTTGGGTATGCTTAACCTCTCCTACTATCCTTTCACATCATTATAGACTACCATAAGGCAACAAGAAAAAAACCATGTTCTACGGGCACAACCGGCCTTTTTTTTCTCTCTCAAATTTAGATTTTTTGTTTAAACAATTTATTTTGTTGTTGAAAATTGTTGACAACCATTTATTGGGAGGAAAATGACTGATCTGAGAGGTCCGTTTGCCTGTAGTAGAACAGCGTTGTTGTTTTTGTCGCCTAACCTCAAAATTTGCTTTACAGTGTTGCCCAAAACAAATCAAAATGTTGAAAATAAACCTTATTTTTGGTATCCTACTTAATTTATCAGTCCTTTCTATCACTCTTTTTTGTAATATTGTAACCTCAAGATTTGCTTCCAATAATGCAAAAAAGGAGAATAAGATATCAGTGATGTCTGAAATGACTGTGTGTTTTCCCCTTCATTTTTCATCATAGATATTTTTCTGTTTACTTGTTATAGAAAACATCCTCAACAAGAAAAAAAATGGCACTACAATTTCATTTTTATTGCCCCTTGTAAACGAATTTGGCCCCTGAATTGTAAGCTGGCAACATTGCATTTTTGCCCAGTCATAGGTCATACATACTAGGTCATTGGCAATTGATCCTGGGAACTTATTCCCATAATCCATTGCAAGTGACCTATAGGAAGTTGATCATGACCTTATGACCTTGCCCTCATACACAGACATAAATTATACCTCTATATGTTTAGGTATGAAACATAAATGGGGTCAAATTAAGTATGTCTGTTTATGATAGTCCTGCAAATGAGGATATGGTAGTTTATAGTATCTTGTAGGATGTTGCTTAATACCGGTATTTTGTGTATAATAGGTGCTTTTCACTTCCGTAACTACAAATCTTGGCACAGTAGTTAGCCACGACTGCATGATATCTATTTCTTAATACAATACATAAAACTTGTTTTGGTTTTGGTAAAATTTTAGATGTAGTAATATTGTAGATATTATTTTCTTTTCCAGAATTCTTATTACATTTTCGGACTAAACACTCAAGAATTTGAATTATTCAATTAAAAAGTGAATGAAAATTTGTAATGCTTATCTTCACACTTCCTTTTATTTAACACACAAGGTTCAATTTTGGTCTAGAAATTAATGCATGAAGCCTACCAAAAACAAGTTAAATAACGTTTCTTATAACACTGATACCAAACCTTCGTTAGATTAACTGTCCGTAATTCAAAAGCACAATATAATATACAAACTCTGGGACAAGCTAACTACTCCTATATTTATATCTAATTTGCCTCCTAACATTACAAGGGATCAACTCAACATCACAATCATTATCACTGACATTGAGATGGTCCCTGGTCAACTAACGTTTGTTGTCATGCAGAGCATATACCACAATGGACTTGATTTTAAAAACAATTATTACCCATAATGCATTGGAGAATTATTCTTGTTTAAGAGATCTGGATTGAACCAGATGATATTATTCTCTGATTAATCCTTTTTGTATGCAGTTCGCAAAAAAGAGTGTTGTTCCCTTTTGTTTATTTTTTCAAGTAAGTTGAAAATCAGCCAAAGTTTCTTTCAATAGCTTGAGGATTTGGCCACAAGGAATGCTTAGTACAAATGTATTTGATACTGAATACAGGTGTAGATGTTATGCTTGGTACTGACGCATTTGATAATGTTGATAGGCATTGCATGGTGTTTTGAATTTGGTGCTCAAATTTATCTCCTTTTTTACAAATTCCACAATGCTATATTTTTACAAGTTCATTGAGCCCCACTGTATACCATTATGAATGCGCAAATTAGTGTTATTATGGAATTTCTTTCAATAATCAATGGATATGGTGGTCTATTATAGCTCTAAATTGCAATTCCAATGCTATAGTTCAATACATTCCAAATGGGACGAAAAATATGCGGTGTTTAGCTCTCTGCAAAGCAAAAGTAATCCCAACTAAGGTGAGCTATTACAGCCATACCCATGCGATTATGGCCAAAGGCACACAACGCATAGTGCGCTTGTTGCGTTGTTGTGCGCCTACACCTTACTGTATTAATTTACTGGTCTATGGAGGTTTGTCAATTTGGAGTAATTCAAACTATAGTTATAATTGATTTTATTTGTGTAAATCCCACAATGCTTCAGTCCAATTCACTGTGCCCCATAATGTAACATTATGCAATTGCTGCTCGTGATGCCATAATTACCATAACCCCATATGTTTTACGCATTTCAATGTTTCCTGAACTTTCTTTTTGGTTCCAGCAAAAACAATTATGAAACACCATGTGCTGCAACTGTCCATAACCATTACACATGCTATACTGTTTACACAACAACCAAACGACCCTTCAAGCTTGGCCTCAGTGAACTTTTAACCTCCTTTACTCCCAGTGCATTGTGGTATATGTCTCCTGTGTTCATTGCTGTACATAAGTGTGCATTATAATGTTTATAAATCTGTGTTTACTTCCTCATTTCTATCAATTGGTAAGAAATGTTGATGCAGGAAGTAGACACGGTTACATCGTTTGGTTGGATTTACACAGACTCAAAGTTTTTATAATTTTCTGTATTCAGGTCAAAACTGCAATAACCCAATTCGGATTCCTTTACAGACCAAAAAATGTCCTTTAGTTAATTTTCACTTCCATTTGTGGGCAAACATTTAAATTTGCTCTATATGCAAACAAGCCCTTGAAATAAGCGGATGGGAATCAGGAGCAATTGCTTTTAATAATAGCCATAGGGATTTTACAAAGAATTTTGATGAACTCATTTTCAAAAAAGGGTCAGTTTACACTCAACCAAGTTACAGGGCAAGGCAGTTACAAGAAATGTTACCTACATATTTTTAGTGGGGTGCTCTGTTAGATGTTTGAACCCCTGACCCATATTTGGAGGGTTTGTTACCTAAAAAAATCAGGCTGATTGATTGGGCAACACATAAATCATTAGATTGAGTCTACGGGCTGTCCCAAAATGATTAGTACCCTTCATTTTTGTCATAACAATTGATGAGATTAAGTCCGGTATATTTTCATTATCAGTACCCTTCATTTTTGTCATAACAATTGATGAGATTAAGTCCGGTATATTTTCATTATCTTTGATATACTGTACCGTTTCATGAGAATTTTAGATCATGAATTTCTGAACTGAAAATGAACTCCATTGTGTAGTACATAGTGATTTCACCTTTTCGGCTAAGTGAAAAAAAATGTGTGTGTTAGAATGTGTTTGAAAGACACAAAAGCTTGTCTACTATTACTAATCTAATCTTATGTTGATTTTAATGAACTTTGGGCATTGATGGGTACTAATCATTTTGGGACAGCCTGTATGTGTATGTGTACTCCATACATGTACACTGTGTATTTCTATATGAGGAAATTATTTATTCTTCAACTCTATACATTATAAATGATAGTCAGTGAAAACAAATTCACTGACCATGCACGATTTGACCCTGGGACCTCTGTATCTCTAGACCAGCGCTCTACCAACTGAGATGGGGGAAGAAAAGCTATTATAATATAATCACTGTTGTTCCTCACCCGACTCATGGTTTGTAGAGCCCTGGTCTAGCGATCCAAATGTCCCAGGTTTAAATCCTAGATGCTCTAGTGAAATTTTATTCACTGACTATAATTTATAATGTGTGGAGTCAAGAAGAAATAATTTACTTGTTTACGTTTTTGTGTGTATTTTACGTTTCTGTCTTCAACCTCCTTGTGTGTTAATAATATACATGTTCTTTCATAGCAGTGTTTTTCAATGGTGATAATCCATGACAACAGCTAACATGGTCATTATTGTGTGGTATACAATGTTGATTAATATTGATATAGATGGGCAAATATCAGCCAAATAATTGATCATCTACGAGCAACCATCAGAAAAAGGGTTTCATGTAAATCTTGAGGTCAAATTGGACAACTTGGAACTTGTAAAAAAAACTTAATTGTCAGAATTGAAAGGGTGATCTCACAGATTATTAGTATTACATATAGCACCAGACCATGGCAAAATACTTCATAATTTGATAAAGATAAACTATTTGATAAAGATAAACTTAGTGTTTTTAACAAAATCAGGGAAGGGTCACCCTAAATTTACTCAGTTTGGGCTAAATGCAATATTTTACAACAACATATAAATTGTTAAAAGTAATGAAGACATATATAGGCGTACGATACAATAATGTTAAAACAAAACAAAAAAACTATTTTCTCACCATTTTGTCAAGAGATTCATACTTACAATTCAATATAGTTAATATCTGATGAGATTCTCAACTTGTAGAATGAGTATAGCTAGCTTTAACAACATTTGTTACCACACAACACAGTATTGGGTATTGGACACAAAGCTTGAATTCTTTATCCCCACCCCCGTCTACAGCATAAAGTAGATAAATGGTAAGAAATCTAATGACCATGAATTCCAGTAGGAAAAAGGCATTCTGACCAAATAAAAAAAATAATCATGTTTAGCATCCCTGCCCGCTTCAGTTTTCGCTTCAGGTGTTCCAGAGTTTGAGATGTTTGTGACAGTTTTGGTTCTTTCTTATAAGCAATTTAAACAAGTTTTATGGTGACCAACCCTCAAAACCATTAAATAAAAAAGATTTAAAGAGGCCTCCTCCTTTTTAAGGTTGTTCCTATGGCTAATTTGTTATTTGATATTTTAATAGACATTGCTGAGCTCCACAATAATCTGAAATTTGAGATTGATCGGAGGTATGGTTTTCTAGAGATCAGCAAGCTCTATTAAAATATCAAATAAATAATTAGCCATAGGAACAACCTTAAGGTTCGCCGAAGTTTGTCACTAACAAGGGCAATTTTTAGGGGGGAAAATCTGGACGATAAACAAGGTGTTTATTTTAGTTTGCCTTATGAGGGGGTTGTGTTTCTCTGAAATGTGGGATGGGATTGTAACAGTTTAATGCTCAGACTAAATAAAACAAATAGGTTGATACGCTAAGTGTTTGAACACAATGCATAATGGATTATACTCTATCAATTATGTATAATCGTTTGGTTATATATAAAAACAAAATTTAAAAGGCAAACAGGAAATGCTGGTACAAGCTGGAATTTTATCACGCATAATTATATCTCACATTGTGCCACACTTTCATTACAGTTTTCAAAACTTTAATGTGTGAAATCAGTTACTTATTCCACATAGTGGAAATGATGATAACGATAACCTTTCCGTTTTGGTGGCTGAGAAATGTAAAATTAATTTCCTCAATTGGCCTTTGAACCCAGATGTTGGATCAATTCATGATTTTGTACTCAATCTCAAACAAAATGTGATGCGATCTGTGAAAACCCGTTGGATGTCGCAAAATGTGAACTAGGGATTATGGGTAAATTGTAAAAAAGTAAAATTAAAATTAAAAGAATTTTGTTTTAATATTTTTTTAGAAAATTAATGTCCAATACTTTGTCATCATTTTTTATGAAATTTCACCTTCAAAAACTTACTTAAGTCTCTTTTATTATGTTGTTCTATTGGACTATGGATCTTTTTTGGCCTGTTTTCATGATTTCTTGTTTTGTAGCTTTTTATGACATCACAATCATCATTCACTTATAACTTTTTTTGTAGCGATCATAGAAAAATGATCGAAACATTTCTATAATCAGCACAGTTTTAGCTTTCTTATGATATAAATATCTCTAATATGAAACATGCCAACATGTGATGGGTTTTCACAGATCGCATCACAAATGGATACTGAACAAATATTGTGCATGATATTTTTAGGCAATTGCTACAATGATGCGTAAAAAGGCAAAATATATGTATTGCAAAAATTGAAAATTGTATGGATGTCATTTATGATAGATGAGCAGGAGGATAGATTTCTATAAGCTCATATTTGTTTTGCCAAGCTTAAATAATTGTAGATTTCCAGTTTATTTTCACTTCTTTTTTTTGGGGGGGGGGGGGGGGGGAGAACACACTCTTGTATACTGTTAAAATATTGTGCATGTTTTAGCTCTTATTTCTGTACATTTTTTTATGGGGGTGCAAAAAGTAAAGAAAATAATATGTAGCGTAATGCAAATTTATAAATTTGTAAAGTTAAAAGATTTCAATTTTGTGCTCTGTTACATACACATCATTTGCACTCACAAATGTACATCGCATGGATATTTATTATTCTTGTACATGGGATAAGGCCAACAAAAAAAGATGTTGGATTGCCCTTTCCAGACCGACTGTAAAAAGAGTGAAAACTCAGTCACATTTTTTTTTAAAAGTTTTTTGAACTGTTATTTTTATTGATTATTTATTATCAATGCCACCAGACTTTGTCTTTTTAATATCAAAATATAGTTAAAATTATAAACCTCAGTTATTTGGTCATGCTTTGGAATAAAAATAAATAAAAATAAAAAGACCGACCTACCGACCCCAAAAATTGAAGTGAAAGGGAAATCCAATTTTTTTTTTATAGGCCTAATAGAGCGCCTACAGTGCAAAAAAACCCTGTGCAATGATAATCAATTCAATGATAAGAAATTTCAATTTTAAGATCTGTTAATTACCTATCCTTACAAATTTTTATTTGTTATGGGTGAAAGAAAGTTTGAATATTAATGTCACACACAAAATATATTTATATAATATTGAATGGCTTTGAGGATATTCTTGTATGAGCTAAAATTATTGCACGAGTCGGAGAAAGGTGCAATATTTCTATAGTGAATGCAATATATTCTTGTATCACCTGAAAATAAGACATTAAATATTATTATTATTAATTTTTATATAACAGACTGTTTTGATAAAAACTAAATATGTTAGCCCGAACTGACCTCTGCGAATATATACTCACACGCACATCTTCTGCGCCACACAAAAAATATTGGACGGCAATATTTTTTAAATATTGGACGCACATCTGGGAACTTGGTGCACAATATTCAATACACACTTTTATTGTACCATTTAAATGATAATCAAGTTTATTTTGTGAAAGATGATGGCTTTGTTAGATACCAATCCTTGATACATATCACACAGTTTTTTACCTTTTGTTTATCTGTTATGGGGCAGCGTAAATGTTCCAAAGTTACAAAAGCAGCGTCAATGGACGAGAGGGTAATAAACTAAGATTTATCCTCCACCAATTCTTCCCCAGTAAATAAATTAGTGACCAATAACATATATGAGATCAGAAAAATAAACCATTTTCAGTCAGATTTTGATAGTTAAGATATGTTTAGTTATAATAATCTTTTATGATAAATCTGATTTCTAAATGTTTTATTCTGTATGTCGAAAAACTCAATAGTTTTTAATGTTTTTTTACTCACAACTTAGTAATACTCACAACTTAGTAAGATTTCCTGAACAGCACAGCACTAATTCTTAATGTCTCGTGATAGTGTGCGTCTACATATACATTGGAACAACTCACAAATACCAAACCCACTTTTAGGTAATCATTTATTTGTTTATGGAACCATTTGAAATCAAGATTTGAAAAAGTTCAGTAAAACAGGGTCAACAAATGAGTGGTGCCCAATAGAATTTCGGTTTCAACTGTATCAACATGGACATGCAAATGTTTGGAACCAACAAGTCTGATGAACCTGTTTACCATTTTTGCTAAACTTCCACTTGATGGTAAATTGAAAAAATTTTGTTGGATATTTCAGGAGATAATTATTTTACTAACTTGTGTTTTATAATATTTGCACTGCTTAAAATGTGACTTCCCTCACTTGTACAACTTGAATAAGAAAAGAAAGTAGTGAACAAGCTCCCTCATAAATTCCATCAATAAAAGTACAATATTTTCTTGGGACACTGCCAGTAGAGGGGGTGCATGCTCAGGTATACAGGAATTGTGTTTGTTCGGGTCATTTTGGAGGGGGCGATCCTGGGACACGGGTGCCAAGTTATGAGGGTTCGCAATATTCATTAGAAAAACGGTGACATTATATAGCCATTGTTTTGTATTTTTAAAAAAAACTCAATGGGGGCCATTGGCAATAGATTTGCAAATTGTAGAAACAAGAGGGGAAAGCTATCAATGGGGAATCAATCATGCTATTGCTAAATGTTGGGATTCAGTCGAATAGAACAACTGAACGACAAAATAAAGACAATTAGTTGGCTATAATTAGAAGAAAACCGCGTTTGATTCGGTTCAGTAATTACGAAAAAATAAGCGATTACGTAAAAGTAGTCAAAAGAACATTTCCATCCAAGTGAATTTGTGAAGTATAAAGATTTTTCTTTTGCGCAGAGGTTGGTCACTTAATCATTCTCTGTTCAATTAGCCAGCACTGTTGAATACTTTTCTTCATATCATTAGAGTACTGAATAATTATCGATCGTGATATTCATAACACCCACTAAACAAAAATAATATGACTTATTGAATGAAAGGAGAGATATTACGATTGACTCTTTCAATCTTAAGAGAATTCTCTTGAGATTGAGAAAGTGAAAAAGATGGTTGAATTAGAGTTTAGGCTATTTACCGTAAGTCTAATCGGGAGGTTTAATAAATAAAAGAACAGGTGAATAAACCAAACAATGGCAATCATAATTGATGTAGTATTGTTGTTCTTAAATGTTATCCATTCAAATGGATGGATATTTAAATTAGAAAGGCATGGTTTGAGTGAAGATTTAAAATTCTCGCATCCTAGATAACCATGTTAAATGAAAGATTGATTTAGTGCACAAAATTGGCGATAGCAAACTTCAACCTTCATCAAGTTTTAAACGTGAAAAATCCCGATAACTTTTGTGAGCAATATTATGATGAATTTGGTTAACAACTGGCATATTATTAATTAGAATAAGAGAAAAAAAGAGAACAAGACCAAAAATGCAATGTATAATATCTTTTAGAGAGGAAGTATTCATTCATTGTTTGTCTGTGTTGTCTGAATCACTCATTATGAGAAAACTTGGATGGAAGTGTTCTTCGACTACTGTAACGTAATCG
The DNA here is from genome assembly GCA_035610835.1 of Ophiura sarsii. Classification (NCBI taxonomy): domain Eukaryota; kingdom Metazoa; phylum Echinodermata; class Ophiuroidea; order Amphilepidida; family Ophiuridae; genus Ophiura; species Ophiura sarsii. Next base: position 56,317,080 of record CM069449.1, read on the forward strand.
CTCATTTCTTCGTAATTACTGAACCGAATCAAACACAGTTTTCTTCAAATTATAGCCAACTAATTTGCCTCTATTTTGTCATTTCAGTTATTCTATTCTAACTTGTATTTAGGACGTCACAATCACCTAATGAAGTGTCACAATTTTTATTGGGACACCCTGTATACTTGTGCAGACACCCACAACTTCATAATCAACTAATCAGTGTTCATGCGAGTACCTCAAATTGAAATTATCATATGTATCATCATCAGCACACTATTCACATTCACATTGTACATTAAAACTTTAACTTTAAAGTTGTGTGATATGTTAACCACCAAACAAGTTACTTTTAGCACTGTATGATGTTGAAATCCACAATCCCACAATGCATCTGTCTCTTCTCATTACTTTTTTTTTCTTTTCTTTTTTTGGTGTGCGGTGATTAACCATCCTGTGTGTCAAACATTGTCTATCCCACAATATTTTATTCAACTTTTGTGATGTGAAATGTAAGAGAGGTGAGGTTGACTACCCATAAGTCAGTCGATATTGAGCTCTATTCTGTAAGTTGCTGTAGCAAGCGATAGGTGAATGGGGACTCTATCAAGATGAATTATGGGAAGTACAACACAAGGACTTGTACTTTGGCTCTGGGTTATCACTATGACAGCACAAAGCTACACAGTAATATCAGTTTAGTCTTTATTTCAATTACTATCAGTAATTCATTGTCATTGCTAACTTCTTCTATAATTATTGTAACTTGCATAATGTTGCAAAGACTACTTTCTACAAAAGCACAGCAAGACTATTACTATACCTTACCTATCAAAGGAAATCTTAACCCTAAACTATTCCCCTCCCCCTCCCCCAGTTAAATTAGCCCAACAGATGGTGCTATATTTATCATTTAATAAGTGTGCAGGTAGGTTATTGCTTTGGGGAGTGATACCAAGGTTTCTTGCAACCGATATATGTGGTAGAAATTAGGTTGGGGAATGATGGTATTTAAAAAAGGTGTAATAAAGTGAAATTTATCCCAACTGAATGTGGGGGATGAAAAAAGGGGGTGGGAGAATTGGAGATATAACAACATTTGGCTAGATAAACTAGTGTTTATCAAGTAATATAAATAGAACTAACCCAGCCCAGTATATATACAGATATGTTCAATACAAGGACTGGCTCTAAAAGTCACATGACATCAAGTTATCTGCCAAACTCCATGTATGACCAATTGTATTCACTACATTTAGCATAAATTATTTAATTTTAGATATTATTTTGATAACTTACCGTTTCTTTTGCAACAACTTATTTATATACCACTGCCTCAATAAAATGTGATCCTTGAAATAAAAATAAACACAAACTAGCAGTTGATATACTTTGGATTAATTCTACAAGGTCATACACAAAATCTTTTCAATTAATAAATAATTCAATTCTGTAACAGAGACTTTACAACAGTATAACGATGCATGTGTCTCATTAGAGTTATCTATTCTTTTGGCAACTCTTTAAATATTACCCAACCATTTTCACTCTTAACTAAATCATTTCCCAAATGCTTTTCCAAACTCTTCCTTAAATTTAATCTCACACAATTGTCCATCTCAATAGAAAATTTAAAAATGATGCTAAGTTGATCTGATATGGAATGTTCATTTTACTGATCCAGTGTAAAGGTACTCACATGTATGTTTCGGATACGTCTGTATCCTTTGTCAACTCCAAGACTGCAAAAAGCGTCGTGAGTCGTCAAGATCATCACATTCGAAACGTACACGTGAGTACCTTTACACTGGATCAGTAAAATGAACATTCCATTTCAGATTATAATCAACGATCCTTATGAACCTTTTTGGTAAGATGCTCAGTTAAATTTTACAACGAAAAATAATAGGACTGTACCAACTGACCACAAAAACTGTTGATATGATCATGGGGCTATTTTACACCCTGAAAATTCGTCACTTATTTAAGGCGACAAAAAAAACCTGTTCACAACAGACAAGACTTGTCAGATTGCGTCGGTTGGTCAGGGTTTATTCCCTTCATATTGACACACAGAAATCATAAAAAATTGAAGAACTCTTGCCATTTTTGGATTGACTAAAAACAAAAATCCCAACATTTCTTGACTTAGGGTTGGTGTTCATTTGCACATAACCCCCCCCCCCCCCCCCCCACCCACATTTTTTCACAAAACATGGTCAGTTGCGCCTATTTTTTTCTTATTTTTTTCGTTTCACATGTCATGATAACATAATCATCACATTTGGGGTTTTAAACGTTGGTACAGGAAATAAAACTCACCCTTAGGCCAAACAAAGAAGCAGGTCTGTCTCAGAAACATTTGGCAAAAAAGTGCTGTGCGATTTATTTATTTTTTAGAAAAAAGGCTATGAGGTATGCAATTTTTTCTTTTTTTGCTTATCCAAGCTTACAGAGAGACCTTTTAATTTTTTTTAAAAAAATTGTAAAAAATCAACAACAAAAATCCAAACAAATATTTATTAGGCCTCGGCGCGTAGACCTACACGCCGCGCCATAGCTCTTTTCACATACCAATGCGGGTGGGCTTCTAAGACAGACAATCTTCTTTGTTTGGCCTTATTAGCTTTAAGGTTGAATAATAACTTGTGTACGTCTTCAAGGATGATGTTGAAATCACCAAACATATTGCATGACAAATTCTGTATTTCATGAATTACTTTTGCATCAAACATATGGGCACTATCATTCAACTGGGGAAGGAAACTATCTCAAAATAATCTCGGGTGATTGGGGAGCTCCTATATTCAAATAAGACATCTGCTAATGTGTATATGATGAATCAAAATAAAGTTAAAAAGATTTTAGCTTATATGCTGCCATAGGGTGGAAATGGTGCCTGATGTTTTTTAATAAAAATAAAAAGAAGTTATGTTGTAACGTGAACATGGAGTCATGATAACAGTAGACAAGTTGGCCTATTGTTAGTTTGCTGCAGATGAGTGTCCAACCCCCTCTGCATGGCATTGCTATGTGGTTACAAATTTTAGGTAAATTAATCAATTTCTTTTAACCTATGCAAATTTTCTGATCTAACCGATGCAAACCTGTTGTAATGGATAACAACCTATTTTGATAGGTGAAAACTATAATTGTAACCAGAGTAAACCTGTTCTTCATAAACCTGTTCTAAGAGGAGCAAATCTGTTTAACTGGTGCAAGACTATTGTAATTGGTGCAAACCTGTTCTAACAAATGCTAACCGGTACAAATCTGTCTCTTTCCCTTTTTCCAGGCAACTCTCTAGAAAACGAAGTAACAGCTACTTCTACGCCCATGCTACAGCACCAATTCTCAGGTGATTTAAACATTTTTAACCTGTCATGTCCTTGAATCTTTTGTAATTGTTAAACGGTTGTGACCTTTAACCTGAATAAACCTTTTGTAACCTTTAACCTGTTGTGACCTTTAACCTCATTACCAGATGTGCCATTTTTAACCACATGTATTTGTTTTGTGTGTTTTACTTTCTAGGAAAATTGAATTGGTGTGAAAATATTTCAATTATTGTATTAATTATTTTCAATCGCAGGGGAAGCACCAAATCAAGACTATGATGTGCCTCCGTTGTCGTGGAAACCAGCGCAACAGCGTAAGGCTTCTGCTTAAATGAATGTTACTTCTTTCTTTATCTCTCCAAGCTTAATTGTGTTTGTACTGTTTTTGCTTGAGCCTGTACTTATTTTTGTGTCTGATGTTTAACTCAAACTCATGAGATATATGTTATGATTGAACAACCAACTGATACATCTTTGTGCCAAGTGACCCATGCTCTTTATTCATTTTACAATTACCCAAATAAGTATACAAGATCTAAAATACAAATTCATCTTTATTGTTAAATACTTAAGGTGTTTCAATTCAATTAAAGTGGTGTGCCATATCAATCCGATGCAAGGATGTTTAAGTCACACGGTGATAAGATTCTTGAGACTGACTCTTTAGTTGGCATATGGACATCATATGGGTATCTCAATGGACACTACATTTGGTGTATTCAGCGGGGTTACATGTGTGCCTCATGACAATCACATGGGTGTCTCCAGAGCACTATATGGGCATCTCATGGCTGTCGCATTGGGTGTCTCATGGATGTCTCATGGGTGTCTCATGGCTCGCACATGGGCATCTCATGGGTATATACATCTAATGCATGCTTAGTGTAGTACACTCCACCAAAACCAAAAAAAGAAGTTGCAATTGGAGAAAATGTATCATCTTTGAGTAAGATCATGTATAAATATTGAAAAATTCAAAAGACAAATTTACATAGCTTTATTTTTCATCCATCTTCTTGTACCACAAACAATTAAATGGCCATCTTCCTCGCGTAAAACGTAAACTAAGCATTTGATGTCTAGGCCTACTGAATGATACATTTGTTATCCCCTGTCGTGGCACTGGTCATGTCTGCCAGCCTAAACAAGGACACAATATAGGCCATCAGGCTAACGCCACAGCAGCCATTTTTTACGGCTTAAGTTAAACTCCATTCTAAACAACTTCATTCTAAACATTCCAGGACATTACCTACAACTAAACTCACCAGCGATCCTTACTTAATTTTGTCCCATCATCAGTATGCTGGTGTCAAACTTGAAGGTGTATGCAGATTATTCCGGTTAGAACACTTTTGTTATGAGTTGCGCATGAGAAAGCCCGACAACCTCTATTCAGAGACGACTGCAAAATCTAGATTCTCTCAGTTTAAGGATAACAATGGCTAATTTATTGCACTTTTTCATTATTTTCTTGCTCATGAATGCTGTCTTGTATACTGTTTGTGTCATGTATTCAATGGTGATTATAAAGTGTTTATTGGTGAATTTGCTTTTAGTTTAGCTTGTTATGTATTTCGCGGTGGTAGCCTTGCTAGGTATTTTCGTGGTGGTTTGTTTTATCTATAGAAATTAAGCTTGATGTGTATTCTTTGTATGCTTTGGTTTACCTAGACTAATTGTCTTAGATGCTGTGATGTTTGCAATGTATACTTCTTATTTTTGAAGGAAAACCCCAAAAAATAATAGTAGTAGATGTAGTCAGTGTTTTGGATGTTCAGTTAGCATGCTAGTATACTGGAATGTTAGCCTGTGATAGATAACATATTTAGAAAACTTACATCTTCCATTATATATCAGTCTTATATTCTCTTCTATCTTTGAACCGCCCCCCCCCCCCCCCACCCTCTTTTCTTCCCATTGTCTTTTCAAGTGCTTCTCCGTTCAATTCAATACATTAGAACAACCTAGCTATTCTCTAGTGCCATCTTATTCCAAACCACTGGTTTTAAACTATGCTCTTCAAGATGTCAAACACTCTCTTCCCCCTCTGATTAAGTCTTTGTTTAACACAACTATTTTTAACAACTTTGCTATTCTTCACTGCTCACTGCCCCCCCCCCCCCCTTACTGGTGTATACTATTCTCTTCAATCTTTGAAACTCCCTCCCTCACCCTCTTTTCTTATAGAATGACCCCATTGCCTTTCAAGTGCTACTTTGTTCAATTCAATAAATTAGAACAATGTTGGTATTATCTAGTTCCCTTCTATTTTAACTAGTTCCCTTCTATTCTAAACCACTGGTTTTAAACTATGCTCTTCAATCTTTCAAACTCTCTCTTCCCCCTCTGATAAAGTCTTTGTTTAACATAACTATTTTGAACAACTTTGCTATTCTTCACTGACCCCCCTGGGTCTAAAGTATTCTCTCCAACCTTTGAAACTCCCTCCCTCACCCTCTGTATATAACAAGGCATTATTTCTTGATTGTTTATATACACAGGACAGGATGGTATACCAGATGAAGACTATGATATACCTCCCCCAGCCAGGAGGGCATCCAGCAAACAGCACAACCCTGGTGGCATAGGTGATGATAAAAAAAACCCATAGATTTAGATAACCCTATTAGGACAAAGAAAGTTGTGTGGTTTTTCCCACTGCCCAATCATATTTTTTGAAAACATCAAAAAACACACTCATTGTTTGTGTACAAAATAAAACCTTCCCTTATTTTCTAAATTCCAAATAAGGTTTTTGGTGTTGGGTTTTCCTTTGATAAGCTTGATATTGATTATCTAAAAAAAGAATTTTTTTTTTCACTTTCAATATTTTCAAATATTATCCACAAATGAAAAAGTAGTGAAACATGCTTGAAAAAGTATTCATAGGCCTTTTTGGTCAGTTGTTACCTAGCTTTTGACAAGGTCACTCATTTGATGCTTAGCAAAGCGATGTGGGGGTTGAGGACAAGTAAACAAGTGTTGGTCTAAGGAGAAGGCTTACTGTACCATGCCTTCAAACATAGTAAATATTCATACATAATAAGGATAACCATTAGTTTTGGCCTTGGAGAATAGCTTATTTTGTGAAAGCCTACTAAATATTCAAATATGCTTAAACGTCAAGCGAAGTGTATACATATCATATAATCACAAGGATTTCGAAAATAAACATTTTATGAGCGATCCATTTAAGGGAAATTTACAAAATACATAAATGCGCCCAAAATATGTGTTAAAAACGGTCCTTGTATTTTGAAACCCCTGCTCTACCAGGCAACACAAGAGGAGAAATCATAGTTGGCAAACAATGCACTATGTAAAACTGTGACAAACCTAGGGTCTATGTATGTGTCTACACACACTCTTTACAATGTTAGCCCTTTCCCGTCGTCATGCCTTGTTGAACGATTGAATGACTACATCAGGTGTAACCATGCTGTGTGCATTCAAACCCTTACAATTATTAAATATTGAATAGATCAAGGTCATGATACTGTTGAAAAGGTTTGTCGACATACAAAAATTGATGAATCCGCTAATGATCAGTGCCTAAAACTGCATGTTTGTAAGGGAACCTGTACAACTTACACATACACATGTTATTTTGATTTTGTAACCTTCAAATAAACTGAAAATCTATGCTGGATTTGAGCATATGTGGGTGTGTAGATATTGAAAATGTGTCTGTATAAATCTGATTAGTAAAGTACAGTCATCAAAAAAAGTAACTATACAGGTAATAAATGGACTTTTAACTCTAAAAATATATGTCCTACCTAAAAGTGTTAAATAATAAAGTTGTTGAGAACTCTATCTTCTTTAATATGAGATATTGCAAGCTAGGATCGGTTGAATATTGAAGAAGTGACAATCCAAAATGTAAGGTAAAGTTACAATTTCATTTTCACATTTTACATTTCAACACAGGGGAGAGTATGACAGATAGCATGTGTGTGGCGTATTAATCCATTGCACAACCGGTAATCGATAAGGTACCCGTAGATGGGTTCGCGTGTAGATAATAAAAATGTGAAAATGAAAATTGGACTTCACCTTACATTTGGGAGTGTCATTTCCTTAATAATCACCCGATCCTAGCATGCAATATTGCATATTAAAGAAGATGAATTTATCAACAACTTTATAATTGAATATTTTTAGTTAGGATATATATTTGTTGAGTTAGAAGCCCATTTATTACCTGTATATAGTAACTATTTTTGATGACTGTATACGCCATACATCTTAGATAAGGTGTGTATTTCCAAAAAAGTAATATTAATTGTGATACAAGAGCAGGCACAAACCAACAAAGCCATCTTATGAATGGTGACGAGGTGGCCTACCAATTCAGTCACCTAAACATTTAGCATAAGTACTCTTATAATGATTGTGAGTAAACTTTACATTTTACTCAAGACAAATTTGTTTCGTGTGGGCTTCCGCTGACAGTTGTCAATTGAATAATAAATAAACACAACACCAAAAGTAAGTCCCCCTCTCAATATGTCGTCATAACATCGTAAGGTAAAACATTTTACCAATAAAACTTAGTTAGAAATAATCACATGACTGTTTCCTAAGTATGGTTTGAAAATGAAAGATGTCCATGACTTCATGGCTGAATGAGCTCGAATGGAAGACAAAAACTGCCGTTCTCAAAAGTCACAACAGTTTAAGAATTGCTTCTTACTAATGGAAAAACACCCATGGTTGAGCCAATATTACTGTAATGTGTAATCAATTCATGATCATTCAGCCATGTAAATCCCATTTTTGGCTCCGATATTAGCACAGTGAGTCATGATTTTGGAGAAGGGCAGTTTTTGTCTTTCATTTGAGCTCATTCAGCCATGAAGTCATGGACATCTTTCATTTTCAAACAGCACTTAAGTAACAGTCATAGGATTATATCTAACTAAGTTTTATGGGTAAAATATTTCACCTTACGATGTTATGACGACATTTTGAGAGGGGGACTTACTTTTGGTGTTGTGTTTAGTAATTAACATGATTACAACCAGTAGAATAGTGTGATGGGTTTGCGTATACAATGGATTACGCTGAGTACCCGTATTTCAAAATGCCCACTACAAAGCCAAATTTATCTGAGGTTGCATATAGCAGATGTTTTTTCTTATGCCTGCAGCCGCTAACTAACTCATTCCTGTTGTTAAGGGTGGACATGTGCGGTTTATATATTATGAAGTACTTCTCAGTTAAACAAAGGTTACATCTTTTTGTAGATGTCAAGTAGGCCTTACTGTGGGCAAGTAGCTTCCATTTTAGGCAGTATGGAACATTGTTGTCATTTAGTGTCCAATTGTACTGACTGTGGGTTGTAGCATTCCTCTGTTTCACATCACGGAAACTGCTCGTGTGCCCGTTGTATTTCGTCTTGAAGCTGTTTTTGGTCAGGCAGATGTAAGTTTCTTCTTTAAGGATATCTTGCCTCGTGACCGTTGCTTGGTAGACTACATTAGATGTCAAGCAGTTACAATTGAGAGAACATGCCTGGTTATTTCTGCAGTTACAAGGAGAACTTGACAAAATAGTTACACTCTTTGGTTCAGTTTCCATGTAGATTTAACTCTTCCACCTTCAAAATCATAACTCTTCAACCTTCAAAATCATAATTCTACCAAATGGAACATTAATTTGTCGGTGAAAGGACCCGTCTGTGTACAGTGTACAGGGTTTTGACTTCCAATTGCAAAATTTTTGATGGCTAACATCAACTTACTAGGATATTACATGAATGTATTGCTTGGTATTTGCACAGAGATTTCTTGCTTGTGTATTAGATGAAATCATTGTGGTGTCTTCTCACTTCTTGACTAGCTAAAACTCACTTTGAATAGATGATTATTTATAACTATTTATTTTTCCTTTTAAAAAAATAGACTGTATTTTTAACCTTTATATTTGCCATTCCTATTTGAATACTTTGTGTTTATAGAAAATCCGCCTTCAAGTAAGCTTCCTACCTCGGAGTTCCCGCCCTATGCTAAGAGCAATCCACAACGCAACAAGGGACAACTAGGTGAACATACTATTATGTATAACATTCAAAAATGTTCAACAACAATCACTTTATGGCAGTTATAAAGGAGTACTTGGCATACACAAAATAGTTGTATTCTTTGGTTCAGTTTCCAACTAGATTCAACTCTTCCTCCTGCATAATCATAATTCTACCAAGTGAGAGCATTAATTTGTCGATCAAAGACCTGCCTGTGTATTACAGGGTACAGGGTTTTGACTTCCAATCGCGATATTTTTGATGCCTAACATTAATTTACTAGGATTTTTACTTAATTGGATTGCGTTGTATTTGCACAGAGATTTCTAGCTTGTGTATGAGATGAAATCATTGTGGTGTCTCACTTCTTGGTACCAAAATGGTTCTATATGAATAGATGATTATTTATAACTATTTAATTTTCCTTCTAGAAACATAGACTGTATTCTTAACATTTATATTTATTTGCCATTCCTATTCGAATACTTTGTGTTTATAGAGAATCCGCCTTCAAGTAAGCTTCCTACCTCGGAGTTCCCGCCCTATGCTAAGAGCAATCCACAACGCAATAAGGGACAACTAGGTGAACATACTATTATGTATAATGTTTTAACTATAACCCCATTCAAATTTGCGCTCACAACAATCATTTGTATTGATTGCAGGCAGGCAGGCAGGCATTATGTGATGAAATGAAGTTGACTTGATACATACAATCTACTGCAACAATCAAATTTCAACTTTCAAGTTAAACTGATTAATCACTTAGGCCAACAACAAAAAATGTTGTTTTGCCCTCAGTGACCGACCCTAAAATCTAACAAATCAGGGGCACAATTTATTTATTTTTTAAAGATTTAAATGTTACCCAATTTGCCGAAATATCACTATTTTCTGCTGGAAATGAATAAGTTAGCTTGAATAAATTGCTTTTAAACTATTATCACACTAGAGGCATTAGTCAAATTGACATTTACCAATTTTGTCTTGTCATAAATCACGGTCTGTCAGTAATATTTGTCAGGCAAAAAGAAAGAAAACAGGAAAACCGACAGATCTTAAAGATTTTTGGCACTTGAGGCCTGAGGGCAACGCAACAAAAAAATTGTCTGGTCCGTTGCAGTTCAGTTCTAACAAAAAGAGATTTCACCATTATTGTATTGTTGTCCATTTCCCCTAAAAAAAAATCCAAATTCAACCATCAGATTTTTAAATTATAGGCACAGGAGATAGAGTAATACGAAATGATTGTTTTGTTTCTAGTGAGACGTGGCAGCAAAGATGACCAAGATATTCCAAGACGTTTACCACCGGTCCTTCCAAAACCTACAGGTGCTCTTCGTAATAAAATGCATTTATTGAAAGTAATTATAGTGTACTTTATGCCCCAGGCATGTATCAAACAATGTTAATGCTTTCCACGCGACAGGCGTCTGCAGACGACAATTCCAAATTTCATAAAATGTTTCAAAATATCAAAAATATAGAATGTTATCATCTTATTTGGGAATCACCATTATAAATGCATTAAATTAAGTACAAACATGCTTAGAATCGGTTCAGTAATTCTTGAGATAAGACTTTGAAAAGGTTTTTTTGAAAAATATTTTGTATATATATGGCAAAAGTATTAGCCGTGTGGAAAGTGTTAATTGAATAGAGATTACTGTTGTGGTATAGTCTTTATTCAACATGTAATTGATGCATGCCAGAGACACATATAAAGTACATAAATACTAAATATCAAACAATCCTCTAAGATATGAGTGGTATAATTTAAATTGATGTCTCACACACATAATGGTTTTGCCAGTTACTCTTATGTGGAACTCAATATCGAGCAACTGTTGAATGAGTTTCGATTAAAATACAGCCATTTACATATGCCCGGCAATAATGTTACTTGGATGTTAGTACCTGTACGTAGGTATTGGTTTTATAGTTTGATCAGTTCCAAATTGGCAAAGCCTCCTTACAGCAGCGAATGAATTCAAAAGAATGTGGGCGTGCATGAAGGCAACAAGCGCACTGTGCATCATATGCGGAACAGGTGCGACCAATACCGTGTGCATGTGGCTGTAATTGCGTGTGGCCATACTTATCTTTGTGCGGGGAGAGATAAGGACGGAATATTTCTTGCCAATTTAGAACTGATTAAACTATAGTACCTGTCTGTATGGGAACTGTACAAGTAATGTTTCGTTCATATAGTTTTCAAGAGTTAATAGCCGTGTGAAAAGTGTTATGCTCTAAGTGTAAACTTTTAAAGCCACACACATTCATAGAGGATTGTAGGATATATACCACTTTGCTTTTCTATAGGGAATGTCGATTTAAAGATTTGCTTTAAATAATTATTGTTCTTATATTACTGCAAATTCAGAGCTTGTCTATCCTGCAGGGTTTCATCCATGGTTTATACAAGTTGTCTCAAAATGATTTATACTGTGTTTTATAAAAACTTATGAATTTAAAGATAACAGTGCATCTCAATGTAATTCCTGCAATATATTGGTTCATATATCCCCTACTTGTTCTGCTAATTTTCACAAAATACCCTAAAAGGTTCTGTTGATGCATGACATAGAAAAACGATGAAAAACCTGTTTTTTTTACTGTCAGTGCTTTTCAAATAAATACAGCTACATTAATAACTGTATCAAGTCAGACAAGCTGAATAGTTGACATAAATCAACTTTTAGTAGGAATTATAACAGGACACAGGGATTGCCTACAACACATTTCATAAGACCTTTTTTCTTAACATAGTCAGTGATTTTTAAAGATTTTCAAAATGGAAAATCTCTGTGAAACTTGGAATCTACCATTTTTACCAAATAATCTGTAAGATTTGTCAGAAATGTCCATTTTTCAAAATTAAAAAAAGGGAAATCTTAAGAAAAGCTAAATATTCATGAATATTAGAGTTTATAAACTATTAATTATACTCACCTCTATAGTTTGGAAAATGCTTGCAATATTCTCCTTAATATGTATTGCTGCCCAAAAATATGCCTTTATTAAAATGTACATAATATTTAATTTAAAAAGAATCTCCTTCGGACACCTATACCTCGATATTCGGCCCAGTTGGGCTACATATCCCAACTTTGGCAACACAGAAGTAGCCCAAATTGGCAACACCGTTACCCAGAATGCAAAATCCTAAGAAAAGCTAAATATTCATAGATATTATAATCACAAGCACTGTTACAAAATAAATGTAACTATCTCGGTATAAATCATTCTGGGACACCCTGTACTTAAACAGCATACAGCGGTGGTTGTGACAATAACATTCTATCTAATTTCACAATATGTTTACATCTTTTATCGTGTGTATATCTAACACAGGTCGGTAAGGAAACATTAAGATTTTCACTTATGTTATCTTAATCCTGTATAGTGACAGAAACGGCGGTCATAAAACCTGGATATGTTCATATTTCTTTTCTATCTACGGTACTGTAAACGTGGAAACGTTTAAGCTACATTAAGTTTCCCGCTCCAAGCAGCTACCGCGTACTAGTAAATAAAAACATGAATATATATATATATTTTGTGTATAAGTCTATATAATGGACTTTCAAATCGTGAATTTTAAAACAAGCGAAATGGCTGGAAGTCAGCAAAGCGCAAACATTTAATTGCGCGAAAAATTACTACTTTTACAGTTTTTTGGTGAGTGTGGCGCAGTGGCTACAACTCTTTGACTTGCAATTAGAGGTTGTTGGGCTTTCTTAAAGGGGCATTGAGAGATGTATCGATATACTAAATGAGCAAATAACGTAAAGATAATTATCAACATAGCCCAAATCCAAAATATCATACAATTCTGACATCGCCTTCATTCCAAACTAAGCATATAACGGCACTTCCGGGTTGAGATTTGCCGCGGAAGTCCGTGAGTAAAACTTAGCATAACTTGAAAATTCAACACCTTAGTTTCGATATGATCACATTGAAACTAAGAAAATCATGAAATTTTATATGATAAACGTTGAATGTTGGTAAACTGTTTCAGATGGTAGTTAGTATATGCCTAAGTATTACTTTGATGAAAAAACCTGATTTCCAGGATAATTGAGGGCGCACTCCCATACGTATCTCTCAATGCCCCTTTAATGCGTAACTTGTAACAATAGTGTTTGTAATATGAATTGATCCGCATTCCCCTTCAAGCTACATTATAGTCGGCACCAGCACACTGATAGGATCAAACTGAGTATTGCTTAAGATTTTAGTTGTAGTTCATATCCTGAACATTTGAAATACTGTAAAAGGGGGTACATTTTCGCGCTTTGTAGATTTTCATCCATTCGCTTGTTTTTAAATTTGCGATTTTTAAATTCGCGATTTGAAAGTTCATTACATTATATAGACTTACAAACAAAATAAATATTTTTGCATGTTTTTATTTTCGCGGTACCTGTTTGGAGCGCAAACAATAATTTAGCGCAAAAATGGCCACGTTTACAGTAGAGGTTATTAATACCGTAAGATGGTCACTGTGACTATAGCCCGACAACCTCTATATTTACAGAGGTTGTGGATGGGAGTCATGTTATGGCTAACATTTTTTTTTATCCTGGCTACTATTCTGTGGGTGAATTGGCAATTCTGCTCAAATAATAATGCTTGTCTTTCAACCATTATAGCTAGGGTCTCCAGCTTTTGCTATCTTGTATTGCAGCTTTCCTCAGCTAGGCCGGTAGAACAGGGTGTTTTTTCTTCGCCGAAGCTTAATTCTGCAACTTGTATACAGCAAACAGCTTTATTTCTTAATGCAAAGTGACATGATGGTTTACCGTCACAGAAAATTAAATCAGCTCTGTTGACCTTGTTAAGTAGGTCAAAGGTCAGGTGGTGTTTTGTTTTTGTTAAAATGTTAATAGTATTTCAAAATCAGAAAATGTGAAGAATAGTCAAACTCACATAGTCTACAATCAAGGAAAATAATAGTTGGCACACTTGGCGCAACTTATTACAATTATCCCTGTGCTCGCAATTGAGATCAGACTTGGGACATAGCACTGTTTAATAGAAAGCAGAAGTCTCCCCCTTCCCACTCCCCATCAATCAATGTTGGGGGAACTGCTAAGGCTTCTGATAACATGACTCAGATCAACATTGACTCGGGGTAGACGGGGATGCTTTTCCCCTCAATTCTGACGAAGTGTGCCAACCTTTCTTTCCTTGATTGTCTAGGTTGTTTATGCCCAAAGAACAAGTGTTTTGGTTTTCATTTTGAGAGGAAAACAAAACAAAATTTAAAAACCCAGCACCTGACCTACCACCACCTTGTGAATGTCACTGATGTGTATTAATATTCAATGCTTTTTATTTCAGGCCGGTCAAGGCGGATTAGTTTAGATGATAGCAACTACTTGTCAGAGCGTCACTTGCGGCGACCTTTCTCATATGAAGGGGGTAGGATAGACTGCAATTTCATCCAAATTGGTTCAAATCATGAAAGTACAAGTTCTTGTAATGAAACTAAAAATGTTATGAGACTTAGCAGATTTTTTGAATGTGGGGTAACTACTCTACCATATAAGAAAAAGTATGGCTTGTCAGGGAGGTGTTAACGCTTTCCATGTGACAGACGTCTACAGACTGCCTGCTGCGTGGAAAGTGTTAAGAAGAGAGTCATAGATGAACAAATAAATAGTAAACAGACTTTTCTCAGCTTTTAACATTTTGGAAGTAATGTTTCCTTTCGTGGTTGTCAACAAAAATTGATTTCCTCATTTGGGAACTGAACCCAGGATTTCCTTTGTACTGGTCAGACCCAATACCAAGCTGAGGATACTGTAACACCAGAAATGTTTGTGTGCATTTAAATTTTGCTAATTTTGCGCTTACTCGCACTTACACACGAAAATCTCATACTGTGAATATTTCCAATCTACCTTCTAGCAATACATTACAAAGTTACACAATGTAACTCCAAAGTTTACATTTGTGACATTTTCATGCTGTGAATTAGGCCAGTATTGCTGATTTGTGAAATTAAAGTTGCAAACATTTCCGGTTTTACAGTAATTGATATTGAGGGATTAACGATGGCAAATGCATCTATAGTTTAGTCAGTTCCAAATTGGCGAGATATATGCAGGTTCTTTTATATCTCCTTGCAAATGTAACTAGCATTTTGGCAGTAAGTAAATTGTAGGCATCATGCATATGATGCAAATTGCGCACTGCGCCCTGTTGCGTTAGGTGAGCCTTAAGCGTTCCAACGCTCTTCTGTATACATTTGCTGCTGTAAAGAGGTTTGCCAATTTGGGAGTGACTAGACTATATTAACTTAGGGTTTGGTGAACTATTTGTGACATATTATAAAGCATCTGTCAAGTTGGTCTCAAACATTTTGTATTTTATAAAAGAACTCTTATTTTCATGATTGAATTATCAACAATCTTGATGAATTTCATATGCTAATTGGTTCTAACATTACTAATCTGCACTGTTTGTATAATAATTGCAGCCATTTTGAGCAAATGATTATCTAAGGTCACTAACATAGGCTTAAGTTGGCCTCTCTGTCTGCAGACTAAGTAGGCAATAAGAGCAATATCTCTGTGAGGTTGAATAAACTGTTTCAACACGAGCTATAAGAAGCTTTGTATCAGAAAACGTAACATGATTATCATATACTGTAAAATGAATTATGACAAATGTGGTAAGTTTCGCATTTTAAAAGTCATAATAATATTTTTTTTCTATCACTCTGTGATGTAGCTATTGGGGCAAGGGAATGGGTGCACATGCCTATTAAAATCCATTTGGTCCAATTTTTCCTGGACAATCCTGGTTCTCTCCTGGGCTCTCCTTGGGTTGTACCTGGGTAGGTCCATCTGTTTCCCTGGGTTGGCATGGCTTGAGTAGAGAACAATGGAAATTCAACCCAGGAAATATGAAGTCAAGCATTAAATTGGGTTGACAATAGCTAAAGAGATTGCTTGGAGGAACACCAAATAAACAGTCAATAAAGAATAAGTACTGCCTATTGCGTTATTCAAGTAGCCTCGGAATATAATTCAATTGTACCTGGAAAACCCAAGAAAACCAGGAAGTTAGTATGAAGCTAAATGTGATGGACAGTTGCAGATTCCTGGGTGTTCTTGGGCATTACCCCTGGGCTGACCCTGGGTTTCCCTGGTAAAACCAATCCATTTGTTCCAATTTTGCCTGGACAATTGCCCAGGAATTACCGGGTACTGCCAAAGATTCTAGTGTTCTCTAAACCCAAGATTCTATTTTTTTTTTAAATTTCCTGGGGCTACTTATATGGCCACCAAATTCAACATTTTGATTTGCTTCATAGTACATCCTGCCTACAACCTACCCCCTTACTTAAATCCCCCCCCCCCCCCCCCCAACCAACACCACACTGATGAGATTGTTATACTCCACGGGAAGATTACTTTACGATCAGGCTTGCCATTTTTACCACTGAGGGGCTCCATTTTCAACCCTACCCCTAGGAACCACTTTTATTTGTGACCCATCACATCAAAATGGACATGTTGGAGGCTTGAGTCAAATCTGAGTTATTGATATGACTTGAAAGAACACATTCAAAGCTTTGAAATTATACCATGTCGATATGACTTGAAAGAACACATTCAAGCTTTGAAATGATACCATGTTGAAGGTAATCGGACTTTGTAATCACAAGATATATTTAAAGAAGCATATATATATATATTTCATCAAATATATTGGCCTCTATCTCAAAACTGTGTTTGCCGATAACATGTCCTTTGTGACGTGACTGGACACATGTGTGCTACTGGACACATGTGTGCTACTGGAGTCGGGTTATAGGTGATGGATTACTGTAACTTTGCACCAAGTCAGGGAGTCTCGATTATGGGAGAGGACATTTGAATTGCAAACAAGAGCTTCCAATATATGGGTATACCCGCACGATGTGCCTCATGAGTATCAGTCGTGGTACTATTCTTGGCAACGCGACGCTACGTGATTGATATGCGTACCATTAACTCATTAGCCATATTATGAGATGCTGATGAAATAGTAATTTGAGGGCGACAGCATGCTGGACGCTTCATTCTTGCAGGGGTGTGAGAGTTCCTTTTGTTAGCTAATGTCCTCTTTTTTTCTCTTTTTTTCTTATGACTAAATGTCAGCCTTTTCTTTGCTTTTCTTTTCTTTCAGCCCATATTTGGCATTTTTACCCAATTTTACGCTGTTTATACTCGGTTTTGTCCTGTTTTCCTCTTTTTTATTTGTGGCCTCTCACACCCCTGTTCTCTATGGCCTGTTAATCCTAAATCCTTTGGAGTGGTGTTGGGAATAAAACATTCAGGGAAATAAATTATCAAAATAAGGAAGGGGGAGCACTGGCACTGGGTATCAATCATAATCTGGAACATTAACCCCTAAAGCATTATCTGTCTATATAACAGTGTCTATGATTGGCTAATTACAAGCAATATTCATTTGAATATCCATTTAAAATATTTCACTCGTAATCTTTATCAGGGATACATTTATTCTAACAATGTCTCCGATTGGAGCAACAAATGATGTATCCATCATTTGGACCAATCAGCAGGTAGTTCTCTTAGGGGTTAACAAGAGTGCATTCAAATTTTGCAAGGCTGATTCGCAATGATTACCAAACCTTTTTTTTCTTTGCTACAATTTTCATTTTGAGCTAAATCTAACAAATGCTATTGATTATTTCAAAATATGTTTCATCTTGTACTAAAATTGAGTCTTTTTTGTTGTCACAATACAAGATTTTTGTAACAAGGAAGTTCATCGAATGAGTTACAACATGTCTTTAATAAATACACAGTACATACATCATGACATCAGCTATGTTAAAGGTATATTATGTGATCTTTTCCAGGGAACGCCCTCAATCCTCGAGAAAAAAAATTGAAAGCAGATTTTCTTGTTGCAGATTTACATTTCTGATCATAAATCGTACATACATTCCAAGTTACTTCAAAATCCTGGTTTCAGAGTGAAAATAAACTGTCGGGAGTCTGCGCCGACAACTTTACTCTAAATTCACTCTAAAACCATGATTTTGAGGTAATTAGGAATCGTATCGCTCTGTAACTTGGAATATATTCATTATTTATGAACCGAAATGTAAATCTGCAAGAAAATCTACTTTCTAAAGAAAATCATGAATAGAGGGCGTTCCATGGAAAAGATCACATAATATGCCTTTAATCTAAACCCTATTAAAGGAATCGTTCCATTAATGCTTGATAACATTGTTGAACATGTGTAGAGGTAATTTTCATCGATTAGCAATATGTCTATTCTTACAACAACAACAAATTGCTGAGTAATAAAGAGAGCGTTTTTGTTGAATCAAATTTATGATGAAAGTATAATTCTTATACAAAAGAAACAATATTGGAAAAGTTCTTGTATAGAGACTTGATAAATGTTCGCAATTGGTATCAAGTTTAAATGGAACTGTACCATATCATACATACATAAGGCCAAGTAAAATATATTACAAGTTGCTCGTCCAGATGTTTTGAAGACGGCAGGGATTTACTATTTTCCCATTTTGTGCTAATTTTTATTCCAAAATGGCCGCCATGTTTAATATGCACGCCGTGGTATGGTTTTTGAACTGTTTGAGTTACTGATGCAATCTAATGACAAACAAATGATTTGTTTCATTTAAGTTCACTTACAAGTTTCTAAGTTCAAAAAAAGTAGGGGGGATTTTTTGTTTTCCCCTCCTTTTTTTTAATAGTTCAGAAGGCGGGTGGGGACGAGCAACTTGTAATTTATTTTACCTGGCCTCAGCATAAAACAAAACACCAAATTGACATACATCTAGACACTATTTTGCACTTCTTCTTGTTTGTACAACAAATATTGTTTGCATACTAAAGGGTTTTTTAACAAATGAGCAATTAGACTTGTATAAATAAAATGTTTTAAAAAAAAGTTTCTTTCATACTGTTCACGTAGTTCCCTATACAATTTAAATGGTATGTGCCCTTGAAATAAACCAAGATTTGCTGAGATTGTATGGTTAACAGCGTCTTGAAAGTAAAGTACCTGAAAGATATTGCTTGATACAAGGCTTTAGGATATTCATTGATTTCCACTTTGTAAAACTGTGACATGTCCAAACGTGATGTGTGCACTGAAAAAGGTTGGATGCTTTTTTTACAAATCTAATTATAATCTCACATAATCAACATTTCACAACCGTCTGGTCTGGATGTTTCTTCAGAAATGGTGTATTGGATCTAGTGTCATAACCGGTGTTTCTAGAAGGTTTCTTGATTATACTAACTGATCGTATCCATGACTAAGTTGAATTTAAATGTGCCATGGTCTTGGATTTGTTGAATACGGAATACATGACACAGATCTGACATCAGCTATGCTACATGTATAAACTGATTGTTAATATTTTGATATTTTCAACAACTAGAGACAAAAAATAACATTAAGAAAATATTAAATGGAATATACAAAAGGATTTAGAAAAGGGAATAAACCTGATAGCAATGTATTTCCAAGACAACCTTTGATTTTGTGTTTTGTCTTAATTTGTTGCTTCATTTATTTGCGCATTTATCTCTCACTGTTAAAGTTTCACAAATATATAAATGTATTAATATAAGAAGGAACTCAAAGTTACAAATAAATCAACACACAGTTATAACATTTCCTTTAAAAGACCACTTGAATTTATGCTGTAAAAAATGAAAACTTTTTCATTTATTAAAAGATTTAAGCAATAGTTGCAGTGCAACTTATTTTGGTTCTGTAAAAAAACCCACAGATTCTGGGCTGTTATTTATTTTCAGTGTTTTCCTTTTGGTTGATTTCATATTATTTTTATCATTCTCTTCATCATTTTTAACAATTGCATGTGTCTAATTTCTGTCGATGCTAACAATAATGTTGTTGAATTCAACAGGTACAACGGCGGCAGCAACAGAAGACTATGATATACCGCCCCCAGGGCCACCAAGACAAGCACCGCAATCTAAATCACAAGGTGAGTTACGTCTCTAAAGCATAGTTGATTGGTTGCATAATGGTCAATATCATTTGATTAGCCAATCAGAGAGCATATCTGATGAGTTGCAGGACACCATATTGCGTCAATGCCTTTGGTCAGTTCCAAATTGGTGAGAAATATGCGGTTTATATCTCACCGTGCTCAAAAGTAATCCAAGAATATGTGCAGCAATTAAGGCATATGCATTGCATGCGTCATGCATATGATGCACAGTGGGCCGTGTTGCGTTATAGGGCCTCATGTGCACCCATGATCTTCTCTTCTTTAATCCGCAGCTGTAAGAAAGCTATCAATTTTGAACCAAGTAGACTATAGTAAAGGCCTTCTATAATTACCAATGGACTGAATTATTGATAACACCAATCAGAGGATATGGGGTCACTGCATGGCTTCTAAAACCTGGCGTGATTGGATACAAATAGAGGTATATCATTCATTAGGCCAATCAAAGGATACGGGTCTTACAGGACACTATATGTGGCTTCTAAAACATGGCGTGATTGGACTACAAATAGTGGTATATCATTCATTGAGCCAATCAGAGGACACATGTCTTACAGGACACTATGTGGCTTCTAAAACCTGGTTTGATTGGATTCAAATAGTGGTATATCATTCATTGAGCAAGTCATAGGGCATGCTTAAATAATTGGCTGTAGGCATGAATAATCAATAATATGTTCAGTTGTGGTAATTTGCTGTCTTGCTTTCTACGTTATAATTTCAGGGAGACGCAATACCCCAGAGGACTATGACATGCCCCCTATCCCAATAAATCATCCGAGACATCCACAGCATAAATCCAAAGTAGCGCCAAGTTATCAAGGCCAAACACCTGCTGCTAATAGACCAGTACAACAGGTAAATAACAAACAAGATATCATTGTTGTTCTATCAAAAACTTATATCTCCATCCGGCCCATCAGCATATATAAAGTAATAATTCCTATGTTCACAGTTCAACATATTGTTTCTATTGTTCTATATATTACATATTGTAAATGTTGTAATTCAGCATTTTGCTGCGATAATGATATGTTTAATAAACCTTGAATTGAATTAATTGAAACATAAATAAGTTCCCCTTTAGATTATGCCTGATATTTTTAAAATTAGTTACTCCATCGAAACGATTTTTGGCTGACATATGTGTTCACAGCAACACTAGAAAGGGGCGATAACTATGCAGGTGTTGTAATGCTTGAATGAGCTCACAGTGAATGGAGGAATACCTCATTTCAAAAGTTGCTAAAAGTTGTGCTCATTCAAGCAGGACCTGTGCGGTGTTCAAAACAAATACCCTGGTTCAAGCTGCTTAACCATCTTCCTTCAATACATCATTTAGCAACTTTTGTTCCAGGCAACGTCGGTTCCAGGCTGCTGTAAACAATGTGTGCTTATTCAAGCAATACAGCACCTGTGTAGTTATAGCCCTGTTCTAGTGTTGCTGTGAACATGTACATTATGTGTGCCAAAAATTGTTTCGACAGAGTAACTCATTTTAAAAATATCAGGCATAATCTAAAGGGGAACTTATTTTGGTTGAACTGTGTATAATCTTTAGACAGACTATAATTTATTTATTTTTGGAATGATTTGAAATGGTAGATGTATGGTAACTAAACTGCTCACAAAAAGTATTGAAACACTTAGAAATGATCCAATATATAACGGCTCGAAAGGGGTATGCATTAATCGAAGCAAATAACCAAGTGCATACTTTTGTTCTGCGTATTTTGACACCTCGATCGTTGAGATACGATGTTGCGGAGCGGAGTTATTGTCATTTCAATGGTCGTGGGTCAAGTTTCAAAAGTAACAATCATCCTATAGAAAGAGGTTTACATTACTGTTTAGAATGATCAGATTCGTGCTTTTCAATAGGGATGAGTGTCACTTTTGAAACTGGACCCACGATCATTGAAATGACAATAACTCCGCTCCGCAACATCATATCTCAACGATCGAGGTGTCAAAATGCGCAGAACAAAATTATGCACTTGGTTATTTGCTTTGATTTATGCATACCCTTTCGAGCCGTTATGTATTGGATCATTTCTAACTGTTTCGATACTTTTTGTGAGCAGTTTATATGAAGCAGGCACTAATCTATGATATGCTTCCAAGCCATTGATTTCATCATGCAACTGATCTGTCATGTGGGTTGTATAATACATGATTTTGAACAATGGATCATTCCTAGAAGACATCTGCGGAATGTGATACCAAATGCGCGCTGCATCTTGGAGTAAATAACAGGTAAAGGCCAACAAAAAAAGTTATGGTATTTTACCTCCAACCCTGTTTGGTTTTTTAGTATACCCGGAATTATCATATATAACATGGAAATACACCGAAATATTGTAACATGACTGGTCATTATAGTTATAGTAGCTGTAGCTATGTAGTACACACCTGTATAATGTTGTAAACTGTTTCTAAATATATCTCAACCAATCATCCTTTGCTTCCCCAGACTTCAAGAAATACAACCCCGCCACCTCTACCGACGCAACCGCGGCCTGGTATGGAACAACCTGCAGCTAATCGTTCCAACGCAAGACCTCTACCAAATCGGCCCCCGACAAACGGCACCACAGAATCGGTACAAAATAACGGCGGCAGCGGCAAAACCACACTGGTGGGAATTTTGGTCAACGAAGGTTTCAGAAGAGAAGAGGCTGCGCGAGCATTAGATATATCGCAGAATAATGTCGATATGGCAAGAAAGATACTCCATGGGTTTGCAAATCATGTTGATGCCGATTAGATTGGGTATCCTAATAAAGCTTTATCAAAAAAATCTTTTGTCTCAAAGCTCCCGCGCGCATTAGTTAATTGGTGCGCGTTTTTAATTTTTAATTTTTTTTTTCATAAAAGAAAGAAAAAAATCCCAACATTTCTCAGATTTTTCAGATTTTCATTGATCACATCATTTTAAATACAAAAGGTCACTTTTACAAGGATTTCAATATTTTATATTTATTTAAAAAATAAAATTAGAAACGCATTCCGCATTAGGTTTTGAAAAACAGAAGTGCTTTGAGACAGAATATTTTTTTAATATAGCCTAAGCCTTCTTCATCCATCACGTATGTGAACCAACATCACCTGGCAGCTCTTTTGCCTGATGATAAAGTCTACTTGTTTGCACACTCACGCACAGCAGTTGCAAAATGCAAATTTAGGAATAATTGTTTCTTATTTTACCCTTCAAATACTGGATGACTGAGGAAAATAATCTTTGTAAATTCAATTTACTAAAAATGACTATGAATAGGGGTTATTCATTTACCAGACGGGTGAAAATGGGACCCTCTTTGGCGACACATCTCTGTGACCTCATATCCACTAAGTACCCCCCTCCCCACCTACATAACCAATCAACAACAATCATAATATGTAGCTGTTGTATCAAAATGTTGCCTCATTGTATGTTGCCAACCTAATCATATGGTAGCCCAATAAAGTGTATTTGAATTGTTAATTCACTCAAATGCCATGCGAGCAATAAATATTGGGCTACAAATGTCCCTATGTTGTGGCATTACTGCATGAACTCATAACCATTCAATGCTGGCTCAACAAGTGGTTTTATGTTTATTGAAGTATGTCCATTATGTAAGAGACTGTATCAACAGGCAAGTCATGATTAACCCCGTGGGCACTACCTGTCTTTCGTACAATAATTCCCATTGGTCAATTACATAATATAATCATTTTGATGACCAATTACAGTTTTGCTTATAAATGTTTTACGCTAATATTTTTGAAAATTGTAATTATTCTAACGATGTCTCTGATTTTGGCACAATATTTGACACATTCTAAATTTCAACCAATCGGCCGGTAGTTCTCAGGGGGTTAAGTAACATGCAAATACATATCAAGATAAAACTGTGATATGTGATACGATGGTTAGATCTAATTAAATCAAATTGTAGCAATAATACTAAACTTGCATTCATAGACCAAATTTTTAAAGCCTCTAAAGTCAAAGACAATTTTAAATCATGGGGGCAAAAAGTAACAGCCCAATTTACCATGGTATTTTAATAACAAGTGTTTTCATGTTGCCTTCTTTAGGCTTTTGATTGCAGATGAAGGGAGGGGGGGGGGGGGGGGTACCACAGTGTTAAAAGTATAATTTAATTGGTAGGAATTAAATTGGTGAATGTTGAAAACATTATTCATGTGATAGACATGCCTATAACTATACGCCTAGGTATTTGTCATGAATCAATTGAGCTGGTCTCAATCAATTAGGAAACTAATTGCTCTCTGTTTTTAAAAATAATCGTGAACATTTTTGAAATCTTTTGGTCACTTTAATAAATTAGAAATTAATAATTATTTAAGATTATATATGCTTAGTCCATCATTTACAGCTACAAGGAAGAGTGGGGTGGGGTGGGGGTAAACAGAGCGTCTACAGACATTTTAAACATCTAGCAGAGCTGGCAACTTTTAGTTTTACAATAATATAATATTGAATGGCTTTTATATACAAGGATATATTACACAAGTCAAACCTTGTATTAATATCATTCAAAAATAACCCCTTCAATATTATTATTATTATTTATAACAGACTTTGTTGATAAAATAAATCATTTAGTCTGAGCTGACCTTATCTCTGCGAAATTGAAGCACCGATCATAAAAATGTTCATGTGCGCATCCTCTATGCATACATACTTATGCATACTTTTTCTGTTTGCATCCAGGAACAATATTCAATGTGCAATGTTATTGTACAGTTTAAGAAGGTCCATATAGATAATAATGAACCATACTTTGTGCCAAAAGTCAACTCAAGTATTTTCTTTTGTTACTTATGCTGCATATGTGTGTGGTTTCTTTTGAAATCATAAAAGCTGATGCCAAGAAAATGACCTGTGCAGTACATAGCTCTAATATGTAGTGACTAAATAAGCTACTATGTTATTATGACCATTGTCATTGGGTTGGGAAAACACCATATGTTTTGGGCCCCTGAACATGTACATGCAAAACTACTAATGTTGTCTCCAGGCACAGTTCTCTTACACATCTTCAAGGGCCAAAACACATAAGATCTTTTCCCTGCCTCATACATTGTAAACCCTTCAAATAATCCCCAATAGAGTTGAGACTCTGTAAACGTCTCAATTGTTCCTCAGCTGAGCCAATATCTCAGTTGAAGTTGTAAATCTGATCAGGTTAAGAATCCATAGATGTCACAAATAGTCCTTAATTGACCTGAGACGACTTCACAGATGTGAAGATGAATATAGTTTTTATTAAACTATTAAACATACTAGCTAGTAAACGTGAACTTTTATAGTGAAAGTAAACACGACAATTTTTTTTATATATATCTGGCTCATATAGATTTTCAGTGAAAACCAATATGGCTAAAAGCCTAAAACTAGAACTAGAAACACACCACTGGTGTTTCTAGATTGTATCACACTGGTGTTTCTAGATTGTATCATATGTTTATCCACATGGATAATACCACACAACTTGTAATTTGTATATAAAACTTGTATATTTAAGCAGCCCATTTATTGCTAATGCTAATACTAAGTGGGATCCTCAGTGGGACTGTGATGTCTCAATAAGGCCTTAAAAATCAATCGTTTGTTTGTCTTCCACATCCCTATTAAAAGGAAGTGTGGGGGGGGGGGCACATTTCTCTGAATGGTTGTTGAATTCTGTATAAAAATGGTGTATTAATTTTTGGGGGAATTGTGAACATAAGGGTAGGTATTCTTTTTGTACAGTTAGTGTTTTAACAAAAACACTTCTAAATTTACAAGCAGGTAACGGAAGACAATCATACTATTTTTTTTGTTGGCCTTAATGCATTGTTAATATAATTATTACTTTTGTTGTTGTACAGATTATTATGTCCTAACCTGAGTTAATTACAACTCTTATATAGTACTCTACTAGCATACTAAAGTTTGTCAAGCATGATGTAACCTTTGACCTTGTGAATAAAGTAAGGTCAAAGTTTGAATTAACATATCCTATGGTGAGGATGAACACAGCGGATTAAAATAGGGGTGCATATATGTGACGCGATCAAGAGGAATGAGTCGGATGTCGGGGAATCCCAAATTTAGATATGGCCAATTCAAAATGGCGGCTTACATAAGTTTTGATGGAAATTCATGTATACAATTTGACATAACTTTAGAACAAAACGTCGTATCGACATGGGGTTTTCAGTTTCTGAAAGCTCTAGGTGTCTTCTTTAAGACTGTATTAAAAACTCATTTTCGACCAGGGTCGACATCCGACTCATTCCTCTTGATCGCGTCACATATGGGATGATTATTTTTAAAAGTTGAACTGTTAATCATGACTGCAAAAAGCGTGCATTTCCACTTACTTGTTATTAGGACTTTGCCTTCTCATAACCCTACGTTTTTATTTATTTCCATTTCCAAAGAGTAAAATTCATGCACAATAAAGAAGTTGTGCGAACGATATTATAATGTTACGAACCAGGAGCTAGTATAAATTGATATTCTGACATATTGAAGACATTTTCAAATTAAGCATTATCATCTAGTCCTGAAAAGTGTGCCACATGAAAAAAAGTTCCAAATTGGCGAAGCCTTTTTACAGCAGCGAATGAATACAGATGGACGCTGGCTCGTATTAAGACAACAAGCGCACTGTGTATCATGCGTAACGCATGTGAGCGCCAAAACCGTCTGCGTGTGGCCATAATTTTGCGCGTACATTTGGATTACTTTTGCGCGCAGAGAGATAAAAACCGAATATTTCTCGCTAATCTGGACTGATTTAACTATAGGAGTTTGGTAGAACTGAACAACTTGTTATTGAAATGTTTTTCATGAATGTTGCTTAGGCCTAAAAAAAAAAGAAGTTTGATTGGCGTAACCCGACCGACCCTAAATACATCGCCGACCCTGAATATTTTTTATCATTTTGAGGGGGAAAAATATATATATATTTATAAAAATTGAACAAAGTATTAAAGTTTTTGACTGTTTGCTTTCAATTTCGGCTATTTTAAGTCCCCATCGAAATGATATATTGTTGAACACAACGATACATTTTTTCCCGGCAATTAAATACGCTAGAGCTATGATTTGTGTGTACTGCTGTTTTTCAAGTGTTCAAAAGTAGGTGACTTGAAAAATAAAAAAAATAATTAAAAAAAACAAAAATCCCGACCGACCTACCCTATTTGTTTTGGTCATGTTACGCCAATCAAACTCTTTTTTTTTTAGGCCTTATGCTTTGGCTTAATGCTTTGGCAATAAAAGACCTGTTCTACAGATTCGCGAACCTCTCAGAGCTCCTTCAGTCGTTATTTGTTTGTGGGGTGTTTTTTTGGCAGCATGCTGAACACACCAATCAAGACCAACTTAATTGTCATAGGGGTAAAAGTATACAGAAAATACTGTAAAACCAGAAATGTTCGTGTGAATTTAAATTTCACTAATTTCGTGAGGCGCACTTACTCATGACAATTTCTTGCTGCGAATATTTCCGATCTACCTTGTAACAGTGCATTGCAAAGTAACTCCAAAGTTTACAATTTGCGAAATATTCATGCCGTGGCTTAGGCCAGTACTGCTGATTCGTGAAATTGTAAACTCGCAAACATTTCTGATTTTACAGTAAATGTTTACGCATATGCAGTGGTACAAACATTTTCATTTGTTTAAATATGAAATGTTCCATTAAAGGCATATTATGTGATCTTTTCCAGGGGCGCCCTCTATTCATGATTTTTTTTTAGAAAGTAGATTTTCTTGCAGAAATGTAAATCTGCAAGAAAATCTACTTTCTAAAAAAATCATGAATAGAGGGCGCTCCCTGGAGAAGATCACATGATACATGTATGCCTTTAAATGTGGAAACCTAACTTATTTAAATACTTTCAGTATTTGTTTTATGTACCTTACAGTATACAAAGATTGACAGAAATAGCAATGTTATGGTTCGTAACTGTTATTAGTACAAACATTTGGTTATTCATGACTGCGCTTGCAACGTAATGCCTGGGAAGAATCAAAGAACAATGAGTTACATGCAGTCCTCAAAAAAGTAACTGACCAGGTTAATAAGTATGCTCTTAACTCCAAAACTAAAGTTACTTCGTAAAAATATTAATTTATAAATTTTGAAGATTGACCAAAACCAGAACAAAGTCCATTATCATTTTAGCATTTGGTTCTTCTACACACAGCCCCAATGAGGATTGGGGATGCTTTAATGATCAATGCAGCCGATACACATACCTGTCGCACTATCCTGCATTTTCAAACAAAAGTGCGAATATGAAAACTGCACTTTGTTTCATATTTTTTGGTGTAGCGTTTTTAATTGTTAACCGATCTTGGCAAATTTTGTAATTTAATCATAAAAAAGTTGGAACCATATTTTTAGAGTTGTGGACGTCTTTATAACCTGGTCTGTTACTTTTTTTTGATGATTGTAAAATGATTTTTAAAAATTGCAATTACTAATTATTGCATTGGTATCAAATTAAGTACTGTAAAAGTGGAAACATTTATTTTCGTGCTATTGCGCTAAGATCAGCAAGCGCGAAAATAATAATGTGCGAAGATATTTCTTTTTTATGTAGGTCTATGTAAGGAAGCTCAAAATCACGAAAATAAAAGCAAACTTGTTCAAAATGCGCAAAAATGTACACTTTTACAGTATGGCACTGAGAATGGCATCTAAGATATGTGTGTATGTATTTCTGGAATCATTTGATTGTATGTTTTGCCTATTTTAAGATTATTTTCATACGGTTTAGTTAGAAAGGAACATATCGTAGGTTTATCGCAAGAGGGCCTTATACACAATGTATGCCAGACAATCCATTTCGGGAGATTTCTTTGCCAACTTGGACCAAAAATGGTGGTACAAATATGTCAAAGATTCAAAATTTAGATCTATTTTTGTTTGTTTTATTGTGCAATGCATTGAATTGAGAACTTTTTTCTTTTAGAAAAAGTCTAAAATATAGGCTGAAATTCTTACCCCCTTATAAATCAAGTTTAGTTAAATCTCTAGAAAGTATTTGCCTATTTTATTTATTTTTATTACTACATCATTTTTATTCCTTCATTGCATTCTTTATTTTGACACAGATACTATTCATCACTCAGTATCTCTAGGTCAAAAGACCCTTTGTCTTATTTTCAATGAGATAGCATTGTGCTCCAACTTGAAAAACAACAACAACAACAACAAAATATTGTGTTGCCCTCAGTGGTTTTTTTTAAGAATTAGAATTTACCCAAATTGTCAAAAGATTACTATTTTCTTCTTGAAATGAGTAAGTTTGTGTGAATAAATAGTTTTAAAACTATTATCACTCTAGAAACATTAGAAAAATTGACATTTACCAACTTTTGTCTTTAATATTTTAAAGCCAAAAATACCCCAAACGACCGACCTGACGTCATGATTTTTGGCACTTAATACAACAATTGTTTTGGCCTGATCCTGTTGTACAGTAATTTGTTTTCACCATTCCCATTGTCAATTTATCCACACATCACTGGCTACTTCCAATAGCCTATCGACAAATTCAAATCAAGATCGTAAAACGGAGGAAAAACAGGTCACATGGACTAGGTGCATAGCACTTTCTTTGCAAACGTTTGATCGCATTCATAGCATTGGTTGTCCGCCTAGTGGTTTACTATTTTTACACACAAGCATACACCCATGAGAAGTAAAACTAGTAGCGAGACTGTTTTGTTTTTACAGGCAACAACAAAATTATCGAGCTGAAGGTAAAATATGAAGGTATTACCCTATTTGTGTTACTGAAACATCCCAAAATACAATTTTGTGAGGGAGACAATCGCTCACCAACACCAGCGCAATCCACACACGGGTTATTAAAGACACCCTGGTAAAAACACATTTGTTTTTTCTGTGGATGACTTGAGGCATCAAACCGATGCCAAAAACACTCGACTAATCAGAACTGATTGAAATATTTTCGGATTTGAAATGGTCTATAGCCATAAATAGTACAATACCAGGCAACTGTGTTGTTTGTAAGGTGAATATGTTCCTATACACACCAGTGTCTCTAATCATCAACTAATGCCATAGTTGCTAAGCAGTAACTGATGGATTGTGGGAAATTGGATGATGAGTTGTCCTTATTTGGGCATAAAAAATAATGCAAAACAGCGACTCTTAATTATAAGAATTACAAGAAGTCTACAGAGATCAAATGATGATGCAGGTGTGGAAAATCTGTGATAATGACACTTGACTTACTGATCCATAGAATCTAAAATGATTACAACAAGAAAAAAACCTGTTCTACAAGCCCGACCGACCTCTTTCTTTTTCATTTTTTATAAATTTGTAACAAAAAAAACACACAAAAAATGGATTTTGTTGTTGAAATTCTTGATTTTATTTTTTTGTTAATTTTGAAAATTCACCAAAATATCCCGAAATTTTTGAACAAAACGACCTGTCTGTCCCACTGACCCAAACTGAGGGGTCTGTTTGTCTGTACAACAGAGTTTGGTTTTTACTCGTCACCAAAGGGAATTTCATTGTGGACGGTTACGTATACATAATTATACTGTACTTTTATTTATATTTAAAAAAGCATTACATTTTATCACATTTGTGCGGAATGGTTGTTTCATGTATTGATCCGACCATGACAATGAAAGTACTAGATTTGCCTTCAGACATTTCTAAAATGGCAATAAAGTGTTTGTCTTTTTTAATTTCTCTTGTACTTGTGGGGGGGGGGGGCATCTACCATTGATATATTTAACATGTAAGTACTGTAAAGCATGAAATATTCGCAGCATTAAAATTTCGCGAATCACCGTCTTCGGTCTTTTTCGCGGCATGAACATTTTGTGAATGTGTTAAGTAGTCATTACAGGCCTTTAAAAAGCAAAACATTCGCTTGCATGAAGATTTCATGAGTCAGCTGCACTTGCGAAATTCACAAAATGTTGATGCACGCGAACATTTTATGCTTTACAGTAGCACCAATCTTTGATTTGCAAAAAGGTCTATATACCACTGAATTAAAAATAGCAGTTTTAAATCATCCCAAATGGTGGATGTAAATCTTAAACTTTCATTCTCATGGCCTTGCTCTAGTTGAGTAGGAATTGACGTTTAAACAAAATCAAAATATGGCGCCGTCAATAAGGTCATTCTCTGGTTTCTGCCATGTTGGTTCACAACTGATATCTAGATTGTTGTTATTAATGTATTTCTTGTAATGTAAACAGCAAGGGCTTTCACATCATATGCCATTATATGCTTGGAGCAGAAAAATGTTAGGTCAATATTGAAAATAAAATATTTGAAAACTCAAAGAATGTAGAAGGCAAAAGGATATTTCCTTGTAATTTTTACTGAGTCCACACCACTAAATAAATTATGGAGCAAACTATGAAAGATCTGTTGAATTTGGTGAGATGACTGGTCTAAGTGAACAATATGAACATGCTCCAAAAGCTGGAGGTTTTTTTGCTGAGATTTTGATCTGGTGATTATTATGAAGATTATCGAACAATATCAGCGCAATGTTCTTCTAGTGACCAACTTTGTATGATTTTAACCATTTAAGATTTTACAAATTGATTAGAATTACTTAGACCTGGGCTAGGCCTGGACGCTCTATGAACATGCGTATCTTTGACGGTAAATATCTCAAAAATCTTGCCTTGACCTTACCTTTTTTTCTTGTTTGCAGAAATTCTAAAACCATGATTTTCTTCCGAAATGAAAAATGGGAGTAACCATGACATTTTACGTAGTAGGTAATGGGGATTTATTTAGTGGTCTGCAGTTACTGTAGATTTTCAACTTTCCAGGTCTCAAAAAATCAAAACATTCCGATTTCTGAAGTATTAAGCAAAAGATATTGCAGCAAAAACCATTATATAAGCCGTAACAAACCCTGCCTAGAGATAATAATTCAGCATTGACTTACCTCCAGAGGCTTTGTCCCTGCCACCAGGGCCTTAAGAAGGGCCCCTGGACCCCACAGCCGCCCTTTTATGGCTAAAGAATGTATCTTATATGCAGTTTTCTAACAGTATACTTCCTTTTAACATGATCAAAACTAGCTTTTTCTCCATAAATCATGTAGTGATAAAAAGGCAGTATATTACTTTGATTGTCTTTACAAGTTGCAACCTTTTCCTAAGTGGGGATTATTGAACCAAGTTAACACAATCCATGATAAAAGGAAGTATATCATTAGGAAAGTACATATAAGATACATCCTTTTGCCATAAAAGGGCTGCCCAGTACAAAGTGGGTATATCCTTGATGTAAGACATTCATAAGTTAGACTATTGTCAAGACAACATTACGAATAAAGCTGTGTAATCCTTTAATCCGTCAATAAAGGATTTTGTTCTAGGTTAATTCTGTGCTGTCTTAGAGCGTGTTTATACTGGGGCACTGAAAAAGTAAACGCTAAGATTTAATCGGTAAGTTTTTATCCCCCGTTTCTACTCGCGAAAAAGTTACCGCTAAGTTTATCGATCTTAGTCGATGGGCCACGACATTTGACCTTTTGTAATACCAAACAATGCCACAGCACCTGAAAAAGATTGCTTCACAATGTATATAACCCAGCATGACACAGTTCACGGCGCAAACCGCTAAGATGAATCGCCTTTCTGTTTCTATTGGGTTTATTGCCGGTTCCAAACCTGGTTTGTGAAGGTATTGCCGGTTTGGTTTGTGAAGGTATTGCCGGTTCCAAACCTGGTTTGTGAAGGTATTGCCGGTTCCAAACCTGGTTTGTGAAGGTATTGCTGGTTCCAAACCTGGTTTGTGAAGGTATTGCCGATTCCAAACCTGGTTTGTGAAGGTTTTTTGGATTACCAAAAATACAGATTCTAAGCGGGTTCTGCCTGTTTCTACTGGGCAAACTTAGCGTTTATTAAAGGTTTCTTTCCCAGTTTTCAATGTTGGCAGGTATGTACCGTATGTTAATATTACTTAACAGTTTTGTGCTCCAAGCTCAGGATATATTCACTTCATAAGAGAAATCTTATCGACAAAGCTTATTTTGAAATATAAGCCTTAATTGCTTGTAAAACCGAAAGAGAATATGGAATTTCAATTATTTTTATCCTCAAAAGGTATACTTTCTGAAAAGTGGTAGCATTGTTGAACTTAGTTTTGCATTGTTTCAGTTGTGCATTGTATCAGCTTATATATTGGTGTAATAACTATTTTTTACTCATTAAGTACAAAAGTTTTCCCTGGGCGTATCTTGTGATGCAACGTACATGTATGATCGCATATGTGACCAGTTATATGAAAAGGGACATCTTGGAGGCAAACCGTAATCACATGTTAATGTATCACAGTGGAAAGAATATATTCTAAGCTTTAAAGGATTGCCTCATTGAAAGTATGCAGACTTTTGATTTATAAGATATGATATCAAGAAAAATAATGAATTGTTTTCTTTGTTTCCCCAACATCTCAAAACTATGTTTGCCAACATGTCCTTCTCAACACTTTCCATGCGGCAGGTGGCAGCAGACGACATTCCAAAATTTCACAAAATATTTCAAAAATGTCAAAATTATTGAATAACATAACCATATTTGGAATCACCATGAGAAATGCATTGTTATAAGTACAAATATGCCTAGTATTGGTACGGTAATCCTTGAGTTAGACCTGAAAGTAGAGAAAGGTTTATGAAAAATCTATTTGTATTATGGTAAAACCAATAGCTGTGTGGAAAGTGTTACTGTGACTGCATTGTCACACATGTTATGCATTGCCCTCAAATGGTACGTTACAGGGTGAGTCAAAAAGACTGCAATAGTGGGAAGAAGCCATTTTGTTTTCAAAACCAAAATTAATTTTAAAACTTTTTAAACGTTGCAAGAATGACATATTTAATCCTAACTTTGTGGGGAAAAATGAAGGCGATCGCATTTTCCGTTTGTCTTTGGTGACCCTTTTTGCTGCACAACCAAATGTACATGTTTGTCCACGAGCACAGTGATTTTCAATTGAAATTGCACACATTGCATTTTCATATTTGAATATCCCGCCAACAAAAAATTGGAAAATGTCAGTTTTTTATTAAAATTTAGAACATAAGCATTTCATAGCATGGGTAGGGTAAATTGATTATGTTAACTCACATGTAAACAAGAAAGGATGCATCAAATTCCAATAACATCACAAATGTACTCAAGTTTCCAAATTTAAATGAGAGACACTTTTTTGCGATCTGATGCATATTTTGTGTATCTCGTGGGCAAACGTGTGAGATGGGTGCACGGGTAAAAAGGTTCCCCAAAGGCAAACGGTAAATGATATTGACTTCATTTTTTTACACTAATTTAGTAACAAATAAGGTATTCTTAAAACATTTTAAAAAATTCAAACTTCAACTAAGTTTTTAAAACAAGATGGCTTCTTTCCACTACTATTGCAGTCTTTTTGACTCGTCCTGTATGTTGGCCAGGCCTATTTTGAGATATAGAGCAAAACAGCTTGTAAAATATCAACATGTACCTTTTGAAGTGATGCGTCATATTAGAGCAACTTGTTTACTGATAGCAACACACTGTAGTCCATGCAATAACGCTATTTTAAACTAATTAGACTTGACAATGATGTGTTCCCGAATGGACCAAAACCAAGTATTAACAGTAATGTAACTATGCTTTTTAGCCATAAAAGGCGCTCAATCTGCTCGCCACTTTATTCTTTTCCACCTCTAATGAAAGGCTTCAAGCACTAATAAACACTCTGTTATAAAAGTTATTCTGCATTAGTATGATCCATATCAAAACAAAGTGATGCATTTTTAAGATGCTTTATATAAAACCCACAGAACTGTGTAAAAAGACATTGGGGAGGGGGAGTTCAGCTCTGGTTTCTTGCAAAATGTATCAATTCAAGACAAAATTGTACTGTAAAACCACTTAATCTCATGAGGTATTTAAAAAAAACACGAATATCAAGGGCCGTAATCTTGTACGTAGTTAAACACGGTTTAAACGCGCGTCTAACTCGCCGAAACGAGTCCAACTTTAAACATGGGTACAGGGGTAGTTTTATGCGTGTTTAACTAAACTCACGCACCAACTGTATAATCACTCAACCGTGCCCGGTGCAAGCTGACGTGCGGATTGTGTAGTCTTTAAAAGTACCATGTATTTTGGGCATTCGGTCAATATCTTTGTAACCATTAGGGTCAAAATGAATTAAATACCTGTATACAATCAACGCAGGACCACTCTGGGAACAAGATTTGCAGAGTTTAAAATCATGTATTGTTAAACACGTCGTTTAAAGGATAAACTCACGTTTAAGTTAGACACACGTTTAGTAAACATGGTTTTAAGCTAAACCCGTGTTTAGTACAAGAATACGGGACTAAGTGTTTTACAGTATAGGCCTGCAGGCTATATTCTTTGAAAGTGTAGGGTTTCCCATGTGTCGGGTAAACTCATGGCTATGGGCTCCACTAATAACCTATAATTGGCAATTGAATATTGAAAAATGTTGATGAGAAATTGTCAAATCTTTCAGAGAATTTCAAAAAGTTAAAAATTAATGTCAAATAATATGTATTAAATATTAAAAATAAGGGTTTACCTATTATGTAGAGGGAAACTCTGCTCTGTAGGCCCTTGTGACTGATAATTTGCACTTAAATTATTGCGAACAATTGTCAATTCTTTCAAAAAAAATCTCAAAGAATTGATATTATGTATGTGAAATATATTTTTAAATATAAAAAATGAAAGTTTTTCTGTTATGTGACAAAAAAGTCTGTTCTATGGGCATTGGTAACTTGTTTTAAATTTTGAAAAATTGTCAATTCTTTCAAAATCTAAAAAAAATGAAATTCAAGGTTTTCCCGTTACAACGGAAAACTTGGTTTCTAATTAATTTTAAACAATATTGAAATAAAAGCATATGAGGTACTCGCTTGAAAAGTAAAAAGGTTGGAGTGGTGGTTTTTGCCTAATAAATTTCCGCTATTTATAGATAAGATTGGGGGAAGAGCGATGAGGCTGTCATGCAGATTGAGCACCGTCAAATTGTCTGTTTACATTGTCTTTAGTTAATTAGTCGCTTAAGAGGGGACATTCAACAAACGAAAATGAACTTTGTAATAATGTGTATCGAATTCATCCAATTTTGGAATTGGCCATTTGTTGCAATGATGTCAATTGCATGTAACATTACAAACAGCATATTAATGAAATGTGAGCAAATTGTTGGCTTGTAAGGAGCGCAAGTTTTGATAATAAAATGATATTTACTTCCAAAGTACATAGTGAATGTTCTGTTTTATTTCTAGTGAAAAGATGTGGGTGTGCATCTGTAATAACCTGCAAACGAGGACGCATACTAACTGTTTACATTCCAAGATGCAGCAAAAAGTAGTGATTTTATCCTGTAACTTGGTATACGACACGATAATGTGTACATATTGATTTTTTTTGAAATATGACTTTTCAATCTGAAAACCTTTACTTTCTTGATTTGCCATTTGAAAGGCGCTGAATCTAACACAGTTTTTAGATACTGTATAATAAAGAAATTACAATCAGTAGCACTTTTACAATTAAGATGACAAACTGTGAAATAAATTTTAAGTATAAAAATCTATGTGATTGTAAACATTTTTAAAAAATGCCTTGCAATAAAAGAGAATTCAACGTTAATGTGTAGACAAATGCCTATCAGTTGCACTTTTGAATCATGGTTTCATAAAAATAACACAGATTTGACTTTTTGGTGATCAAGTTTATTCAAGTATATGTGTGGTGGTATGGGAAAACCCGGAAGTCGCTAGTGTTAATATAGAGATATATGGGTCATACCAAAATATTTCTAACAAATGAGTTCCAAGTCAATTTTCCAACTTTGGTCCCAAGATAGAGATTATACCTTGAACTTTAGTCTCCAGGAGTTTTTTATGCAACATTCCAGATGTGAATTTTATTTTAGTACTTTTATGAACCTTGTTTATCAACTTTTACGTGTAAAATGCTATGTTTACGTACAATGACATTGTTACCATGGTAACCATTTGTGAATTTCGACAATGCATTGTAAAGATTTTGAAAGTGAAGAACTTACAATTGTTAATGATATCGCAAAAAAAACTAGGTTCATATCAAAAGTCCTTTTCATATGACAAGCTATTCTGTGTGATATAACAATATAGTTTTATTATTATTAGAGTATTTAAAAGATTTTGTGTACACCTTTGAATTGTCAGTTTCAATTTTGAGTGTTGCGTTTAAACTTGCCGACTTTAAAATACTATAACTGTAGTTCTAGATGGAATTTCTGAAAAATTTAAACAGTCCTATACTCAGTAGAGTATGAAGCTCTCTGCCAAAGAAAAAAAAGAAGTTGCTAGAAAATGACCATGTGAAGGGTTTTCCCATGCCACCACACATATGTGACATGGCACCACGAAACGGGTGGAAAGTCCCAAACATTTGTTTAGTTTTTTTTATCATATTCGTAAAATATAATATTTCAGCTTTAAAATGATATATTAACCACTATTATAGCTTGTTTCTATCCATATGAGCAAAAGAAGTTGACACTATCAAGAAACCCAGTTTTAAGAAATTGACCGTCAAAGTCATGGAAGTGTAACAACGCGAACATGTGTAAATAATTAATGGCACTTGAGATGGATCAATATCTCGTTAGCAACTAGCATGGTTCTTTACTCCGATATCAATGAAACTTTCTACAGATGATTGTTACATTATGGACAACATTATACCAAGCTTTCAATTAGATATCTTAAAATTTAACATAATTATTAGCCAATTAATTAACCTCCCTTATCTTTACGCCGCTAAACAGAGCTGCCAAATTCAATACTATACATCCTCCAGACTTCAATATTACCAAAAATTGATGTTTAGAGACAGAATTGCACAAAAAAACGTTGGGAAATGTTCAACGAATGTTTCTTGGAACTAAAAATACCGATAACTAAAAATCGCCCCCCTATCGACTTTTTTCATTGTCCGGCCTGTATCTCCTATTCAGATACCGCAATTTCCGCCTGTTTTGTGGTGCCATGTCATATACACTGAGCCAAAAAAAAAAATCATACAATTTTAACAGATCACCATAGGGTCAGTGCACATTTCTCTTGTGTCATTGAAGCAAACAATTGGTTATTGACTGCCATTTGAAGCAATACATTGCAGTAATATTGTATCCAAATTTGGTACATTTTCATGCACAGATTTTATTTGGTGATCTGTTAAAATTGTATAAGTTTCTTTTTTTATAAGTTTCTTTTTTGGCTCAGTGTATAATCTTTAGATGTTGCACAATCCGTTTTAAGTGCTTGTGATTAATCAAGCATATCGTTGGATTGGGAAGAGCAATTGCAATCACACCGTCCATCGGCATACGAAAACCAACTAAATTATCCATCTTGTAATAAACCAATCAGAACCACTGTAAGATAGACAGGTAGACCCCAGGGTGTTTAACCTTACAGCCAAATTCTGAGTTATCAAGGAGGGCAATGATGTACATAGAACATATCGAGGGTTGAGCGCCAGAAGGCTGTAACTCAAAAAATGCTATTCTGAGATAATCAACTTTCAAATATTCGGGACTCATTACAATACACTGTAGCACCCAACTTATAACTCTAGTTTTAGTCAAATTAAGAGTGTTTATGAGTTATCTCTTTATGGTTCTGAAAATCTATGGATTATTTTGGTACCAAAGCCCAAAAGTTGAGTTACAGCCTTCTGGCCTTCGACCCTCGATATGCACCCTTTTCTTTGGGACACGCTGTTTAAACGTAATCCAATGAATCAAGTTTTTTGGTGTAAAAACACATAATTTTATTTAAAACATCCCACATGATACACAAATGTACATGTAGATGCACACCTCGCCATCACACGGCCCGAACACACGGCCCGCAAAATAAACTGTACTTGCCAACAAATCGGTAGCAGTTCAATGCGCAATTATTGAATAGTCTCTCGTCAAGCCGTTGGATATATCAAGCCCTAATGTGTTCTCTACCAACTTTGCGGCCCATTGCAAACCTCACAATCATGAAGATCAACCCACAAATTCTTGAGCAATCTTCCAAAGAATAGATGAAATCTAAGTATAAGATGGGTCTTAAAGGTATATGACCCGATCACATTTTCATAACACAGATTTTTCTCAAACATATGGAGATTTTCATATCATATGAAAGATCATATTTTTCTGATTAACATACTGAAATTTGACGGTCCAAATCAGTATGATTACGAAGAAATCGGTGAAATAACATCGAATTACCGCGAAAGGTGGTTAACCACAAATATAGTTTGTGTACAACTCAATGGGCACATTTCACGGAATCTTGTGCGTCTAAAATAAGAACCATACTTTATGCAATTTAAACTTTGGAATACAACTCTTTTAAGGATGACCTTTCATGTAGAATAGAAAACTTCAAGTTGAAAATCGGAACATCTACCTTTAAGTGATTTGCAATAAGACCCAGATCCACAGTTTCATCTCTGATATAAAACTATGGAATCAGATTATGTCAAACATTACAACTTGCCACTTCTTTATACAGGGTAAGTAAAATAAAAGTGTACACAAATTTGGGATTTTATATCTTAAAATCTGTGTAAACATTTCACCTTTTTTTATTGAGGCAGATAGGTTATCTCATTAGCTTTCTAAAGAATTTTAGTTGGGTTGAAAGTGGTTGAGGTAAACACTTGTTATATGTGACGTGTTCTACCGAAACCAGACACAATTGGGCAAGATATCAAAATTGAGTTAGTAATTGATTAGTACAATGGTACCTCTCTTTTTTTGATCGGACTTCCCAAAGCGAAGTCACATCATTTTCAAGTTCGTCTTTTACGGTCTTTATGAAAACTTCAAACTGAGTTATCGCCCTCTAAAGTTACTAGAAATAGGCTTTTTACTAGAAATAGGCTTTTTAAATCACTGAAACATACATTAAGGGTGAATTTTCAATCTGAATCTTTCACAATATTGTTATAAACAATCTAAAGATTAATTATTTACCAGAAACTCAAATTCCCCCAAAAATCACCCCCAATTATGTTTTGGGCTATTTCTCAGTTTGGAACTCTGCCCAATTCCGTCTGGTTTCGGTAGAACATGTCACAAATGCTCATTTGCGTAAAAGTGAACATTTTATATATCGAACAAGATTTGCGATATTTTCTCTTATAAGATCTATTGAATTCTACTGTTGATAACGGTCCGCACTCTAGTCCGAGCTGAGTCGACTATCACAAAAGCCACATTTGTTGTTGTTGCTAAATTTGTGTAATGATGACATTGTTTTGTCATTATTTCGCATTTAATGTTTGAAAAAATAACTACATGAGAATGTTTGATTTGTCTTCATTAGTTAACTCAGTGGCGTAGCTAAGGAGGGGGCCCCCCTGACAGAAAAAAATCCTTAAAAAACCCTTAAAATGCCCTTTGTGCCCCCGCCCCTATTGTGCCCCGCCACATTCTCCGATGTAGAGTGTATAGGCATAATGACAACTTGCATGGACCATTTATTGAGCGCGTTTTGTGTAAAACATACCCTAACCCCCCTCCCCCATTCAAATTTTCTGAGCTGACTGCAAAGAGAATTGGGGCATTCGCAACCTTTTACGAAAATCTTGCCTCCCCTGAAAAAAATCCTAGCTACGTTCACTTGTTCATTAATATCAAGCATTATCGAGTAAAATATTCAATATTGTGTTCAGTTTCAAAATGCAGTAACTAGACCAAAATAGTCATTATATATCTTGTAAACGGTACCATGAAATGTCATGATTCCTTTTGCTGAATGATAGTGAATAAATGCATCTATATTGCCACGTACATTGGCTGCCTTCATATTCGGATTAAAAATATTGTTAATAATTATTTTACTTTGAGTACACTTCTTTTTTTACTCACCCTGTAAGCTCAACTCAGGAAGAATTCTTAAATATTCTTGTTTACTTAAAGGGACATTGAGAGATGTACTGATATACAAAATGAGCAAATAATGTAAAGATAATCATCAACATAGCCCCAAATCCAAAATGTCATACGATTCCGACTTCGCCTTCATGCCAAAGTAAGCAAATAACGCACTTCCGGGTTGAGATTTGCCGCGAAAGTCCGTGAGTAAAATGATGCATAACTTCTGAATTCAGCACCTTAGTTTCGATAAGATCATATCTAAGAAAATCATGAAATTTTATATGATAAACGGCGAATGTTGGTAAACTGTTTCAAATGGTAGTTAGTATATGCCTAAGTATTACTTTGAGGCATAAAAATGATTTCCAGGATAATTGAGGGTGCACTCCCATACGTACAGTATCTCTCAATGCCTCTTTAACCCTAACACTTCCCCCCACTTTTTTCAGAATTTTTTCTTCAACGCGGAAAATCGACCAAAATATCCCCCCGGGATTTGATCCAGGGACCTCTCGCACCACAGGCGAGGGATTCCACACTTCACCACAGCTCTGGCACACAGTTCTGGGCAGTGTATAGCCCAGACTGTATGTATTGGGTCCATTTTTTCATCAAAAAACTTCCACGCCGGGTGGTACCAACGTGCCCAGTCGTGGTATTTTGGGGTATATGGTAGTGTTAGGGTTATATTAACGAAACTTAGAAAATTTTTGAAGAAAAAACAAAATCAAAAAAATTGCTCGTTAACCCTAACACTTCCCCCCACTTTTTTCAGAATTTCTTCAACGCGGAAAATCGACCAAAATATCCCCCCGATCCCCCCGGGATTTGATCCAGGGACCTCTCGCACCACAGGCGAGGGATTCCACACTTCACCACGGCTCTGGCACACAGTTCTGGGCAGTGTATAGCCCAGACTGTATGTATTGGGTCCATTTTTTCATCAAAAAACTTCCACGCCGGGTGGTACCAACGTGCCCAGTCGTGGTATTTTGGGGTATATGGTAGTGTTAGGGTTATATTAACGAAACTTAGAAAATTTTTGAAGAAAAAACAAAATCAAAAAAATTGCTCGTTAACCCTAACACTTCCCCCCACTTTTTTCAGAATTTCTTCAACGCGGAAAATCGACCAAAATATCCCCCCGATCCCCCCGGGATTTGATCCAGGGACCTCTCGCACCACAGGCGAGGGATTCCACACTTCACCACGGCTCTGGCACACAGTTCTGGGCAGTGTATAGCCCAGACTGTATGTATTGGGTCCATTTTTTCATCAAAAAACTTCCACGCCGGGTGGTACCAACGTGCCCAGTCGTGGTATTTTGGGGTATATGGTAGTGTTAGGGTTAAGAAGTAGAATTTAACTCTTCCTAAGCTCACTATAAAAGATTAATCTTATCTTTTATGCAATAAGGCCGGTGGCCATTCTGACCAGTCGCATCCTTTAACTAAGAAGCATCAAACAGATGTTTAACAATTAGAGGTATCTTATTATGCTAGATATATAGATGAGGTGACCGTTGTTTACATTTATGACGCCCTCTGTTGATTTGAGACAAAACACACCGGGCAAGAGTTCCTATAGTTTACATAGGCCAGATCAGGTTTTTTAACTAGATTGTGGTGTTACAGCAAATTGTTATCAAAACTGTCTTTAAACTTGCTTAGGAATGATATAAGCTATCGCATTTCACAAAAAAAATTAAAAATAAATGAGTTTTACAATTCATTAGAAAGAAATTTCATGTTGTCTTCATTAACTTTACTGTATATTCTGCCTGGAGGGAATCAACAGAGGGTGTCCCATTTGTAAATACATGACGTCACCGGTCACACCATCTATACAGTTTGAACCATTTTGTGTCCAATACAACTTCAAGAAGCATGATTACCAAACCGTCTATGTCATCTCAACAATCACAGGATCATCCTCTTCATCGGCCACCACATTAAAGTTCCACCTAAAATGACGAGTCAAATTCGTCTTAAACTTCAGACCCTTCTCCTTCAAGGCAACAGACCCGCTCTGAGATTCTTTAAGGTTGTCGAAGAATTCGCGCAAATTTGCCGTCAGGAAATTATCGCAAGACACAATGTCCACAAAGAAATCGGAGGGGATTTCCCGCAGCTGAAAGTGTAGCACTGTAATGAAATTGGAGTAGACTTCTGGGTATCGCGCGATGGCATCTTGCGATGAGCAAAAGAGGTGAACCAGTTTCTTCCACTGTTCAAATGCATCATAGACTTGCCCGATAAGAAAACAGACAAATGCAAATTGGAGTTCCCCGAGGAGTTCGCCGGGGTTATCCTTGTAATGGGCATCGATCAGTGATTGAAGAGCGTAGAATGAGTCCAAACTATGCTTGGTGATCTCAGCGGGGGTAGAACCCTCTGGGTAACTCTTCGGTATATCAGAGAATCGAATTTCAGTTCCGGTTTTCAGATGCATTCTTGGAAGTTGTTGCTCGGGTGTTGCCTCTGGATGTTCGCTCTTTCTGGTTTCAGCAAGCTTGGCTCTATCGGCTGTGGTACGTGTGACATCATCTGGCTCCAGCTGTGTTGCTGATAAGATTTTACCACACTCCGGCATTAAACCTTTCAGTACGGATTCGGTGACATGATTACTCAAAGACAACCACTTCTTAAAACTCTCATAAGGATACGGCCCGAGGAATCTATCAAGATCACGCAAGGTGTCTCGGTACCGCGCTATCTCCTCGGGATCAGTGTAACATTCATCGGTGATGTCTTCATCTTGCTGACTCCATCGTTTCACCAGAATTTCTTTACTCTTGAAATTATGAAAGAACCCAGTCCGTGGTGCGGTCTGCGCTTCTCTGACATTTACAGCGCTGTAATACACAAAGTGTACGCCTGGTGGGATCATTTTAACACCCTTGAATATCTCCCCAACTGTCCAAGTATTATAATCTATGCCAAATTCTGTGCCTTCTGGTACATTCAGAAAGATTAAGGTTGCCCCTTCCTCAAATAGTCTCTTTGCAGTCTGTTGATCCATTGATGCAGATGCCATTTCAATAGCACATTTGGTTGGAGTCTACGTGTTTATTTGAATTACCTGTAAATTATGAAGAAGAAAAATATAGAAGAGTTTTGGTTTCATAATGGTGTGGTATAATAAAGGTTACAAGAAATCAGCACCATATAGGTACTACCTATTACAGTGTCTGTTTTTTTGTGGCTATGGGAACAAATAACAAATACAACATGGTTTGAGGGATAGTTGTGCAAACTACTGGTCCCACGGTGTTGGATGACTGGTGATTACGGTAATTACCTCCAGACATGGATTGTCATTCACAATTGAAAAAAGCTTACTGTGCTCCACGTAGTAGTATTAGTATAGTAAGCCTACGGAAACATAGCGAGCAAGGCGGACTCTATTACTCAGGTA
Organism: Ophiura sarsii; assembly: GCA_035610835.1. Classification (NCBI taxonomy): domain Eukaryota; kingdom Metazoa; phylum Echinodermata; class Ophiuroidea; order Amphilepidida; family Ophiuridae; genus Ophiura; species Ophiura sarsii. The sequence goes on from CM069449.1 coordinate 56,361,888, forward strand.
GAATAAAAAATATCATCGAAAACTGTGTCCTATTCTTCACAATAATTTTGCGGAAGACCTTCACAGATGTTTGTATTATTACACACTTGGTCGATGCAGCATGTTAGTCTGTTAGTTCGCGAATCTAGTCGGCAGATACATGTAGCAGACAACACCATTTTGTTGTAGTCACTGCTCACTGGGCAGATTTTCAACTTGTATTTGGCATCGCCGTTCAATATTTACGGATAAACATAGGCCCTATGATTATTACGTAGAGATTGAACGGTGACGCCAAGTACGAGGTTGTCAGCTCTAGAATTGTTTCGGGGGACTGTGCTGATTAGAGGCAAGTAGTCAAAACTCCTGCACCTTTGGTAGTATTGTAAAAACAAACATGCATTTGGCAGACATTTTTTATTTATCCGACTTTGTTAAAAATGAACCAATCGAAAAAGAGGATAGGCCTACTTATAAACATGTATGAGGGGAAACAACAACTCTTGTCGTGAGTTTGTCCCTCATAATCACTTTCAAATTTTAATGTTACTGGAACATATTCTCTGTATTTAACATGAGTACAATATAATCACCATTAAATACTTCACCTATGACTTGCCTTTTGAACTAAAAATGGTTGTGAAAGTACACCACGATGTACGTTCGGAACGTTTTGAACGTCCGCAACAGAAATGTGTACATATGGCAAAACATACACTTTTCATACATATTATATGCATATTATAAATGGTAAACTGATTATATGTTACATGCACTATTCCACACTTTCAATGTATACCATAAAACAAGTTCAATGGTCAAACAAAGGAGGGTCCAAAGGTCAAATCACAGTATAAAAGGTCAAATAATGAGAATTTGAATATTGTGATTTGACTGGGGGCGAGGTGGCGCAGTCGGTTAGAGCGTCGTACACTGCTGCGCACCGTAGTTCTGTTGGTGGATCGTTTATGAGTGAGAGTTCAAAAACGATACACCAACACAGCCTCGTCCCCATGCCTCCTTCAGACCGTGCAGACTGAAGTTGGCATGTTCATGGCGCATCGTGCTTCGGAAGGTACGTAGAAATGTTGGTCCCGTGTATCGGAAGAGCTATCCCCGAGCACGTTAAAAGGTCACAGACTCCTTCGTAAAGAGTAGGGGATCATCCCGGTCTGTGTCTGTCACAAAAACTCATGTCCCTATAGTTCCAGGGGCCGTGGCATCATGGAACCGTATAGTATACACTATACACTATGTTCTGTAGCTATGTATCAGTGATGATGATGATGATGATGACTGGCTATAGTCTTAGTGTAGGTTAAAATGCTAAATCACATAGTTTACAACTGGGTAACCCTGATTAGTAGTGCTTGGGATGATTCTAGTCACTTTGCAAAGTTCTACAGGCAGGCCTTTAAAGAAGAAATGAAGAGGCATGCAATTTAGGGCAACTTGAAAAGGGTACCAAATATCTCCAAGGCAATTATGTACTTTTAAATGG